>VZRU01011209.1:166998-210887 GCA_013398155.1 Pedionomus torquatus
AGCTGGAGCATCTCTGCTATGAGGACAGGCTAAGAGAGTGGAGGTTGTTCAGCCTGGACAAGAGAAGGCTCCAGGGAGACCTTATTGCAGTCTTTCAATACTTAAAGGAGGCCTATAGGAAAGGTGGGAACAAACTTTTTAGCAGGGCCTGTTGGGATGGGACAAGGGGTAATGGCTTTAAACTAAAAGATGGAAGATTTAGATTAGTTATTAGGAAGAAATTCCTTACTGTCAGGGTGTTGAAACATTGGACCAGATTGCTCAGAGATATTGTGGAGTCTCCAGTCCCTGCAGATATTAAAAAAGGTAGCAGGTCAAGGTCTACAGAAAATCATCTCTAGTTTGTCTTGCTTGAGCAAGGTGGTTGGACCAGATGACCTCCACAGGTCCCTTTCAGCCTCAGCAATTCTGTGATTCTGTGATTTTGGTTGGGTGAGGTTACAAATACAAACACAGTCTAGCTTTGACACCGAACACCTGCGTCTTTAGCAATTGTGCAGGAAAAGAATGATCATCAGGCTACCCTAAGGCCTTTTTTTCCAGTATTAATTAACCATTAAGAAATATATTGGCTACTCACCATTCCTTATGGGAATTATGATTTGAAACATGGAGTGGGAAAGCATGTTGAATTACATGTTGAATACTGTTACCTAGACTGGGTGTGTTCAACACCCACACTGAGCATCTGAGGCTGTAAGACAAAAAGGCAGTTTTGAATCAAGCTTTGTTATCTTAATGCACGTTGTTCTGCAATACAGCTGTAACTGTAAAAGCAGTATAGCTTTACACTGTAGTAGTGTAACAGAGTCTCTTCTGCTTTTTAGGGTTTTTTTTCGGTTTTTTTTTTTTTTTCACCCAGTTGAATCAAATTACCTCTGGGAGGAACTGGACTCCTTCTGTCTTGTGCATCAACAAACCAGTCCCGACTATGCAAATCCAAAACTTATATCCTATTCCCTAGTTTTTAGAGAAAAGGGAAGATTTTGTGGCAAACCCAAGGGTTTCTAAACTACTGTACATCCTCTTTCCTCTCAATAATGCTAGAATTTTTCATTAACCCCACCCATCTCCTGTCTAAGGGACGATGAATAGACCCCTCCACTGCACAGTGCTTAAATTCACCCAGTCATCTACTCAGAGGTGAAATATCGCAATGCACACACACACAGAGCACGCTCTGAAATTTTAATCTACTTAACCCAATTACATAGTAAGAGATAATGCCGTACATACAATTGCTGAGTCTGCAGTGGCAGAATGAGGCAAGGGGAAAACGGAAAAGCAGCACTTGTTTTCCTGCTGTAGGTGGGAGCAGCCTGCTGCAGAGGCACCATGGCTTTGATCAGCTGTTGTGTCCTTAGCTGGGGGACATGATGCTGGTGATGCTCTTCTCTCTTTATTCTTCCTTTTTTTTTTTTTTTTTTTTTTCTGTGGGGACTGTGACTTTCATATTCCTTTTGTTATCTTCTTTGCACTTTTGCTATACAGGGGATATTTTTTCTGTGTAGGCTGCATGTTCTTTGTTCTCTTTCTTGTGTTCTTCCTCTCTCAAGGATTCAGTACTTCAGTGATCAATAATTGTTACTCTGTGATGTGTGTTACTACTCTTGTGGGCCACTGGCATCATCTTGCGCTTACAGTCAACCTCTTCCTATAATCTCCATGGCCCATACATTCATTGAGAATTTTGTTGAAGGTCTCTCTCAGAATATATCCCATTTTTAGACAGGATACCAAGATCAGTAAACATGTGAAACAATTCTTTCTTCAAGTATGTTTTTGGTACCTTCCATTAATTTTCTCATGAAATGTAACTAGCTCAATACATTTTTTTTTCTTCCCAAAGTTCAAGCATTAACTACTCACTACAAATCAGATGAAAAAGAGAAATTAGCTGGAAAGGGGAAAGAAATAATAAAGATAATAAATAAAGATAATAATAAAGAAATAATCCTTTGGTTTGATAGCAGAGGTTAGACGTTATAGCTCTCTGCTTAGGAAAAAAAATGAAATTATCTTATATGCCAAGGCTGTACGTATGCCTGCTTTCCACAACCTTCTGAAGCTCTTGACAGGTTCTTCCAAACTGGCTGAAGGCCTGAAAGGTGGGTTGTCCCAACAAGATTTTCAGAAACAAGGAATGAAGAAAAAAGAGGAAGGCTTTCAACGTGCTCACTTCTTAGAAACATCAGAAATTTCCCACAGCAACTAGCAAAATTACAGGAAGCTATTTTTTGGATCTGCTGCAAAAATCTACTGATTTCTGTCATGAAAGTAGATATGGAGCTTTTTATATTCATCCACAGCAAAATCCATTTTTCCACACACAAAAAAAACCCGAAGTAGACTTGAGAGGAATCTAAACATAAACTACCCACCTGACTGCTAAGAGTTACATTAGCTGTTGCCTGTTTTGCTAGTTGGCCTACACAGCTACATAAAACAGCACCAACTTTTAGGACCCCTGGGCTGCAGGGTGGGTCTCTGCTCCAGCGGGGTCTCTCCAGGGGATCCCTGCAGCACCTCCTGCCCTCCTCCTCCTGTGCCCTCAGGCTCCCTCTGCTGCTGCTCCTTCCTCCCCTTCCTCCTACTCTGCCTGGACCGCCTTCCACCATTTTCCAAATCTCTATTTCTCCCTCTCTGCATCCCCATCTTGGCTGAGGGGCTCAGCTGTGTCCTGCGGTGGGGCCCTTGGAGCTGGGAAGGGGCAGGTCCCCACAGCATGGAGCAGGTCCCCACACAGACTGCCCAGTAGCCCCACTGCCAGCAACTGGGCATATTCAGATATGGGGATGGACACCCAGTACAATCCCAAAAGTAGATGTTTGGATGTGCAGTCACTAAAGAGACCCATCCATATTCATCCTTATGGGCCTATAATAATTTGGTGACATCAAAATAAAACATAATACTGCTTTTTTCATGGTTAGCCAGCGCAATTAGGAATTTATAGTGAATAGGGGAATATTGCTAAAGAAGTTGAAGTTTTTATACTCCATTTACCAGAATAGAGCTCATTAAGTAGATTTCAAGGCCAAGAGGCTTATATCATGGAATTATTTATTCTGAAATTGGAAAAATCAAGTCACTGCACAAGAGGGGAAAAGAAAAATCCAAGATGGTATTACAATAGGTCAGATTATGCCCAAATTCAACTTTGGTTTAGGCTTTTGTGATATATGCATTCTTTTAATCTCTCAGCATGTGCAGCATTAGTATGAAACTTCGGGTTTTTTTATCCTATATCCATTTCAAATTGCAACCAAAGAAAATGCATCAGTTCAACCCATCAGCCTAAGTTGATGGGTATATTCTGCCTTGCTTCAGTGCCTTTTAAGATAGACTATTTATCTTTATCTTACATTAAACATCTGTGGAGGATCATAAAGCACTTTTAGAGTGGCTGAAAAAAAAACCCAGAATTGAGTAGCAATGTTTTCTTTCTAACTAACTGCTGAGTTTTTTTGCTTGATGTTTTTAACCATTAGGGAAACGGCACTTCCAAAGAATATATCATGAACTTGCTATGAGCTGAGGGGTACTATGGGCACCATCTGAACACAGATAGCTACAACGTATTTTAAACACAGTTTCAGTGGTTGAGTTATAAGTGCAGCTTATTAATCTTCTAACTTAAGGATGTAAACAAGATGTAAACACAAAATATTCTTTGATTTTTCCTGAACTGAATTTTCTTGCTCTATCCTATTTGGCTAAAAGCAAAAGCTGGTTTGAATAAGAAGCATTTTTCTCTCTGCAGGACCAAATGAAGTCTTCCTTTACAGAAAAACAGTTTCAAATTCATTAGCATGGTAAGGTGGGTGGTTTGTTTGTTTTTTTTTTTAGTTTCTTTTTGTTTTTTAAAACGGAGGTGGCCTTGAAATCAAAAAACAATACCTTTTTTTTTTTTTTTTTACTATAGAATTGAATGCTAATTGCCCAACTAAAAGGCCAACAGATGTGTTCAGCACATCTGAATCTTTACATCAGCTGTTTTGTAGACAACAAAGTTAACAAGGCTTGATTTCCTATGGTTTCACTTTCTGTGTGCTCATCTCAGCTGCCACCCAGCTCAGAAATATTTTGTTGCGACCCGTCCTCCGCAAAATTCCACTGTCTCCTCAATATCCACCTTTCGTTTCCATAGTAACCCAATGTCTAACCATATTTCCAAAATCCTTTCCACGCTTTCCTTAGCTTTCCCCCACAGGTTCCCAGAGCTCTAGTATCGTAACTGCTTTCTTTCACTACCACCTGGGTAAGAATGCTAAGATACACAAAGAGTTTAGTTGCCAACATATTAATGAGCTGAGTGACTACTGCTAGAATATAGGTAATGGCTGAGTTCTCTCTTCCAAATGGCAGTTGCATCAAGAGAATCCCTTTTTACTAATCAGTGACATTTTTCACTAAATTTAGAGGAGAGGAGTATTTCTTTGGCTTTTCTCTTCTGTCAAATACAGTAAAAATAACAGGAATGGAGTTCAAAAACAAAGCGGAGAATGACATGAGCCTTATTTTCTCAGGAAACCAGGCAAAAAGGAAAAAAAAAAAAAAAAAGAGAAAAAGAGAACAAATTTGGTCTTGTCAAATTGCAATAATTTTCTAATGTAACCCAGCATACTTTTCTTCTTTCATGCTGTCCTGTTTCACTCTTTGGATAATCCAGAAGCTGAGAGGAAAAGAATTTCATAATGGAGACTCTCTTTGGTATAAAAGGGCTGGAGGGTAGGGAAGGAGCAGCTCATCCCATTACAGCTGATCAACGTTATTTCATCCAACAGGTTAAAATTAGCCTTGATATTTTGGGGGGATCCAGAAAAAGATGGAACAGTTTAGAACAGCTGTGTGAAAAAGAACAAGAATGGTCTGTTTCTCCCAGTTTTCCCCTAGTGCCACATCTGATATATTGTATTTGGCATTATTCTCTTCCAGAATCTTCCAGGAGTGGCATTGTTACACCAGCTCCAGAATCCAGCATCTCTGCATTATGCTGGAAAATTCACTGATGTATGATAGGTTATAGCAATGTCTCTCGCTCCCAAAATATGTTGTTTTCTTTTACTGTTGTCCCTCATGAAAAAAAAAAAAAACAAACAACACACTGAAAGAATATATAGTTTTTAGCTATCTTCAGTTTAGTCAGAGTAATAATAAATCTTGTAACAAGGGCTTCCTTCCTTCCTTCCTTCCTTCCTTCCTTCCTTCCTTCCTTCCTTCCTTCCTTCCTCTTCCTCCCTCCCTCCCTCCCTCCCTTCCTCCCTTCCTTCTTTCTCTCTTTTTCTACCATAATATCACATCTTTCAAGCTAGGCAGTAAATGATATGATAACGTCTGACTTATATGACCCCCATTCTGATTTGAGACTTACTAAGTAAAAATCTAGAAGAATGAATTTATACAGCAATATACTACCAGAAAATGCAGCAGAAAACACAGCCATAACGAACTTTATGAGAAAGACTGTAATAATATTTGCAATTTCAGCTATATTCTAATGACTTCACACACAGGGTCATGAAAATAACTCTAACATAAATTCCACATATAGAAGGACTATTTAAGAATGTTTCAAATTAAGGGAGGAACATCTTCATCATTTTCAAACTCAACACAACTCTTCTTAGTTTCTGTAATCTTCTCTGGTTGGAGCCTGATAGGTCCCTGCCCAATTCGGTCCTTTTCTTGGATTATCTTTGTCACATCAGGGAATGAATATTTACTGGGATCCACTTCTAATTTCTCAATTTGTACACCCCTGAAACAAGAGAAAAACAAATGCGAAAAACTTAATTTCACAGAATCACAGGATGACACAGGGTTGGAATTGACCTCTGGAGATCATCTAGTCCAAACCCCCTGCCAAACTAAGTCCTCCTACAGCAGATTGCACAGGAACTTGTCCAGGTGGCTTTTGAATGTCTCCAGAGATAGAGACTCCATCACTGCTCTGGGCAGCCTGTTCCAATGCTCTGCCACCTTCAAAGTGATGAAGTTCCTCCTCATGATGGAACATCTTAGGAACAAGTTTGTGCCTGTTCCCCCTTGTCCTGTCACTGGGCACCATTGAAAAAAGACTGGCCCCTTCCTCTAGACACTCATCCTTTAAGTATTTTTAGGTGTTGATCAGTTTCCCCCTCAGTCTTCTCTTATCCAACCCACATCCCTCAGCCTTTCCTCATAAGAGAGATGCTTCAGGCCCCTAATCATCTTTGTGGTCCTCTGCAGCACTTCTCTGTCCTTCTTGAACTGGGAAGCCCAGAACTGGACACAGTACTCCAGATGGGGCCTCACCAGGACAGGGCAGAGGGGTGGGATAACATCCCTCAACCTGCTTTTCCACTGTCTTCTTGATGCACCCTAGGATGCCATTGGCCTTTTTGGCCACAAGGACACATTGCTGGCTTGTGGTCATCTTCTTGTCTACCAGGACTCCCAGATCTTTTTCCTCAGAGCTGCTCTCCATCAGTGACAATTTCAGTGACAAATATAGCAGAAACATTTTGGGTGCCTGTTTATAAACTTGTTGAATTAAGTGTGAGAGTTGTTACTGAGTTAAACCAAGATTAAGAGTTCTTTTTAATTTTTGGCATCTATAATTTGCATTATATCAGAACATGGTGATTGCTGGTATCCCATTACCTATGGTTATCTTTTGATGTAAGACAGGGGTTTTTTAGTATAACTGCTTTTTTGTTCTTTTTTATCCAGTTCATTTTTAGCACAGTTCCTTCAAAGTAGCTGTCTACTAATTTCTATGTGACAGATTCATCTTTGGAAAGCAGAAATTTATCTGCTTTTATCAGCTAATCCTTATGTTTTGGCATTATAGATCTTCACCGTGTTTGTATTACAAAAACAATTTTAAATGAAAGTGTAAGAACGGTCAGAGCTACAACAGAATTTCCAAAGTCTATTGCTATTACGGATATTCTTTTAGATCACACTTAGAAATGTCCGCTGTCCACTCATTAAGGCAACCTATCCACATCACATCATGATCAAAGATTTGAAATATTTTTATACTTTCTGTCTTGCATCTCTAAAGATGCTGTTCCTTTTGAATGGAGGAGCTCAATAATTAAATGGAAATATCTAGTGTGTTTTCAAGTAATTTGCAACTGTTTAAAGGGAAAGTGGCAAACATGGAAATTTAATTGTAAACTCATGTTCTAATTTTTGCAAATTCCAACACAGTTTGTACATCTTCCTACTAATTTTCATTTTATATTGAGTACTACTTTGGGTCAAAGTTCGTTCCAAGTTCAGCATTATAAAAGACAGTGCGCCGCTCTTCAAAGATGTGAGAAAACTACATGTTTACCCAGGAGATCAGAAAAGCTCATTAGGACTAGAACAAACAAAAAAGCAGCAAAGTCACTGGATGAAAGAATGCATTTCTTTGATGACAGTACAGGTAATGAAAACATGTAAATAAAATCTATGAAAATATTTTGAACTGAAAACACACCATCTTTAGTTGTTGAAACAAAAAGAGAGCTTTGCCAAGGAGCTTCTCTATGGATTCTGTGAGATCTGAACAGACATCCCAGCCTGCAGCTGTGTGCGGGATCTCTGGTCCAGTGGAGGAGAGATGAGAGGGATTTGTGGGAATTTTCCTCCTCTCTTTCTTTGCTATGCCAAGGAAAACAGCACTAACAGAAGAGGTGATCAGCTCAGCCACCTCTTTCAGCCTTACATCACCAGATTTTTCCTGGGCTACAGGAATTCATTTTGCTGAGTGGAAAATGACCAGAGAAACATCCTGCTTTAATAATATAGATAATCTTTTTGAAAAAATGATACAAACAAAAACTGCTCAGAGGAGAATTTTATGGGTAATGACGACAGACATAAGAAAACTCTTACTTCTTTGCCCTAAATGTCCTTCACTTTATAAAACTAGATTTTTTCCTTACACTATATAGTTAATTGAAATAAAAGTGGATTCACTTTGTCACAACAGTGTAGAAAATGCTCATCCTCCAGGTAAAAACCACTTCTGTTTCCTGTGTAATTTATGAAATATGCTGTGACCTGGAATCACTTTATCGGTAGTTGTTGGAAGCCTCCAAAGAGAGCACACCATGTGCAGAATCTTAATCTAATCACTAATCTGAAGCACCTCAGAAAAGAAGCTGAAAAAGCACAAACATACAAATTAATGAGCCTCAGCCTGTGCTTCCCTCACATGGTAGAAAAAACTTTCCTTGATTTGTAGAATTTTAATTAGTAGTGATACTTTATGTTTGCTCAACAGCTCTAAAATTGTACAAACTTATTGCACACAATAAACTGTAAGGAATCTGAATAGCTTATTGCTTAGTAGCAGAATAAACTTCACTATACCAGAAATTAATTAACAGTGAGCATCATAAGTAACAGTCCACATTAACAAGCTGTGAAAAGATTATATGCTTCAGTCATTCTCAAAAATTAATCAGCACATGTTATCGAGAAGTATCAATTAGCAACCGACAATAAGAGAGACTGAGAATCAAGAAGAGGTGATTTTTTTTTTTTTTTCCAGGAAGGAAGTGTATTTTTATGTCCTTATATGCACATGATAAAATATTCTATACTTGTTTAGTAAAGCTTCACAGTGCTATCTCAACTACCATGACACAAGGATTTGGCTGATGGGAAAACTCAGTTATGCTGAAGTCACCACAGCCACAACACACACATCTGCTGAGAAACTGCTCCTCTCATCACGTAATCTACGCAAAAAGAGGCATTGATGATGTCAAGACTAACCACCTGAAATATTTTTTGGAAAAGAGAATGAGTTTTAGGTCATCTAAATACTTTTTCTATGTTCTATGTTTTCTAATTCTACCTAGCAAAATAAAAGTAATCTTGTTGGTGAAGCTCTTCCATGAGCAACATTAAGACAAGAGTGATGAAAACAAAAATACTTCTTGCAGGACCAGATACAGCACATTTCTGGAAATCTCAGTGTTTGCAAATTAGTTCAATTTCAGGTTTAGGGAAAAAAAATGAAGTTCAGCTTTTGGCACTGCTACCTGCTGCTGAGTGTTCTCTACTTAAGGGAAAATTATGGTCTAAAGATTAGAGCACCATACAAACTAAATAATACTGAATTAAAGTCTTTATTTTCTCTTGGCATTTTTTTTTTCCCTGTGAAAGGCTATTTCTATCAGTGCATAGCTCAATAATGCATTTAAAAATGAAAATACTTGACAAAGTTCTTCCATTTTGCATAACTACAGCAGCCTGCTGAACAATCTGGTGTGTGACAGAGCACATATCCCATCATTTGATATTTTTTGATAATTTACACCTTTGTTCACACAATCCTTAATCTTCATATTTGATATTTCAATGATTTTACACTACATTCCCCTGTTTCAACTTCTGAATTTCAATAAAATTTAGATTGTTGAAGATTTCTTGTATGTTTGATCCAGAATATATGGGGTTTTGACATTTGATTGAAAGTTTCCTTTTGGCAGTGGGATTTCCAAAGATATTTACAAGTCACAACTGCCAGCTTTGGAGAGGTACTTTTTTCCAGTCTTTTAACATTGTGAATGAAACAGCACAAATTATTATCATCTTAGAAAAAGTACTACTAAATCCTTTTCTTGAAAAAGAAAATAACGTGATTTCAATATATAGAGTTATATCTTATTGGAGAGCTTTGAGAAAGACAAATCTTTATTTATGTGTGTTAAAAACTAATGGTGAATATCTGATACTGGCCATACCCTGGCCTCAACTCTTGGAAATACAGGCTTAGAAATATATATTAGGTAACTTAAGCAAATAATCGTGGTTTCATGGATACTTGGCATACTAATACTTCTTTCATTGCATAAGATGCTTTTCAAATCTATCTATATAGATGTAATCTGAAATGAAGCTCTAACTGGAGTCTTCAGAATCAGTGGATCATTGGGAAGATAGAATAAGCAACAGCTGGCAGAATCAAGTTCATATTTCAAAAATCAAGAAGAACTAATAAATCACTAGTAAAAAGTTCTGATAAAGAAAAGGCTGATGATATCTGGGTCATTCTGTTCTAAAAGACAAATACACCTAACAAATAGGATTCATTCAATTAAGAATATATATAATACTGTCATCCAAGATTCTAAAAGTTAAACAGAAAATCATGGTCACCATGACATTTTCAGCTTCACTGTTCCATCCGTTACCATGTTTTGCACAATCACTTCAAGATACCCAATTTCAAACTAACCTTGTCTGTTAGTAAGTAATATGTTCCAACACTTGCAATATATAAACTGATCCTAAATTTTAGGTCTAGCTTATAATATCACCTTATTCTCATTCCTTGATTAGCGCAGAAAAACAAAGAGCACTGTTAAATTTGTGAGTTGATGTGGAGTCCCTAATGTTTAAACATTAGGGAAGCTTGCACTGAACACAGGCTTTATTCTAACAAGGTGTTAAGACTTTGTTTACAAAGTTACGGAGTATTACAAAGACACTTTAAAATACTTCTGTGTCCTCAGTCTCTTTTCCTTCTCACATATGGACAACTGGAGATAACTTTAGATTGTAGTAATCAAGAGTTAACTGAACAATTTTCTTGAGGTCGCTGTTCTCCAAAAGGGCACGTTTCTGAAGTCTCCTCACCCTTATTAGCGTTATGGATTACCAGACGCCTGTACGTGCGAATTAATTTTCAAATCATTTCTTAGCCACCCCACCTTTTGTTCGCCTCATTAGTCAAATGGTAGAGATGTATACCCTCTACTTTGATTAGCTCTAGGCCTCCACGAGAATGCAAATGAATCTATACTTTAAGGCTAACTTGAGTAAAAAGCCTTTTCAGTACGTAGCTTAGTCATATCCGACTCCACTTTCCGATTAAGAAGTCAATTGAATTAAAACTCCTGTGGTTCCTCCTTTCCCAGAAAATGTAACTTGGATTGTAAAAAATTCTCAGTGTCTTCATGACAGCTAACAAACTATGTAGCCTGAAAATATTACTTCTGCAAATCTATTCAACTCGCAAGATTTACGCTCTACTCCCAGGTATTTATAGAAGGCAAACATGGCATCTCAATAAAATTGATAACTGATTTTCCATTTGTGGTCTTTCCACACAGTTATTCATCTGTCATGCAGGCACACTTCAGATGTGCTTAGTTTTCTTCAAGTTGAAATATTTGTGCTTGGTTTAGGCATAGAGGTGAAGGTAAATTCGGGTTTTGAAAGGCCACATAAATCTTCTTGCAGTTCTTTCAGGTTAGTTTGTCCACAGCTCCATCCAGTTTCTGACCTCATCTTACTTCACACTCCTAGTCTTAAGGAAATTATTAATTTTCTTCTACTGTATTTCTCTTTGCAACATGAAATTTCTTCTTTCCAACTTGCCATACCTTTATTCTCTCTAGAAATGTAAGACTGGGAGAGATCCTCAGCCATTAAGTCTGCGGAAAGGAAGTATTATTTCCACACTTCACAAGGATTCTTTCAAGGATCCAAATCAGGACTTCTCACTCCCAAAGAATGATTCTTACCCTTAAGTATAAAAATTTCTCCCAAAAATTTGTACTTTTCCCTTTCTCCATCAAAATGAACCAAGCTAAATCAGGATCATCCAGCAAATTAGCGTTTTGCAATACGTCTCATCTTCAGCAACACTGTTACATCTCAAGTGAGACAACTGTAGAGTTTTTAAACAATCAGTCTTTTTTGTCTTTGCTCATGAATAAATGGAAAAAAGCTCAGCTAAAACCAAGAAGTTCTCGAAAGTAAAACAATGCTTGTTCGTCACTGTGAAACTGTAAACCATAAAAAGAATTCTGTTAATGAGTTTATGATGACACATTTGCTAGAAAAAAGTTGGAATTAAAATCCAATACGGTATTAAAACCATCCAAGATTTCTCGACCTCAAGTTCAACATAGCTTACAGGCATTTTAATACATTTAATGTCTCTCCCAACTAGTGAAGTTTGGCTGAAACTGAGTAGCCTGCTCAAAAGCATTTGTGGGTGTACCAGCAGACAGTGGCGGATATTCTACCAGCAGACTTCAGCATGTTTTTCTTTTGCTTTGCCTTTAAGAATCTGGACGAAAAAAAAACAAACAAAAAAAAACCACAGCAAACAAACTTCCTCTCACCCCCCACCCTCAACCCCAAAAAAGGCATAAATTGCTGCCAGTAAAAACAGGTTCCAGTAGAATGTAAGTCAGATTTCTAAACTTAATGTTTTCTATAACACCTGCTGGCTTAGTCAACCAGTGCAACGTTGCTTAACCAAGAGGAGAAAGACAGACAGAGCAGACAGAATTCCAGTGCTTTAACTACTCAAATAGAAACCATTTCTAACCTACATCCCTTATTTAATTACAAGCCGTGTATAGACAAGAATTTGCTGACTTGCTTTTAATTCTGTTTTGTGAAGTACCCTAGAAATCGCTGTTCCATTCCTTTGCCTCTTTAAAAGTAATCCATTCTCTGTCTGTCTCTCTCAACCTCTCTATATAAAGATCCACATTAAAAAAAAAAAAAAAAAACAAACCAAACCAAACCAAACCAACCAAACAAACAAACAAATAAACAAAACAAAAACCCCTAGAAGAAAAACAAACAAACAAATAAAAAAACCAACCAAACCCAACAAACAAATCCTCCCCCCCGCCCCAAAAAAACCCAAAACACCAACCCATCAACAACAAAACCACAAAGAAAGAGGTATCCTATGCCCTGTGTGTATATTTACATTTAGAGACATTTTGAGTTTTATTTCATTTTGGTTTATTTTGCCATGTGTTAAAGGAAGAATAGTCTAAAGCTGAGGAGGTGAGACAAGGACTATTGACTTCACATAACTGTTACTCTTAAAATTTCCAGTACAATTTCAGAAAATTAAGTTCCATCCTCCATCTGAATTTCACCTACGCAGCTGTGGCAAACTCAAGTTCCATACCCCCCTGATAAATCGGTAGGCCAGTTACAGTAAAGACTGGCACACTCAGCAGCTATATTAATAGAGGCTTTACAAGTATAATAAATCACTCAGTTTCCTCCCATAGAAACTTATCTCTTATGAAGGTCTGGCATACAGTTTTGTACACAGTCACAGAAGAAATCTCCTACATAGCAGAAGTAATGACAGTATCGTCCTGTAATCTAGCTAACAAGAGTTAAAGAAATTTAAAGCACTGCATTAAGGCATAGCAGATTATACGTCTGACAGCATTTAGCTAAGACATCTGTAGCTGTCAAGTGTAATCACTATAATGAATGTTCTTCTGTAATCTAAGAGACAACTATTCAGCAAATTTTCAGCATCTGGCTAGTCAGCGACTTTTCAAATAAAGAGGTCAAAACTTACTATATTTAGTAAGATTTGTAATTCAAAAGTCTTTTTTCCTGCTTCTAATTTTGGATATATATCCCTGTAATATTTTAACAGTAAAATTTCTATTTTTCCTTCAAAATCTACAGTAAGCATATTCATAATTATTTAAAAGTGTATTAAAATGAAACAGAAATTCTTAGAGTTTCACTATGCCAAGGAGTATTTTTAGTTCATCAGTGAGCAGGGGAGGGGAACATTTCACATTATTACTTCCACTACTTCCACATTCCCATTATTATTTCTTTTTAAACATTTATTGTGTAGCCAAAAGTAAAGGCACACAGAGGGTTCTAAGGAAATATATATTTCTAATCCATAAATTGTCAACTCTTTTGATGTTGGGCAGAATCCATTTGGAAGAGAGATAATGTCTGTTTTCTAATAAAGATCTATTTTCTCTTATGGAAAAAAAGCTAAGACATTTCTTTTAACTGATTTAATGTGCCTAAAGTTTCAGCTGTTATTCTGAGGGACACTGCTTGTCACCAGTCTCCATAAGGACAATGAGTCATTGACCACTACCCTCTGGATGTGACCATCCAAGCAATTCCTCATCCACTGAACAATCCACCTGTCAGATCCATATGTCTCCATTTTAGAGAGACTTGGGGGGCTGTGTCAAAGGCCTTACAGAAGTCCAGGTAGATGACATCCACAGTTCTTCTTTTGTCCTATGATGTAGTTACTCCATAAGAGAAGGACACTACGTTGGTCAGGCAGGACTTGCCATTGGCGAAGCCATGCTGTCTGTCTTGGATAACCTCTCTGTCCTCCATTTGCCTTAGCATAGCTTCTAGGAGGATCTGTTCCATGATATACCCAGACATAGAGATGATGCTGACAGATCCCAGGGTCCTCCTTTGTACCCTTTTTAAAAATGTGTGTTATGTTTCCCTTTTTACAGTCACCAGGAACTTCACCTGACTGTCATGACTTTTCCAATATCATGGAGAGTGTCAACCATTTGGCTTGGAGCTGTTAAAAATATTGGAAGTACTCATTAATCAAGATGGTGCACTATTGTAATCACTGCTGCCTAAGGGAAGGGTGCAGTATTTGTGGCTCTTTAGGAATCTGAAAAAATACTTGCAAATCTCCCTCCCATCTTCTCATCATGCAGGACATTCAAGAAAAGAAGCCATGACTCATCTTTATTAAAAATAAGTAAAAAAGCCAGAATTAATGACCAGTGACTCTTTCAGAGCCGTTTTGCCAGTCTCCTAAATATTGAGACCAAGAATACCCATGATCCATAAAGCTATTTTTTACTAACTGCTTAATCTTTCATCAATATTCACCATAATTAAATTAAATAAGGAAACAAATGCAACACTTCAAATACAAAAAGGTAAACAGCTTAACAAACTTCATTTTTACTATATCTTCTTCCAGAATAAATATCATTGTCTACAGCAAGAGGAAAAGGAAAGATTAAAAGATAGATCATAGTATTTGTATTTAAGCCAAATGTCCATCAGCCCAAGTGTCTGTCCACAGCAATGGCTATTAACACTTGCTAAGAGTCAAAACAAAAAAAAATGTGTATCATTGATATTTGCTTGCTTCTGGCAATTCATTATCTGTAAGGTATCAAGAGCTGGAGTTTATGTGACATTTAATAGGATGGATGTATGTTATAAAACATAGCAAAATTGCTTTTTGAACCTGGTTATTATTGCAGTAGCTAAACCTGTATATCAGTGAGCAAATACATTCATGAGAGGGATTTAAAATCATTGCTTTCTAAATGGTTTTCAGACTTGAGATACACAGCAAGGAGCTGTGCTGAGGCAATTCTCAGTTGGTGATTTAGTTTTAGTGTATACCAGTTTAATAATCTGAATGACCCTATGGAAAAAAACTGACCAGAAGAAATAAGTGCTTTTTTGGCTCTGCTATTGGAGCCGATCACATTATCAGCAGCACCAGACAGGCCATTAGTCTAAAGCTTTTTGACATAGTTTTATTCTATATGAATCAATATTTTCATACATTCAGCAATAGCATAATAAGAGGCATACCTTCTGGGATGTGAATAACAGACAGATGAAAAATAAAAGTAGTGCAAAAGAAAAAAAAATAATTACCTTCTTGCATTTTTTTGCGGTGTGTTGCAGTCAGAATGTTTAACTGAAGTTGATACTTTGTGCTTAGCCAGGATTATTTCTTTAGCCTAAAATAAAAATAGACCAAACAGCTGATATTTATGTTCAAAAGCATTTAAATAATCTCTCAAAACCAGAGAAATTAAGAGGAAGTGAATAATTTTTTTCTTGTGACATTTACTTTCTCTGTTTTAACTTGTCACTCAGCATGAAATGCATGCATAAGGCAATTTTAACCAAATTATCTGAATGAAGTTATATTAAAAAATATATAAAAGTATATGCATATATATTTATGTATTTAAATATATATATATTTGTATTAAAGTATATGTTCTTGAGTTTAGTACCATGTTAATAATGCACATTACTAATTTTTTCCACAACTAACTGGCTTATGATGTGTCTTCCACTTGCATTTCAGTTCAGGTATCCATGTGGTAGTTCAGACAGTTTTATTAAAGAATATCCTGCAATCTGGATGACTTCTCACTCTTTATAAAAGGGATGAGTGACTACAAACTCCCTCAGCTCCTTTGCTAAAATATTGTCAAATTCAAAGCCTAACTGAATCCCTCTTCTCAAAGAAAACATGTCCATTGCTATTTTCTGGCAGATGTGGCCAGATTGGCAAAAGGGTATCTCACGGCAAAAAGGTATCTCTTTCCCTTCATAACAACACTATAGGAGAGGAACCCCTTAAGCATTTGAAAGGAAGGAGGGGAATCGGAACCATGACAAATGGTTAATTTTAGTGACTATTTCCTAGTACAACTGTTTTGAAAGTAGTCTGTTCCAGACCACCAGTAAATTTACTTTCTTCTTTTTGAAATATGCAAGAAATAAAATAGATCCTGGAGCTTGTATCACATTTCTGAAATTAATTGTCAAGGGGTTGATTCCCTCTGGTTCTGCATATACTCTGGTGAAGGAAAGATTGTTTCTTTGGGCCTTCCCTCTCTTCCCAGGAGGCCTTCTAGTGTTCTGTTCTTGCAACAGTAATTCATTCCTTTGATCCCCTTGAGACTAATTTTCCTTGCTTTGCCCTCAGAGCACATCATCAAGGATGGTGAGGAAATTTGCTGATTCTTCAACCAACAATAAAGGCTTCCTTGATAAGAATCAAACCTAGAACTTAGGGAAGGGACAGGATTTGCCTTCTAGAACATTCATTATCAATTATCAGTTATTGTTTGACCTAAAAGCTCTTTTGCTCAAAAGATACCCTCCTACCCCTGCTCAAGAAAAAAAAATCAGTGATACTCTCTAATTTTTCTTGGTTTTGAAGCACAGTTCCATATGCAAGAATGGTATGTGAGCTGCATCAAGCCAGTAGTTGATTGTCCATCTCTTAGTGACACTGATCAAGCAAGGATAACTACACTGGAACACAGAACTGTCATAGCTTCAGCTGTGACCAAATATAAAACTTCTAGCTCAGCAAGAAGATGTAGGAAATTTAAAGCCTGTGCTACACAGAAAGGCCGACTAAATTAATATAACGAAGCTTTATAAAAGTAATTCTATGAAACTATTGCTAATATTTGCATTAATCAGAAAATAGGAAGGCAAGCTGTTTTAATATCATTATCAGAGAATTCTAGAAATGGATGCGTTATATAGCATCTGAAATGTATTTGAGAAAACAGAATGAATATGTCAAAACACTATTTTTTTAGTTGAGTCATCTTTTCAGTCCACAGTTTTTCTCTACTGTGGCAGGAATTCCACTAAGTAACAGCGTTTCCCTGAAACATATTCATTCTGAAGCATTCTAGGGTTCCACAGCTATATGTTTCCATATGCCTTTGACGGTAATGAAATATTACTGCATCTACCATACCTAGCTAAGTGAGAATTATATAGTGAAATTCTACCAAATAACCTTTACACTGACATGCATAATATATACCACTCCTATTTTTAAATTAATTAAGGAATCTAACTCATTGATCTTTAGGTTTCTAAATGCTTTTGAAGGTCTAGACAATAAGAAAGCTGTCAGAATTCATTTGTGAGTGCTTATCTAATAAAAAAAAATAATCAGAAAGTCCAAATTTTGCTCTCTGAATCACTACAATAAGGAAAGTGAAGTCTTAAAACATGACACAGAATGTCTCCAAACCCTAAGTAAGAACTGCTTGCTAATAACACTGGTTTTGATACTGTTTCTCAGATATTAAATAAAATGCTACTGCTGTAATCTACTGATGACATTTACAAAATCACTGATTAAATATGCCAAATTTTGTCAAAGTCAATTAAAGAAACTCTGCGTTTTTAAGTTTTCACTATCATCTGCAAAGAGGGCACTGCCAGAGCAGAGAAGGCTTCAGAGAAAGCTTCATGTCACAAATATTTTTCCCACAAAATGAAGCACATACAATGTAGTTACTCTCAACTTCTTACTCATGCAAAATCTCTGCACAGCCGATTACTACAGAGAAAATACTAAACTTT
The DNA here is from genome assembly GCA_013398155.1 of Pedionomus torquatus. NCBI lineage: Eukaryota > Metazoa > Chordata > Aves > Charadriiformes > Pedionomidae > Pedionomus > Pedionomus torquatus. The sequence continues at coordinate 184,933 of VZRU01011209.1, forward strand.
AGAAGTGTCTTTATATCATTTCACTGAATGGTATGTCCTTTGGTTTGTGTTGGTGACCTTCCAAAATATGTTTATAGACATTGCCTTAGAAAGACACCCATTCTGCAGTGATTTGTTGTGCTGTAAACACTACATTTCAGAAAAAAAAAATTCTTTCCAGAAAATAAAGTGAAAATTATTTGCTTTCTTTCACTTCATGTGGGATTTACTATTTCCAACATCTGCGGTATGGCAAGGTCGTCAGAGAGGCAAAGAAAGAGGTTTTGTTTCTCATTTTAAAGTCTCAGGAACTATGAACAGGCTGGAAGACAAATGGTGAAAGGTTTAGTAATCTGATCAGAAACTCACTAGAGCAAGTGAAAAACACCTACTGAATTCAGTTAGCACTCTGTTCTGTTACTGAGAGAAGAGAGATCATTCCAGGTCAGTATCGCAAGAAGCTTATTATAAGAGACTATTCTTAGGTTTGTAGCATTTTAAACTTTGCTGTTGCCTAAGGAGTGTGCTAGGCCATTTATCTAGTTGCAAATAATTTTATTTTTATAGTAACTGTTTATCAGGCACAAAATGAGTAAATATAGTGCAGTATAGTTATTAGGTTTGTCTTATCACTGATATAGACTGAGAGAAGTTGCATGAACTCTGTTCTTCCTATTATCTTTCCAAAAGGAATTCATATTAATTGATGATCTCAAATTACTGTTCTCATTGTTCATAACCTCAGGCATAATTTCTTGAAGAAAAATATCTGTTGGTCTTCCAGTTGTTGCTAAACTTCATTCATTATACTTTGCTTCCTAGATTACACCTCAGTAATACCAATAAAATGAATATAGATAGAGAGCATCTGAAAAGCACATATATCCCAAAAACATAGTGTTTGCACTCCAGTTCAGTCCTGAGGGAAGGGAACAGATTCTGTGACTAAGACAGAAAAAAGAACAATAGTTTGTACCTGCTATGTGCAATTGCTGCAACACAGCACAAATCCATCTTTCATCAGCAAATCCATGAAGTTCACAGGTTCACAGACTCACAGAATGGTTGAAACTAAACATGACCTCTGGAGGTCATCTGGTCCAACATATCTGTGCAAGCAGTGCCACATAGATCTGGTTACCCAGGGCAATATCCATGGCTTCTAAATATCTTCAGGGAATGGAAACTCTACTACCACCCTGGGCAACCTCTGCCAGTATTCAGCTGCCCTCATAGTAAAAAGGCATTTCCAGATGCTCAGATGAAACCTGTGTTTCATTTTGTGCCCACTGCCTCTGGTCCTGGCACTGGCCACCACTGAAAAGAGCTTGTCTTTGTCCTCTTTGCACCCTCCCTTCAGGTATGTATTGTATTGAAAAGATACCCTTGAGCCTTCTCTTCTCCAGGCTAAACATTCCCAGCTCTCATAGTCTTTCCTCATAGGAAAGATGTTCCAGTTCCTTAATCATCCTTGTGACCCTTCGATAGACTCTCTCCAGTATGTCCATGTCTCTTTGTACTGGGGACCCAGCACTGGACACAGAACTTGAAGCATGTCTCAGCAATGCTGAACAGAGGGAAAGGATTGCCTCCCTCAACCTGCAGGCAACACTCCTAATGCAGCCTAGGATACAATTATCGTTCTTTGGCAGAACAGGACGTTGCCAGCTCTTGTTCAACATGGTGTCCTCAAGACTCCCACATCCTTTTTTGCAAAGCTGCAAGTTTTTGCTTAGATTGACAACAAAGATATTAGAACATGCAGCATTCCATCTCACCGTGTCCCACCTACACTAGTTTTTAAACAAACCAAGGCAAAGCTCAGAACATCAACTCAGTTACTCTATAGAGTTTCTCCCTCCTCAGGTCTCACAAACATCTGTGAATTGTGACATTCTAAGATGAAACAGTCTCCAGACCCTCAGCTAGGTAAATATGTAGCTGTAGCTAAAATAGCAAGGTAGGTGAGACATAGGTGAAATATAAAGTTAATAGTGGAATAAAGGCAGTTCTCAATCACATATGAAGAGATAATATTCATTTTGCCAATTTAGGTTTGACTTTCTAGGCAGACAGCAGATTTTAATATCTCCAGAGACTCTTTGAAATATTTACATTTTCCAAGACACTGATCATCCATAAAGAGACTAGCAAGATGTATGAGCAATAAAAGCAGGTTATGGCATAAAAAACTAATAGCACTTAAAATATCCAAAAGGTGAGTAAATAGTAAACAAAATTGGTCAGAAGCATTTCAAAATTACATTATCCAAAATGGCAAATGTCAAGGCTGCTGTTCCAAAGAAATAGGTTTAGGAAAGCATAAATTCTAATATGAGTGAATTCTGAAAATAACAAAATATGATTTTTAACCAAATGAGTACAATTTTCAGCATTCTTCAAGCTCCCAGTGAAACTGCATGCTTGATGCTGGTGTGACAGTTTGTGATTTAATGAGAGGCTGTCCATGTAGAGAAAGACAGATGGTATGGGACTGGAGCATAGAAGAAAACATAGAAGGTATAGAACCACAAGTGGAAAAAGCCAAAAGCTGAAAAAAAAGCTTTATAGTTACAGCTACTAGTTGCATAATCTTAGAATTAAATCAAAGCACAAAGAGAAAGAATGACCCCTAGTAGCAGCCGAAGCTCCCTCCTTCAGAAGAAAATGTTGTAATTGATATATCCTGGCAGATGTGCCCCACTGGTCCTACACAGTAGAGAAACTTGCTAGAGGCCAGAAGGGTAAGCCTAAAGCACCAGGATTATTTTTTTTCTGAAAGCCAAAAATATATGATGTAGTCCTAGAGGCCTTAAAAGCAGCCCAACCCTCCAAAGGCACAATGATATAAGAGCATGATGCTGAAGTTAACCTCTCCCACAGCTCCCAGAACCCCACCATTCTCACCTTCAGAACTCCACATTCCTAAAACTTCCAGCTCCCTGTCTGCTCCAAGCCCTTCAATCTATCTTTGCTCTTCCTGTACATCCAAGAACCCAGTCTTGCACCAGACGACCCATCTTAAATACTTTGCCATTTCTGCCAGCTTCCCACCTGTTAAGCCCCAAACCTCAAGGTATCTCTGCCCCTTGTGTTTTATTCTGGTTTACAGGGCTGCACATCCCCTCTATGTAAGCTCCAATGACCTCCAAACTTCCAGTGGCTGCTGGCTGGCCACCTGATACATCTTCCACTGTCCCCTTCAGTAAGGCAAAGTGACCTCCATGTTTTCTACTGTTCCTTATCACTGATCATTCCCTGTATATCCTCCAATTTTTTGGCAGACGTGGGAATGGGTAGGAGATGTACTGATTCCTCCTTGGATTCTGCCTTATCTATTCTTTATGTCATCAAACAAATTAAAATAACACTTAGGTATCCAAGGTACAAGCTACGTTTACTGAAACCATAGGAAGACACACAGTTTAGAGGAAATACAGTAGACACAGCTAGAAGTTTGTTCTCATTTAGACTGCAAGAATTGGACTGAGCAGGGAAGAAACATACTTTAAACCAATTTGCTTCTACTTGCCAGCAGAATTCTCAATTTACCGATCAGCACAACACTGTACAGGCAAACATCAGGGCACAGGTGAGATGGAAGAGTACAGGGTTAGGAATATCAGTGGAATATGACTTCTACCCAGGCTTCTTAAAGTACTAGAAACTGCTTTGTAGCAGTTTCAGTTGAAAAACCATGTTGACACAACCTTCTTGCTCTGTGATTACATATACTTGGTATAGCTGTTCTGTGGATCCTTTCCAGCCAGGGAGAGCATGAAGGGAAAATGAATTAAGCAATTCTTGTTCTGATGACCCGAGATGTGAGACTACTGTCTTTCTTGTCCTTGAACCAAAAGGCAATTTTCATACGTGTATGCGCCACAAAAATTTTGAAAAATTGATTTGTTTTTGTTATTTCATGGGTGGAAAAAAAAAGTAGGTAAGTTGCTTATTTTCAGCTATTTGAAAAATCCATCTTCTTACACATTTGTACACCAGCATCTCTTTTCATATATAAAAAGCTGGATTTGTTGAAAATAAAGGAAAGACAAAGATTTCTATAAGTAGATTAATTTAATGATTCTTTAAAGAGATCTTAAAACCTAATGTTTTGCACTATGATTAAATTGCCTTTCTGGAATGTTCCTTCTTTGGAAAGCATGTCCTGATGGAAAAGGCTAGACTGAATATGTGTAGCTCACCAGATGTTACCTGTAAGTTCAGAAACATTCCCAAAGCACTCACAACATTTTAAGTATCTTTGCATGATGCCTCCTCAGATTATTTTACATACCTTTGGCATGCTGACAACTAAATGACCAGTTGTTTGGGATCTTTTAGCAGAGCTGCTGTCTGGCTTCACTTCCTCAGGGAGCACAAGCTGAAATGGCTATGAGAAAATATGGAATTGAAGTATGTAATTCTAAAGCATATATTTTATGGTTATTTAACCTGGACAAAACACATGCATAAACATCACTGTCACATCCTTTGATCTTAAGGACAGCATAGGTCTAAATCCTCTCACTTTTTAAGTAGTACTACTAATCCTAATAAATGATTAGCACACTAAACAGCTTTTACTTATAAGTAGAGTCGTATGTATATTCCTGAATTGCTGTCATTCCTGAAGTGACATTTCTAAAGAACGTTATGAAAAGATGCTTGACTTATATTAGCAATTAAATGAGAAAGATTACCCAGCCTATTTCAGATGTAGAGTAATTCTGAAGTTTTGTTTATGCAGTTGGTACAGTCAAAAATAGGGGTTTTGGTTTACTGTTTAAGTATTATGATTTTTTTTTTTTTAAATGATGATAAAATTAAAACTGCTGAGAAGAGAGAAAACTGAAATGACATTTTAAATGCCCTTTCAAAAGAATGTACATCAATTTGTTTCTGTCAGTTATAAATTCCAGATTGTGAAATTGTTAAATTGTAGCCTAGGGCAACTAGCGAGCTCTCTTCTTAAGTGAATTATGGTACCCTGTGTGCAGGGAATAAGAAGAGAGAAGAAGGGAAAGTGAGAGAGAAATTTTATTTCAGGCTAAGCCCATCTTCTGCTTAGGACTTCCACAATTCATGTGTGGTCCAAAATAATGCAAGTACGAACAAACATTTTTTCTGCAAAAGTGTACATGGCTGGTACCACACAAAAGTCAGATCCAGAGTCCGGTGAATAACTACGGTAAGCATTAATTCTTGATTTGAAATGAATGTAGTAAGAAAATACTAACCTTTCCCTTCACCAGGACTCGTATATAAGTTGGCTGGACGTCTACATCAAGCAAAGAAGTGTCCAAATGTCTTCAGAATGAGATATAAATAAATTAATACAGAGTATAGTCCACTAAATAAGCAGTTCAGATTCCATAGCTCTTAATTTTTAGGATTATTATTAGAATTTAATGCCCTTGGAATCATAAGGCTTTTTTTTTAATTTTTCTTTTTATTTTATTTAGAATCTTCATGACTCAACCACCTCCCTGGGCAGGCCCTTCCAGTGGCTGACCACCCTCTCAGTGAAGTAATTCTTCCTCATATCCAATCTAAACCTCCCCTGCCCCAACTTCAGACCATTTCTTTTTTCATTTGTACATAAGAAGTTCCATCTAAACATGAGGAGGAACTTCTTCACTTTGAGGGTAGCAAAGCCCTGACAGGCTGCCTGGAGAGGTGGTGGAGTCTCCATCTTTGAAGATACTGAAAGCCAAGACAGGTTCCTGTGTAACCTGCTCTAGGAGGACCTGGTTTGACAGGGGGGTTGGACTAGATGATCTCCAGAGGTCCCTTCCAACCCCATATCATCCTGTGATTCTGTGATTCTGTCCTCATTTGGGAATAACAGAAGAATCTCAAAAGCCTTTGGTTTATTTAGCCTAATTTATTTGGCACAGACTTCAAGGTTGATTCTATTACCACCTATGTTATTTGTCTTCCTCTTGAAAAGTCCCCATTACAGACAGTATTATTTTGAAATGCTAAGTATTAGAGCTTAAGAATGGCAAACATGAAGAGGAAAAAAAAATACTGACCTGTAAACAGCAAGATCCAAGATGATCTGGTTGTTAACTTCATCATCTTTCAATGAGAAAGGTAGCCTAGTAATAATGACAAGAAAAACCTCCGGGATAATTACAATTGGAGTGAGTAACCAAACATTACAGCGTAGTTCAACTCCTAGCAATTTCAGATGAATAAAAATACAACAATATGTAGACATATGTAGACATTATTTCACACCATCATTTTAGAAACAGTTGCAATTTTCCTCATGAACAGGAAAAAAAATACTGGCATTTGAAGCAAAGTAATTCTTACATTTATTTTCTGTTCTTCTCACCCAACCCACAAGAAACCAAAAAAAAAAAATACTGCAGAAGGTCAGTTAAAATTAAGATCAGTCTGTCAGTGCAGAAACAGAGACATCTGCTGGTGAAATCTGTCTGCTCGATTAACATCTGCAGAGAAAAATCATTAAAAGCCTGGAACTTGGTAATTCTAACCTCATCATGAGTTGGATTTTTTTTTTTTTTTTAAAAAAAAAGCATTTTTTCCATAGCAATTAATTTTTCTAGAGTATAAACACATGCCTGTGCATTTCCAAAATAAAAAATTATTTGCATAATATCCTTGATTGTACAAGTTGTATATTTGTTGAAAATGAGACTGTGTACTATATTAGCTGTATGTTTGTGATCTGCTGGCTGAATGCTTAAAATTATGAAAGAATCTTATGAGTTATAAATTGAAAACAGCATCTATTACTAAAACTGCAAGGAGATGTAGTGTAAACTCACAAGTTCTGCAGTTCTGCTCCAATACTCAAATATTTCTCATGTATTAAAGTAGAGAAAAAAAAATAAAATAAAACCCACCTATAAATTTGAAGATTTTCATAATCTTGATTTCATTCATATAAAATGAGAGGGATTTGCTTAATGTAATTTATCTGGAATATTTTATTGACATTAAAATCTTTAGATACCTTGGGTTCAGGTAACAGAAAGAAGCTCAGATGTTAACAGTTCAGATGATACATTTCTTCAGCAATAAAAATATTAAAAATATTTCCCAGGTACAGACTTTAACTCTGCTCTCCTGTATTTTGATACCGTCAACTTGCAAAAAATCTTATGGAGCTTTTAGTTTTGAGGTATTTTTTAATGAAAAGCCGCAAAAAATACAAAAACTGGCTTTGATTCCCATCTATGTTTCTTCTCTTACTGCATCACAGGTTTTGAGAATTCAATAAAATATTAAGGGTGAAAAAGAGAAAAGAATTGTAAAATTTTCTAGGACAAAGCTTCATCAGATTTGTTCCCAGCAGAATGCAGCCATTCATCTTGCTAACCTTCCAAAAGAACATCAGAGAAGCTTGGACATTGCTATGGACATTAGACTTCCACATTGAAGCAAAAACTTTGGAGAACACCATCTGTCAATTTACGTCTATTTATGTCTCCCCAGTAAAGTGCCAGATTGTGCTGAAGAGCTGTGGTATTCTTGATGAAGCTGTGACAAAAAGTGCTCATTGGTCTGGCTTTACATGGGCACATACACAGACTAAATTCTAATCCAGAAAACTTGGGTGACACGAACAGGAGTGCTACTAACAGTGAAATCTAGGGGACTGTATTTTCATTTTAAAAGATAGCTAGAGCTTCATTCCAAATGCCTCTGCTTTTTAGAGGCATAATCAAATTCTACTAATGGAAGATTTAAACAATTTTAGACTCGTCTTCTTTGAACTAGAAAATTATTTAAATTTTTTTTCAGTTAATACATTAAAAAAAAAAAAAGTACATCAATACATTGGTAAGTATCTTCTGGTACAGATGATAAAAACATTAGCTCTTCCACCACTACCTTTAATTTTCCCTAAAATATCACTGAAAATTATGCACTAATCCTATATGTAGATTTTCAAATTCCTTGAATTTGCATGCATTTATAAATTTTCAAGTTTTAGAAAGCATTCTCATGCTAACAATAAGCATACTCTTAGCTTTCATTTTGAAGCTAAATCAATCTTAAGATGGACAACTTGTTCAGAGGAGTGCAGTGGCTCTTAGTAGGTCCCTTCCTGATCAGTCTTCCTTTTTGGGGGAGCCATTTATATGGAAATAAATGTTTGCACTCTCTGTCTCCTGTTTTACTTCAGAAAAGGAAGGCCTGGTTCAAGTGAAACCAATGGTACTGAATGGCTGATACCTCTGGAAACTCATTCCAAAAAACTTGAATACCCTGGTGCCTTTGTCAACAATAAAATATAAGAGAATTCCCTCTGTAGCCTCTGTTGCTAGAAACCTCATTCGGTATCAAAGGACTTCACGCATGAAATTTAATTACATATCCTTCCCGATTCTCAGTTTTATATCTGTCATCAGAAGACAGAATGATTTAGTCCATAAATATTACTTGGACATATTTTTCCACATTTAAATTACAGAATCCCAGAATTATCATGGTTGGAAAGGACCTCTGAGATCATCAAGTCCAACCACTCTCAACACAAAACCCCCCTACAATCTCAGCCACTACAGCATGTCACTAGAGCATGTCCTGATGTGCCACATCTACACATTTCTTTAATAACTCAAGGATGATGACTTAACCACCTCCCTGGGTAGGCTGTTCCAGTGCCTGACCACTCTTTCAGTAAAGTAATTCTTCCTAATATCTAATCTAAACCTCCCCTGCCGCAACTTCAGACCATTTCCTCTGGTCCTGTCATTATTCACTTGGGAGAAAAGGACAACTCATACACATTTATCTTTAGTAGCCAATCTAGTTAAGCTTTTTCCACAATTGACAGGATGCTCCAAGAAAAAGACACTTACCATAGAAGGGAAAAGAGCAAAATGTCTTATATCTTTTATAGAACAAGTTTTTCTATCATCAAAGACCAAGACATTAAATTAAACAACCTTCAGCACTTTACTCACTGAAAACTAATTCCATTGCCAGCATCAGAACACAATTTTAGAAGTCAGTTTCCCCCCCAGAAATATAATACTGCAATGAGAATTTGTCAGCCCTTTTATTTTTGCACTGTCACATATCTTGAAATAGGTGCCCGAACCAGCTAGAGGTTAGCCTGTTTAACCTCTTAATGTTACATACTTAGGCACGTTCACATTCAGAACTTTTCCTTCTGCAGTGACCAATGTCCGAAGAGGCTTGTCTCTCTTTTTTGATTCCCTTAACAAAATAGAAAGAAAAAATGGTTTATGATTTCCTATTCTGGTATTTTATGTGTCACAGCAAAAAGAAGGAAGAGAATAGTAAGAGGTAAGAATTAGCTGGTATTTGATGTTAAAGATACAACTTATTTTTGGAACAAAACAGGTTATATCAAATAGCAAATTGCACATCAGAAGCATCATGTAAAGACGAGCACATGTTTTTTAATATCACTTCTTTCATTGATAATAACTTCTTCTGCATGTCACAGTGTCTGTTACCAAACAGCAATACACCAAATTTATCTGGTATATCTTAAGAAATCTCTACCTTCCTTAAACATATGAAACAGAAGGTTTTTCTAGTTATGAATGGTCATGCTAAACATGAGATATCATTACTGTTAGTTGATTTGATATATGTACAGGCAATTTTTAACTTTATTCATGCAAACTTAATTACTTTTACTGAACAAACGCTTGACATATCTGTAAATAGCATGTCTATCAGTCACATATCTTCAGTTCACTATCAATTGTCCAACTATAACCCAGCTGGAAAATTTAATGTGTGCTAACATGTCATAAATAGGTTCAAATTTAGCATTGATCTCATTGAGTTAATGTCAACTTTATAGTGAAATGCACATCCTTTTGTACTGAGTAACTTGTATTAAAGTCAAATTTCACCATCAACCTAGGATGATTTGCAGTTGTCAAGGGCACTTTTCTGTTCTCACCTTTCTCACGTTACCTACCAAAAATCTCACTACCAAAACCAAATGAACTGTGAAAGGATTTTTATATCCTTTAAGTTTTTTTGAAGTTCAGAAATATCCAGAAAGGACTTATTCTATCTTTATTATAATGCTATTTAAAGTCTCCTTGAATTTTTAGAGGGAAGTGTTTGGAACACATTTGCTCTTGACTAGAGCAAGGCATCCCCAAACACAGCAAAATTCTAACTAGCTAGAATCTGGTTTTCACAGCAGTTCTTCTGGGAAAGAGCTAGAGTTTGAATTAAAAATAGCATCAAGTAATTCAGATTTCCAGATTTCTTGGAGAGTTCCCTAGAACTGACTTTTTCAATACTTAGGCTTGTAAAATCTTTTAAAATCATGTCCTTTAAAGAACAGCTAGAAAAATCTCTGGCACAAGTGCTGTTATATAAGCAAAATTAAAAAAAAGAAAAAAAAAAAAAGACATTGCTTACGATGTCTATGATGGAACTGATAAGCTGACAGCAATAAAATAACTTTTTTTTCCTAGCATCTGCATCTATTTGCCATGGTCAGCAAAATGAGTGACAACTTTAGAAAGTTTTAAAGGCTTTTCAGAGGCCAGACATCTTCAGATCCACCGTGCCAAATAGCAAAGATAACACAAAGAGTGTTATTACTCGGAACGAATATATTTGATAAAGTACAAGAAAAAATTTCTAAGTCACATAGAAAAGGTGCCTCAAATGCCACTTGTGCCAAAATTTTGTAGCATGGCCTATAGGGCACTTCTGTAACACAACCTGCACTGTGGATAAATGCTTTTAGCAATAGTATTAAACATTGAACTACACAAAACATATTATTTAGGTGATAGAAACTTCTAAAGTCCATAACACTGAGTTTAATATAGAAATTATAATTTAAAAGTCTATTTGAGAAAAATAAAAGGTATAATAAATATATTTTAGAAAATGAAACTGAAACAAAACAAAGTGAACAATCTGAATATTATATTTAGATATTTTCTTTCCTCAAGTCATAGAATACATTAAAATGAAAACATACCTTATATTGTCTTTAGCTCTCCGTTTTTCTTCAAGGTATCTGTGGGTCTCTAATCTAGACTCCGGAGTATATGGTGTAGGCGCCTCCCAAAATCTTCTGTCTTCTTCATCATTTTCAGCTGTTCTACACATTTCTTGTTCTCTGTCTCCTTCAGCCTGATGGCTTTCTTTGTTCTGTAGAGAATCTGGGCTACACAAGATCACATGGAATATTATCCCAATGAAATGAAGGAAGAATAACAGTACTTGCTCGTGAATTCTCACAGTAATAAGAATTTTTGTAACCCAATAATAATAACTGTATAATTCCTACTAAGAACAATATCTTATAGATGTAGACAACAATCTTTGCTCTGTTTCTTTCATTAACCAACAAAGCATATTTTGCCATAATGTTTTAAATTGACTTAAGTAAGAAGTGATACTATGGTTATGCCTAACCTTCTGAAAACCCTGATATATAGTTCAACAGGTTTAATTTCAGGAGTAGAATTTGTAGATAACCCTGATGAAAAAACACCCTTGAGGGCGTGTGATGTTTAAGTAGTCCCAATATCAAACAGCAGCAGATGAGAAATTTTATAGGGTAGTAACATTTCACTTAGGCATTTCCTCAGTGTCATCTCAGAACCTGAATCATTTCCCCCCGCTAGCTCTAAGCCTCTGTAATCTCCAGAAGTTCTCTATCAATATAGAGAGAAAACTAAATTTATATTACAGATATGATCTGTGAGGACCAAGTTCTGTAGCCAGCTCCATGGAAGTTAGTGTCTATTGTACTGAAAGTAAGATGTGGCAACTGCAGTGGAAGATGACCCCACATAAAAATCCTTCTGCTATCTAGATAATCTCAGTGATATTAGGCAGAAGAAGTACAGAAATCAACATTCCATAACTTATTGCATCTCACAAGATATGCAATATTCCGTTCCAGTCTTCATAACTAATAACTCTAAAGCAAAAGAAATTATAGGTGAACAGCTGCTTTCTCTGGAATCCCTGCATTACCTTAAATAACAATTTCAAGCTGTTCTCCTGAAAGAAGCTATCAATTACACTGTTTTGGCACCCAGACAATTTAGCTTGGAGTTTGGGGAAAAAAATTATGCTGTACTGTCCGCAGGTCAGTAATTAATCAGGTTTGTAATTAATTACATAGTTCATTAGAGATAATGTGCATGAGGAAAAATAATTCTGCTAGAATCAACAATAAAGACAAACAAAAATATTTAAGTGTAGTCATATAAACTGTTTGATGATTAAAAAATAAAATTTGAAATAAAGAGAAGAATGACTTTTATGCACAAACTGTTGTTGCTGTTACCTGTCAAATTCAAGCTTAGATTTCATTTGGTTTTCTATCTTGTCTTTTCTTTCTTGCATTCTTCTTAGAGCCTCTTCTTTTTCTCTGGCCCTTTTAAGAAGGTAAGCTTGTTCCTGTTCTCTGATTTTCTGTTTCACTTCTGGATAGTTTTGAAGTGCTTGAATCCTTTCTGAACGTTCTATTTCTCTACTATCCAAGCACTTGCCAAAGGGAAACACATCAATATAGATATGTGAGAAATTTTAAACATACTCAAATCCATAAACTCATTAAACTGTAGGTTAATTTTGATAAATTACATTCTGTAAAACATTAAAAATCTGCCTTTCAAACCTTGATAGCACTATGTAAGTTATACTGTGCAGAAAAGAATTAACAAGAAGGTGCTATTCAGATCTGAAAATGATTTTGTGTCTGAGAGCTGTTTTTTTGCATTTCCTAAGTATTTAAGTTGGTCTTATTAGACTACATAGTAGAGAGAATCCTTTCAGCCATTTCTGATACTTGAATGACCTTGACTCAGCTCATGAAATTACTACAAATTATTAATTGTGATGTGTTATCCTATTGCCAACTAAGTAGCTGAATTTACTCCTAATAAGTCCAGAAAGCATCTGTGCTTCTCCAAAGGAAATTGTGGGAGCATAGATCAGGACTGGGACTGCCCGTTTCAATGGCAGTAAATCAGTACATCAGTACATCATTGCACAAAACCTCAGTCTCAAAGTATCTACTGATGCCATACAGGACATTTTTACATCAATTTCTGTCTTTCTACTTATTTACACTGTTGGTTTGGTACATATCGTTGTTATGGTACCACCAACCTGGGGACTCTCTGCAATCACGAAAGTAATTTAAAAATATGTTGTGTATATAAAAACAAATGAGAAAAAAAGTCAAAACCTTACAGTGTGTTTATTTTTTCAAAACTTTAAGGATCTCCAATGAAAATGACAGAAAAGTTAACAAATGCATGTGGTTCAGTCAAAACAGAAGCAATTTATTATCACATTATTTGCTGTGGTCACTCATTTTCCAGAATACAATTTAATTTCTTTTGGAGAGTAAGAAAAATGCACTTCATTTCCCTACCATGGGCATTTATTTTCTTTGGGATTAGTATATTCAGTCAACAATCCCGGTTATTGATTTGGATACAAATTTAATTTAAAAAATCTTACTTTTAACTGATGAAGAGTTGCTACAACATATTGTCTATAACCTTCAAATTCAGTACATGGATTACCCACAAGAAACAATTCATTCAGATGTATGTTATATTTTAGGGTTTCTATACTGGAGAGTTCACCAATGAAATTTGCTGTTAGGTCAAGTTTCTTCAGTTCTTCACAGCCTGGTTGAAAAAAACATAATTCAATGTGTCCATAACATCAACATATATATGATATCACACACATATGCACATACGACTGAAGAGTTGTTTAGATGTGGTGTTGGGAGATATGGTTTAGCAGAGAACTTTGTAGAGTGGGCCTGATGGTCAAACTCAATGATCCCAGGGGTCTTTTCCAACCTGAGTGATTCTATGATTCAAGAGTCTATGATACTTGGATATAAAACTGTCTGCATTTGTTGTTGGTATACTAATTTCATCCTATCAGAATACATCTTTTCCAAGCCACAGGTGGAAAAGTGACTCACAGTTTAAGTTTATGAGGTCACAATATTTACAGAAAAAAAAAATCTCAATAAAATACAAAATAGCAAAACTTTTTATAGATTTTATCACTACCAAAACTTTGTGATCAGTGCTTTATATTAGATAAGCTATTAAATGTTTAATTTCTGGATAAGCCAGGTTTCTGTTTTAACAGTTTGAATGCTTTGGTACACCTCCCCAACTGAGTCTACCATAAAGTATGGCTAAAACAGCGTCTAATTGCTTCAGGAGAACAGGATCAATTATCGGTTTCATTTCTGTGTTCTGCTAATCTTAGATAACATTATTCTAGTGTAAAAATAAGATGATCTAAAAATTCACTCCAAGTCAAGATGAGGTTTTCCACTCTATGGACTCAGCTATTGTTGCAAATACTTTTATCGCTGGTTAAATTGCAAATACCAGTAAGAAAATGTCGTTTGTTAACAAAAACAATTCATTATAAATAGAAATTCTAAATTAGCTAACAAGATGCTCCCAGAAAGCCAACCATATCCTGGGATGCATCAAAAGAAGTGTGAACAGCAGATCAGAGGAGGTGATTCTATCCCTCTACTGTGTCCAGCTCTGGAGTCCTCAGCATACAAAGGACTTAGAACTGCTGGAATGGGCCCAGAAGAGGGCCAGAAAAATGAGTAGAGGGATGGAGCAGCTCTCCTAAGAGCACAGGCTGAGAGAGCTGGGGCTGTTCAGCCTGAAGAAGAAAAGGCTCCGGGGAGACCCTCTAGCAGCCTTCCAGTATCTGAAGGGAGCCTACAGGAGAGCTGGAGAGGGACTCTTTGTCAGGGAGTGTAGTGGTAGGACAAAGGGTAATGGTTTTAAATTGGAAGAGGGGAGATTTAGGTAGAAATTCTTTACTGGTAAGGTACTGGAAACAGGTTGCCCAGAGATGTTATGGATAAGCCATTCCTGGAACTGTTCAAGGCCAGGCTGGATGGGGCTTTTAGCAACCTGCTCTAGTGGGAGGTGTCCCTGCCCATGGCAGGGAGGTTGGAACTCGATGATATTTAAGGTCCCTTCAATTCTAACCATTCTATGATTCTATGCCGTGGAAAATTTGGATGCAAAATTTATCAGCCTCTTCTTTTATCATAATCTCTTCATGAGTCATAACCTTGAGTAAAAGAGTAAAAAAGTTTAGCTAAGAGCAACCTCAACTTCGGTGCCCTTTATTGTAATCACTTCTTTTTCCTTTGCAAGTCTACTTGGCAAGTATTTTATGCATAAGGGAGCTGCAAGAAAATAAACAACTCAAAATGATTTATTATGGATTTAAATAAGCCAAATCTTTGCAAGGCTCACTCCCAAAGGTTCTGACTCTTGAGCAAATGACAAATCACAAAATTAAATTATGCTGCCTGATAGAGGAATTTAAAACTTACTGGCATAAAATCAGATGCAAATTTCTCATCAAATTGCAAAATATGTAATGCACTACCTGTTTCTTCAACTATCACAAATTTGTGTTTATCCTATTTGCTTAATTTTTAATTTGATTAAAGACATTGTCTTGAATCAACTCATACACTTATAAACAAAATAAAACAAAACAAAACAAAACAAACTTATTTTTGTTCCCTTATCAAGGTGGACACTTTAAAGATTCAGCAACAAAGATTCTGGCCCAGTCAGAATCAAGACAGAGAATCAAGACAGAATCAAGACAGAATCAAGACAGAGAAATAAACTGAGTCAGAAAACATTCAAGTGAGCTTGGCACAGGAGAGATGTGGACCTCCTGGAGCAAGTCCAGACAAGGCCGCAAAGATGAGAGGGATGGAACACCTCTGCTATGAGGACAGGCTGGGAGAGTTGGGGTTGTTCAGCCTGGAGAAGAGAAGGCCCTGGAGAGACCTTGTAGCAGCCTTTCAGTGTTTAAAGGGGGTTTATAAGACAGACGGGGAATAACTTCTTAGCATGGCCTGTTGCAATAGGACAAGGAGTAATTGTTTTCAAATTAAAAGAGGGCAGATGATATAGACTATAAAGAAGGAAGAAATTCTTTGCCATGAGGATGGTGAAACATTGGACCAGATTTCACAGAGAAAT
This sequence comes from Pedionomus torquatus, assembly GCA_013398155.1. NCBI lineage: Eukaryota > Metazoa > Chordata > Aves > Charadriiformes > Pedionomidae > Pedionomus > Pedionomus torquatus. The sequence goes on from VZRU01011209.1 coordinate 200,943, forward strand.
GAAAGATGCCCCATCCCTGGAAGCATTGCAGGTCAGGTTGGATGGGGCTCTGAGCAACCTGATCTAGTTGAACTCGTCCCAGCTCATTGCAGGGGGGTTGGACTATATGACCTTTAAAGGTGTTTTTTCCAATCCAAACCATTCTCTTCTATGATTCTAAGAATTATAGTGACGGGATAATGGACTAAACACAGAAAAAATGGAGAGGAGTTCATGCAATAACAGGGAAGAATAATCTATAAAACTGTTTAAAAATACCCCAGACTGCCTATGAATCCTGTGCACAGGTAGAACCTTCTTGTGTATGACACTTGATTGCTGAAGTGAAGATGACTGCTGAAACATTACACAAGAGAGACTTTTTACAGCCTGCATTGCATTAAAAATCTCCTTGCATTGCTCTATCTAACCTGCATAGCAAATTATCTTATCTTCAGAGTGGGAAAATACAAATTTAATGAAAAACAGAGATCCTTGCTTTGCAAATTATTAAAGAGCTACCATAGCTGGCAACACTGGTGAGAGAGTATGCAAAAAAACAAGTTAAAATGCATTTATGGAAGTTCAATGACAAAACTTCATTTGCTACAAAGCAGCATTTGTTGACACTGCACACAAAATAGCTCTTTGTGAGAATCAACAAAGTATCTTTACTTGTGGGCATACTTAATGGCTTCCACCCTTTTTTTACACTAAGGCACAACTCAAGTGAAACTCACATGAAAAGGCAAAATAGTTTGTTTAAAATCTGACCTTCCAGATTTTCAATTCTTTCAATGTTGTTCAAAGCTACATTTAAGTATTCCAGCTTCTTCAGTTTGCCAACATTTTCTGTAACAAAACATAGATGTGTTATTTCAGTTTTCTTCATTAGAAAGGGTGTTAACATTTTACTCGCTCACTTGACTTTAAAGAAACAATAAATCAGAAAAAACAGAAAGGAAAAATCAGATTATGTTATCAGATTACTGGGCAATTTTTAATATTAATGAAAAGACAAAACCAAAAAGATCTCTGAAAACACCAAATGAAAATACATAAGGAAGATTATAAACACCTTTTTTTTAATCACAAATCCATAAAACACTGGCCCAAAAGCACAGTGAAACATTATATTTGTCTTGACACTCAGAAAAGATCAGGCCATACTTAGTCAAGCTTTATAAAATTAAAGTTTTACACTCATATATAAAAGATTGGCTTATTTAGTATTTATTTAATGTAAAAAAATCTTTTATTTACAGAGTTAACACAAGAAACCTACTCTCCTCCCTTTTAAAAAAAGTTTGCAAATAAGGATTGATATGGCTTTAATATGAACCAAAAAAAGCACCCTACTCCCTAATCTGGAATCTAACTTTTATTATTTTCACCACAAACTACTGAAATTAGAAGCTTCACAATGTGTGGGGTTGTGTCAGAATGGCTATTCTGACATTTCCTCCTTTGAATACAGAGAGGGGATAAAGAGGGAATAGGGTAGCAACAATTTTTGTCAGTCTCAAAAATGTCAAAAAAAACCCACAAATACCCCTTGAGGTGCATGACACACTGGTCAGAGACATACATCTGAGACAAGATACATAGTATTACTTGTAAGGGACCTCAAAAATTTCTCTCCATTGTTGTGGGGAGATGTTTCTAAGATCTGACTGGAAAACCTAGCCATTGAAGTCATGAAGTTTACCTCAAACTCTAATTCACAAGCCACACTGATTAACTGTTGTACAAACTGTCCTGCTGAGACAAAGAACAAAATCCAAGTAGAGGGAGCTTAATTTAACCCACACAGGTCACGTCTAGAGCTGAATTAATTGTCGAGGTTTCTTTATAATCAATAAGGAGAAACAGGCTCTTCATGGGGCAATTTGTCTTACCTTAAATTGGCTGTCTACAACCAGTGAACCAAATCATGTTCAAAAATACACCTTTTTTACAACACTGGTTGTAAAGGAAAGCCACAGTAATTGTCTACAACACAGATATCTAAAAGTTTGGTGACATGAATCCTGCCACTTTGTTGACTAAGATCTTGAGAGATATTTTCTCCATAATTCACAAACATGATTAAATTAATTTCTCAGCAAGGAGAAATGTCCAGCTTATGTTGGCTATTCCTTTCTCTTACAGTACTTTGGTAATGGCAGTACCCATGCACATGAAGATGTACAAGAGACAATCATTGAAGCCAATTGCATCTTCTAGGTTTTTTCGATATAAAAAAGCACCAGGACTCATCCATACAGCGGGTGCCTTACAACTTGCTGTCTGGTTAGCAGGCAAGCTGGATCTTGAAGGCTGTGTAAAGGTTTTCTTTGAGTGAAGAAAAGACAGGTCCCAGGAGAGCCAATCTAAACTATTCAGGTATCATATTTTGAAATGTGCTTGGAAATGCTGCATGTTCTGCATGGACATGTTGGTATCCACTGGGAAGAATTCCTTCTCAAATTTAGTACTTTGTAACACAACCCTATTGCCAACATTTTTCATGGAATCATAGAATGTTTAGAGTTGGAAGGGACCTCAAAGATCATCGAGTTTCAACTCCCCTGCCATAGGCAGGCACACCTCCCACTAGAGCAGGTTGCTCAAAGCCCCATCCAGCCTGGCCTTAAACACCAAGGTCATTACTTGTATAGTGCATTTTTTTCCCTATTTGTTACTAAGGTAGTATCTTGGAAAGCTGTTATATTACACAAGAATATATGAAGTAGGAAGTTGCATACTTTTTCAACTCATACAGTTAGAGTAAGTTAAAAATGTAATGTCTCAGAAATTAGATTGCTGAAAAATTCTTGTGTCCAAAAAGGAGTAATGTGAATGATACACCATACTAACCTAAAGGAGGCATGAGTGTTGACAAAAGAATGAGATGAATTCTTGCACCTTACTAAGGACACAGTAACAGAGAGAAAACCAACTTATTTTAGTCCCATTACTGATGGAAAAGCACAAAGCAAAAACCTTTTTCTCTGGGAGAAGATTCCTCCACTCTAAGAAACACATAGTATAGATACTCCCTAGGCATTTCCATGATGAGCCCCTCTAGAGGATTTTAAGTCTTTGCCTACAATTCTCAATCAAAGACTTTCACCCTAAAACTAGATTTTTTTTTCTTCCCCTTAAGAAACTTCAAAGAAATATGCTCACATAATCTCTGAGAACTTTTGACTTTCTATTCTTCATCCACATCTGTGGAGCCTAAGCTTTTCCAGCCTAAGGCCTGATCTTTCCATAAAGAGCCTAGCAACCATGAACCTATACCACAAAACACAGACCATAGGAAATTGTACCTTCTCCTGTGGTGCAGGAAGACCACCGAGACTTCACTGAAAAAAATACCTTTATGCACAAAAGCAAGTATTTTATCTGAATGAAAATTATTTCAATGTTAACAAAAAAGACCATTAGTATAAAAATTGAATTTAAAAATGAGCATGAGGAGAGCTAGTCCTATGATATCACAGCCCATGGCATATGCTAAATTGTTTGTCTCTCTGTTTGCCACAAAGGCAGGATATTAAAGTTATATCTCGACTTACAAGATTTTTATCAATAAAAGGCGTTCCACACATATTCTAGTGACTTCTATCTCAGTACAATCTTTTTCATTAAAAATTTCTCTTACAAATTTCTAAGCTCCTTAGAAATTTATTAAAGAGATAGGGAAAGGAAATCTGATAGGAGCAGATCCACAAAGGACTTTTATGTAGTTACTCACTCTGCGTTCCCTTAAAATACAACACAACAGCCATTTTTTTCTGATTTCAAAATTAGGCATGTAAATCCATTTAAAAAGAAACATATCCAGAAAACACTTACCAATTTTTGGAATTAGATTGTTCTGAAGATAGAGAATTTTTAAATCTCGACACCATTTGTCCAGATGCTCTAGCTTTTCTATTTCCTGCTGATGTAAAGAGATTTCTTCCAGTGAAAAAATTTCACAGTCATTATGTTCTGCACGTCTTCTAACAAGATCTTCAGTGACTGAAAGAAACATTAGATGTCGTATCTCCCTTTAGTCATTTTCTGCCATCTGATTTATGAATATCTTATAAAATCATTAAAATCTTTTGTTCCACCATACCAACTACATAGCTGGCAGGAACACCACAAAAAAAACCAAAACAAAACAAAACAAAACAAAACAAAACAAAACAAAACAAAACCCAACCCAAACCAAACAAAAAAACCCCAACCCAAACTCAAAACCATCTGTTAGAAAAGATATCAAGTGCCAAGTAACTTCAGCCCACTCTGCCACAGGGAACATCATTTGTGAAACACACTTGTCACCTGTAACATTTAGAAAAATCTGTATGAAAACTGCTGAGTCTTCAATAAGAGTGTGATACAACCCTTGCAGACACAATGCAGCATCCGTTATTTTCAGCATAGCTCAGGTTGCAGATTGATTCATGTAGACAAGCATTGGAGTGTTTTATGTTCTTTTATTTCCTGATGCCAGATGTTCACAAAAAGTAAACAAGCTACTTACATCATATTCTTTCACCAGCACTGTGTGAGCAGGAATAAGCAGGATGGATGCTGAAAATGGGCAGATACTTCTCACTTTTTCAGTCCCTGAAGCAACACCATATCTAATTCATGCTTATAAATGTTTATGCTAGAAAGAAATTTAATCCTGGGTATTTCTTAAGCACTACCGACTCATTAGCAGCTCAGCAAAGGAGTCTCAGTGGCCAAAAGACATCAGAGACGGGTTCAGAGTTTTCCTATAGCAATATTTAATGCCAGGCAATCTTTCAAGCAGCAAAAAGTCTCTGTATAATGAAGGTAAAGAAATTCTATGAGAACTAGTGCTCTTGAGCTAGATGTTATTATTTTGTTTCCAGTCCACTACACTAAAAAAGCACTAGCGTTTTCCTCTCCTTGACAAGCAGTGAACTACAGTGAAGTACTGATTCAAACAGGAGGGTTTTCTCAAATTAGCATAGGTAGTTTCTTGAAAAAACAGACAATTGAGCCTTCCAAAAAGACTGAAAAAGATTAAGTAAAAAGAAGAAATACAGAGAGAACTGTGGATATAAATTGTTCCTATCATGCATTAAAAATATTCTTTCATTGCTTCTTTGTATCAGGGACAAATCTGTCAGGGAAGCTTTGTGAAATCATCCAGTTTTATGAGTGGTCCTGGAATGCACTCATTCACACGGACTGGTCTGCTACAAGCTGGGTAAACCAAGTATAAACAGAGCCCAAACTCAAATAGTGTAGCTCCTCTATCTACAGCCTTTGGGGAAAAGGTGAAACTGCTTTTGTGTATGTTGTGTTATTTACAGATGAGCAGAGTTAAATCTACCTTCTATCCAAATTTCATCTAACTTGATTTACAGAATTATCACAGGATTCCAAAACAGTAGGGGTTGGAAGGCACCATCTAGTCCAGCCCCCTGCCAGAGCAGGGTCACCCAGAGCAGGTTAGACAGGAAAGCATCCAGGCAGGTTTTGAATATTTCCAGAGAAGGAGATTCCACAACCTCTCCGGGCAGCCTGTTCCAGGGCTCTGGGACCCTTAAAGTAAAGAAAGTTTTCCTCATCTTGAGATGGAATTTCTTGTGTTCCAGTTTGTGCCCATTGCCCCATGTCCTTATCACCATCATATAATGGTGATACTGATACCAATGTTAAGAGGGGACTCTGGCTACACAGGAAGCTAAGTTTTTAATTATGTTGGGCAGGTTTGATGCATCTGAATAACCATCTTTCCTTCAACAGCCCATTGATTAAACCTGAGTAGATTAATAGAGAAAATAGAAAAATAAAAAAAAAAGCAATGATTGGTACTAAATATTTTAGACCACATAAAAAAATGAAAAACTTTGGCAGCTCTAATAAGTTTTTTGGCAAATCTGCTGGAAACTAAAAAAAATAAATAAAAATGACTGCTTACTAATGTGTTTTGTGGCAGATATTTCAGTGCCAGAATTTCCAGTGCAAACTATGCTTGACCAAGAAAACAATATTCCACAATCTCTATACAGAACACTGGAGACAACATTATGCTGTATACCTTTTATACATCAAGAAGTCATACAAGCTATTCCAGACAGAGTTTTATTAGTTAGATTTCCTTCTGCTAATAACAAGAAAATTAAGATTATTGTGTCAGTGATTATGCAAAAACATCTACTTTCATTACCAGATAGTTTGCAAAGCAGAGACAGTCATTCCCAATAGATGCTACAGTGGAACTTTAGAGGTGTGTTTTGGGGACCTGCTGTAGGGAACTGAGTGAATATTTGACATTTAATATGCCATTTAAGAAGAATGACAGAAACAAACTTGCAACAGAAAACAACAAAATTTATATGTATTATATATAATTCTACATATATAAATATATATATATATATAATTATATAATTCCCAGGACATTTACAAAACACATTACAACATTACTTCTCACTGAGAAGTTCATTAACCAAAATATCTGATGTTGTGTGCAGTAACAGGAGAATGGTTCAGTGACCTGAGATATCACATCTACCCCTGTGTTCTCATGAACACAGGAGGAAGTAAGAGACGGCATCAACTGGAAATAACAGATCTTAAAGATTTTACAGCTGCGCTTCCAAAAATGACATGTTTTACTCACAAAGGAACAGATTCAAAGGAAAGCATTAATAAAACAGAAAGAATAAACATGTGGACAGGTGCAGGTATATTAAGAAACAGTGGGGGAATCTGCGTTTCAGAAAAGCGAAGTATTTAACCTTTTTTTTTATATATTTTAAGACCCAAATTCATACCCTGCTGTTCAGGATATGAACCCATTCTCCTTCAAGCAGTGCCTGCTCAAAGCAGGCATCTGCCAGGTTCATGCAGAGAGAAGGAGTTCCTTTCCAAAGCACTATTTTAGCCCAGCAAGGCACTGGCAGTCCGGTGGCACTATACAATCAAAACAGATTGCAGGGAAAAAATCACAGATGAAGGGAACTCCTTTAGTAGGTTTGGTTTTTTTTTTTTTTTCTTGAGTGATATGTGTGAGCACTCAGCATTTTCTGGTCATACTGAATCACAGAATCACAGAATGTTCACAGTTGGAAGGGACCTCTGAGATCAAAGTCCAACCATACACACATACCCCCTAACCCCCCCAAACAAATAATCAAAAAAACCCACCACCACCACACCACCCCCTCCAGAAAAAAACAAATCCCACAGAACAAATCACCCAACAGTCTTGGCCACTAGAACATACCCTGAAGTGCCACATCTATACGTTTCTTAAATACCTGCAGGGATGGTGACTCCACCACCTCCCTGGGTAGTATTGCGGTGTATTTGAACCTCACACGGGGTGTTTTTTACTTCTCTGACCAAGTGTCTGCATTGGCTGCTTCTATCTAAAAAAATTAATTATCACTGTGGTTTTGACAGCTTGTAACTCCCGGGAAAGGCCAGTGCGACAGCTCTAGGCCCAGACAGGAGCCGTCCCATCGAGCAGCTCCACGCACACACAGAGTGGTCCCCGCCTGGGCCTCTCAGGGGCTGTTTTGGGAGGCGAGCACACCCCTATGCTATGCTTGTTGGAACGGGTTCCTATTCCCAGGGAGGAGGGAGCCCAGACAATCCAGCCAGGTGAGGAGAGCAAGGGAGGCAGGAGGGGAGAGGGGGGTGTGGGGGATGACGACGGAGCAGGGCTGGTGTGAGAAGAGGGAACACGGTGGCCAGCAAGCAGGGTACGTCCCGGGGAGGAGGGAAGGGCCCCGGGGGGAAGGGAGGAAAGCCTTTCTAGACGACACTCACTCCGCACCATGGCCGCCCCTCAGCCTCCCGCCGCCGCCATGACAGGACGCCGCGCGCTGCCATGGCAACGGGGCGGCCGCGGGCGCGCGGGCCTCAGCCCCCTCAGAAGCCGCCGCCACCTCCCGCCGGCCCTGGGAGCGCGATGGGCTTTTGGGTCATCCAGACATAAGATTTCTACAACTCTGGCTGCTCCTCACCCTTACTTGGGCTGGGAAATCGTATATGAAGTGCCTCTTCCCCAGGCGTGTATCTTTCATCTGCCATTTGGATGGTATTTTTATCCTCTCCATATCCATCAACTAGTTTCACCAGCGTGTTTTGGGCTAAAAGCGTATTTCCCATTTCTGGAAGTGGCCTGTTCCCATGATTCATAGAATCGTGGAATTATTAAATTAATTATCACTGTGGTTTTGAAAGCTTGTAACTCCAGGGAAAGGCCAGTGCCGACAGCAGCCAGCATGATTCATAGAATCATGGAATCATTTATGTCGGAAAAGACCTTTAAAATCATCAAGTCCAACCTTTAACCTGCCAGCTCCACCACTAAACTGTGGTCCTCAACACCACATCTACACATCTTTTAAGTACCTCCAGAGAAACTGCCCAGGGAAGCTGTGGCTGCCCCATCCCTGGGAGCGTTCAAGGCCAGGCTGGATGGGGCTGTGAGCAGCCTGCTCTGGTGGGAGGTGTCCCTGCCCATGGCAAGGGGGTTGGAACTCGACGATCTTTAAGGTCCCTTCCAGCTCTAACCATTCTATGATTCTATGATTCTATGGTGGTGAGTCAACTGCTTCCTTGGGCAGCCTGTTCCAATGCTTGACAATTTTTCTGTGAAGAACTTCTTGCCAATTTCCAGTCTAAACCTCCCCTGGCACAACTTGAGGGCGGTTTCCTCTCATCCTATCGGCTGTTACTTGGGAGAAAAGACAGAACCCCTCCTGGCTACACCCTCCTTCCAGGTAGTTGTAAAGAATGATAAGGTCTCCCCTCAGCCTTATTTTCTCCAGGCTCAAGGACCCCAACTCTCTCAGCCACTCCTAAGACTTGTTCTCCAGACCCTTCACCAGCTTTGTTGCCCTTCTCCGGATGCTCCAGCACCTCAGTGTTTTTCTTGTAGCCTTATCAAACCTAAATGTCATCTTCAACAGGAAATTCACATACAAGTTTACATAAGGCTGTAGGATTATTCTTTTTTTAAATGATCAAATTAATTTATTAAGTCATCTGCGTCTGGCGTAACACATGGAACTCCCTGCAGCCACTCTGCAAAATTCTAATTGTATTGCTGTTTAGAGGATAGGAGAAAGGATGTGTCATTGAGTTAAAGCTACTGAGATTTTTGGAGATAATGAGACACAAAGGAGCGGAAATAGTTTACGCACTTTAGTTTGACTCTGTAGTATTTGTCCAGGTCTGTTGGCCTGGGTAAGTAACAAATCCAGGCTGAAGACAGGGACGTGGCTGGTTGGATGGCACCACCGTGTGGCCCACAGCCACTCCACAGAGCCACAGAGATTAAAGAAGGTGAGGCCTTCTGCTACATACCCGTTTATTTCATATTAAATTGCAGGCTCCTTCAAATAATGACTTTGATAGCTGCAATTTTTGCCAGTACTATGATTTTTTGCTTGAGAGCATAGCATGTAATCAAGGCAATCTGTTTCAAGAAGAAGATAAAATCTTATTCTTGCTGTGTCAAATATTACTCTATGCTGTGTCTTCATTGTATTGCATAGAAATGTCTGTATTGTTTTGTCATGCTAACACCATTTTTTTTTCATCCCAATGCAGAGATTCTATATGATAGTTCTGAAGAAAGAAGTATAAAATCTGCAGTTAATTAAATTGCAATATACTAATGTGTGGTAGGTTGACCTCGAATACGTGCCTAGAGCCCACCCAGCTACTCTCTTTCTCCTATTCCAAAACATGACAAAATATGACAAAATGCTCATGGATTGAGATAAGAATAGGGAGATCACACAGCAATTACCATCATAGACAAAACAGACTCGATGGGGGAAATTAATTTAGTTTATTGCCAATTAAACAGATTAGGACTATGAGAAACAATAGCAAATCTAAAACCACCTTCCCTCCACACTTCCTTTCTTCCTGGCTCAGCTTCACTCCAAGCTCTTGTACCTGTATGCCCTGATTCAAACCACA
>VZRU01011210.1:0-22666 GCA_013398155.1 Pedionomus torquatus
TTGATAAACCATTAGGACACTCAATTATATATCCAATAAAAACACCATTAGGAGTCTTTAAAACTGTCCCTTCTTTCTGAAGAAGGTATTTCTACACACTAAATTTTCATCTAGTATCAGAGTACAGGAAACAAGAATTCACAAGGTGCTTTAATTGATGAGACCTCAAGTGCTGTTTTTTTAGGGTTTTTTTGGTTTTTTTTTGTTTGTGTTTTTTTTTTTAAAAAAAAAAAAAAACAAACCAAAAAACTTTTTGGATAGCAAACAGTTCATGGGGACCACACACAAATACTACGACAGACGAGCTGTTATATTAAGTCTGTTGACTGGACTCGGTATTTAGCCCACTGGTAACGAACGAGGGAGTTTTACGACATGCTGGAGCAGCGTACTGAAGGGGAGCCCATCTGAGTCAATACTTTGTCCAACCATTGTAGAGGTCCATTCAGATGAAGTTCAATCCAGCAAGGAGTGCTTGTTACCGTTTGCCGCCTAGAAAATAAAAGAATAGTGAAAAAAACCAAACAAACAAGTCAGAAAGCAGCTCTGGCTGTCATAAAATTCTCCATTATATGACCAAATAACATAAAAAAAAAAATATCTGTGACCATCACCGTAACTGCTAATAAGGTTTTTCAGACGGCCTGTGAAGAAAACCCACCCAAACCACTCCACATCCGTATATTGCATCACTAACCACACGCTTGCCCTAATATATTGAGAATATTCTGCTCTGGAGAGTGAGGTAAGAACTACACTATTGGCTTCTCAGGCCAAACAAAGAGCCCTACTTCTAAAAAGAAATTAAAAATTGAAGGCTGTCCAGAATAACGTGGTGTTCACATCACATGGTTGCGTGCAACTCTATCTCAACCTTCAAAGGGTCTGCCTGTGTAATCAGGTTTGAATTTTGTAGGGAAACATGGAATAGAATCACTTGGCTCCACACCGTCAGCACGGCCAAACAGCATGGCACGACGGTGATTGTACTGTCTGGCTCTTGGAGCAACTGAGAAGATAAATTGTTAGATGGTGTCAGAAACACTACGTCAAAACACAGCATCACTTAGCACAGTATAACCACACACTATCTCAAAGGAACACCAAGCTTTATCTCCCATTTCCTGTAACCTTGCACTTCTAAATTTGTTTTGTACTGTAACATCCTCACACAAACAATTTAAGCAAAAATTGACTTCTCCTTGTCTTCTACATAAACATGCCTATAATTTCCCACAAAAGAAGCCCTTAACTAAACACCATCTAGAAAACCTCAGCAAAGCTGAAAGGCTGACAACCATAAAACCTTCATTCACTCTCCCATATATCCTTGTTTCAGGTATCTATTAGTAAAAAAAAAAAAAAAATTAAGAAAAGAAATATCTTCCTTCTCATCTCCAAAGTAAAGAAATCAGTATTGGATGCACTCTGCCTGAGAAATCCTGTTATTTCACTGTACCCACGCCAGGCATGGGAGTTTTCCCAAGCCAGACTGGCAAGACTACTGTTGCTAAGCCAGTTTTTCCTAGTAATTCCAGCTATCCCAAAGTCAAAGCAAGGAGGCATCAAGATTCAAAAGGCAGCAGATCAGTCAGACACAAGCCCAGCCCCTTCGTTTTCACTATTGGTGTTGCAACCCTTGGCTTTAAGGAAATCTGTTTATATAAACAAAGGGACTGAAAAGACAGGAAGACGAAGCCAGTCAGAGGATGATATCAGAAAGTTATCTGTGGTTTCACATTTTCTAGGAGAAGAAAGCAGCAGGGTCTGTACTCTCTCAGCACTGTAAAAAACACTGTTATCTTAGCCCCGAATGCCTACGCCAAAACAAAGTGATCCAATAAAAGAACAATCTAAACCACAGGAAGTGTAATTCCACATAGTCTCAAATCCTCTCCCAAAGAAGGAAGTTCATTATTCCACTGCTGTCAAATCCCCTACAATGTATTCCACAACACACTTCCTCAAAAATTTATAACTGGTTCTGTTCAACAGCCTTGGCTTTGCACTACATGGGCAGAAGTTGATAAAACAGTGACAATCGCTTTGCGGCTGTCTCAAAGCAAAAATTCCACCTCTTCTGACTTGAAGCACTGTGTCCAGTCCTGGGCTACCCGGTCCAAGAAGGACCGGGAACTGCTGGAGAGAGTCCAGCGGAGGCAAGAAAGATGATTAAGGGACTGGAGCATGTCTCTTCTGAGGAAAGGTTAAGAGACCTGGGGCTGTTCAGCTTGGAGAAGAGAAGACTGAGAGGGGACCTCATCAGTACGGAGCAATATCTAAAGGGCAGGTGGTAAGAGGATGGGGCCAAACACTTTTCAGTGGTGCCCACTGACAGGACAAGGGGCAACGGCCACAAACCTGAACATAAGAAATTCCACCTCAACATGAGGAGGAACTTCTTTAGTTTGAGGGTGGCAGAGCCCTGGAAGAGGCTGCCCAGAGAGCTGGTGGAATCTCTTTCTCTGAGGACATTCAAACCCTGCCTGGAGATGTTCCTGAGCAACCTGCTCTGGTTGACCCTGCTCTGGCAGGGGCTTGGACTAGACGGTCTCCAGAGGTCCCTTCCAACCCCTGCCAGTCTGTGATTCTACCCATGCATTTCCAGTTCACGTATCACTAAGTCCCTCTGCTGCAATTACCTCTACTCAGCCTTCTTCCAAAGGGGATCCTAGATCTGGAGAGTTCCCCAGCTAACACAAACACTTGACTGTCAATCTGAACTTCCACCACCATCCTCAATTCCAGCCAACACGTATCGAGCAAAAAGCTGTAAGCTATTTTATTTTGTCTACCAAGCTTATAAAATCTACCACTTTGCACGTTTATGCACATATGCCTAAAATTAAGTAATGCTTTGGCTTTGCCAAAGCCTGCTCTATGAGAAATGTTTTTGACATAATAATGAAGCATGGAAGTTTTAACAAGAATAATGGATTTTCCAGTGCTTCCTGGTCTATTTTGACAATTCAGACTACGCTCATTTATATTCAAGGTTTTGTTTGCAGGAGCAACCTCCTCTTGATCTAATCACAACTGCAGCATAACCTACAAGTTTTGTGCATCAATAATTTATTAGCACCATCTTAAAGAGAGACAAAACTAGTTCAGCATTATGTCAGTAATCAGTTTCTGTGCTCTTCTGGCCGCGTTTCCACTGGAGCTTTTTCAACCCTATGATCTCTGAAGGGTTTATAACTAACAACCTACATTCTGCCTCCTTGAAAACAACTTCACCGAAAGCCTCCCCGCTGTTTTAACCCAGCACTTACGCTCCATCCACTTCAAGCTGTTTCCAGATAATCTGATTAAGCCTTTCTTCTGTTCTGATTTGAATGTTGTATTTAATTATGCGTAAGTGTATACATATTCCTTTTGAGCCAAATCCAACACTTCTTTAAACTTGAGCCAGATTCCTTCTTGTGTACCTCTTGCTAACAAAGAGGTACCAATTTATTCCATTACTCAAATTTCTCATTTCACCTAATTAGGCTTTTCCAAAATTGGCTTCATTTAGCCGAGAAGCCTCCCCCACGTACTGGTACTGCTATTTACATATATATATTTCAAGAGCAAATAAGGAATCAAAACCCCAGGATTCAGAGTAGCACCTATATGCAATTACTCAACTTCAGGGAAGACATGGATTTTAAAAAAAATCATTACATATTGCAACAGGGTATTGGTGTGTCAGACTTCATTCTTTCAGTGGACAATTTCTAGGGAGATTTAAGGGATTTGTCTAAAACCACATATCTAGCTCTCCAAAATAATGAAAACTTTAACACTGCTCAGCTACAAGTCAATTTCTTTTCTTCCAAATTTCCCATACTACATTAAAACCAGGCCCTTTCCTCAACTATAGCTTTTAGCTTGTGCTAATACAGAATACAACTGGAATCTACTCAAAAGCAGATAAAAGACTATTTTTTCCACTCAAAAAACTGTTTTTAACAGTTTTACTACACAAACACTGTCATCTTACTCCTGCAAAGTTTTTTCCACTACAGGCTCCAAAATATTTGCCATCCCTTGAATGTGTGTTCTCCAGCTGTTTTATCCTGCGGGAGAAATGCATTCTGAGGGACTTCAGTTCTTTCCGTCGGGTACTACCAACTGCATCCCACACCACAAACTAACAAGCTCATTATATTCTATCTAGAACAGGGCAGAGACCAGAATTACTGGAAGTCTCACAAACAGCAAATAATCCCATAGCACTAACTGAGAAACTTCTAGAAGTTGTCAGTGATTTCACCACAATAAGGTCGCAGGAACGAGGGAGGAAACAGAACTTTGATGAAATTCCTTGCTCAGCAGCTGACTTCACTGCAATACTAAATTTCAGTTTATTGGTCTTTATGACAGGAGCTCCACAGCTGAGAGGGGGTGAAAAAGGAAAATATGGGTTTAACAAGGCAGGAGAAAAAGGAAAATATGGGTTCAACTTGCAGACAGCATTACCTACAATAGCAGTAAGAAGCCTGTACATATGGTTTTCAAGCCAGACAGAAGCAGTGTATTAGTGGAAGAAGAGAAATGTTTAACTCTAAATTTAAAGCAAAGTGGTTTGGTTTCTTTGATTACCTGTATTCAGCTCCCCATCCTTTAACAAAACTCATTCTTATGGTACACATTCTAGTAAGCTGATAAACTGCTTCAAAACCTTGATTCACAGATTGAGCCAGAAGAGCAGCAAATTCTTGGTTATTAAAGATTTTTAGATTGCATCCTACGAAGAAAAAAAAGTCAAAAGGGTACAATCAATGAATATTTGTTTTTTGCTACACAGTTTCTTCATAGTTTCAGGCTTCTATCAAAAGGAAAGGAAACATCTATGTATTTTTGCAGGAGACCTTTGGTCGGCCACTAACCTGGTGGAATTTTGCAGACGGTAGCAGGATGCCAGCCATATCTTTGATTACAGTTGGGGCTCTGCACAAAAATCGCACTATCGCTTAGGCACTCAGCAAAAACTTCTCCACCGATGTAATACAGACGTACTCCCCTTCCTGTAGCAAAATGCAAAGAAACTCTAGTTACGATATGATGCAAGCAGATTAATAAACAAGAGGGTATTTTGTTTCAGAAAAGCCCAAGGTTTTTCTTCGCAACAGAAAGAAATCAATTATCCACAGGACCACACAGCTGTAGCAGGAACAGAACACTATTAACTTTCATTTTTCTCCCACGAATGCACAGTATTTGATGGAGAAGAGCTACACAGAATTTTCTAGCTGTGTAAGAGCTTGTAACCAAATACAAATAAGGAAGCTGTGTTTGTCACTAAGCAGTGTTTTCACTTAAAAGAAATGCCAACATTGAAATAAAAAGAGTAGATGCAACAGAATTAAAACCTGCGCTCATATTAAAGTGTTGTATGTGAAGTGGCACAGGCCACTGTGGCAAAAAAAGGTGAACACAAGGACACAACTTCAACACTCTCCACTTACACGCCCCCACACTATTTCACAACCCACTGCAAAGCCCTTCTCTGCACTACTCACAGAAAACCACCACAATTTCATTTAGCCCTATTAAAAAAAAAACAAACAACAAAGCATAACAACCAAGCATAAGAAATCCAATTGTTCGCTTTTAAATTGTGAACTTGTTCTTTATGTAGGAAAAAAACCAATAATCTGGGTTATTTGTAGCAGAAGTAAGAGATATAAAGTTCAACTCATCTCTCAAAGAAAACTACTGATAATTAGCAGGTCCTTTAAAGGCCATAGTTTCTCTTCCCCTTCATCTTCAGAGCTCTTTGTCAAACAAAATGTGAGGTGCTTTATAAAAAAAGTCAGAGCTCCTTATATTTTCACTTTTCCTCATCATTGACCATTTAGGTCAGTCAGCACAGGCATTGGCACATCTAAAATTTTGTTAGAGAAATGCTTTGGTTTGTCATAGAGCTATTTAGATGGTTCTACTAATGAGGTTGAATGTTTTTATTAAAAGTGAAAACAAAAAAAATCTTGTGAATGTTGCTAAACAAAAGAATCCAGAAAAAAAAACTAACCAAGAAAAAGGAAAAACGGTAGTTTAATGTAGAACAAGAAGCTGCATTGTGGAAAACAGTATTCTTTACTAACCATTACAAAGAAATGTTGAAACAGCATGTTATCTAAATGGCAGCTTCTCCCATTTCAGAAAAGGATTCAAAAAGTATTACCAACATCCATTCTGCATTTTATGAGTTAGAATAAACTACGTAATAGGTTAGTATTTTGTAATTAAAGCTTAAATTTTCATTATAAGCAGCTCTGAATATAAATGCTAACCAGTGGTCCAGGGAGGAGCCTGAAAGCCAAAAAGCTGCCCCCTTGGGATCCTTTGGGGCATCACGTTTTTCCAGAAGGCAGAGAACAACAACGTGAGGAAGAGGAAACAGAGATGAGTGGCTTCCTCCTGTGTCGCTCTCGGCCCAGCAGCAGTGTAACTGCTGCTGTCACCGATTTAGTGCCTGCAGATCAAGGAAAGGCAGCTCCTTCCAGCTCCAGCCATTGCTGTGCTGCTGGAAAGAGACAACTGGCGGGGGTAGAGGAAGGTGCTACATTTCTTCCTGATTTCGGAAGCAGTGACTTCTGTGTCTTTCCAATTCTGTCCTTAAGAAGAGAGACCAAGCTCTCCTTGGCAAGAGGAGAGGGAGAAGTTCAACCTGCTCTAGTGGGAGGCGTTCCTGCCCATGGCAGGGGGGGCTGGAACTAGATGATCTTTAAGGTCCCTTCCAACTCTAACCATTCTACGCTTCTATGAATGGCAGGATGCACAAGGATGAAAGGATCCCAGCACCCAGCCTACCTGGATCATTCCACAGAATTTAACAGTCAAAGTAAAATGAAATATTTAAAAAAACAGCCTTATTTTTTTTTACCTATGTGTCGCCTTGTCATTTCCACTGTAGCATTTCTGTTTACGTTGGAAAGCAGACCTAGACAAAATCGTTCCGAATTTGATGGATCTGTGAAGCCATCTACAGTCAGGGAAGGCTGTGATGCATGGAAGGTTTCTCCCACTCTTTGATTCAATTCATAGTATGCTATTGAACACCAAAACGCAGGCTCCGAGTAAGTAACTGGTTGCAAGTCTGGGGAAAAAAAAAAAAAAAAGCCAAAAAATAAGCTTAAGACAGAATTTGAGGCTGAAAAATAAATCTATCTGCCCTAACAGTCTCTTCGAACTACTTAAACTCATTCTGTTTACTGTTATTTTTACCTAGCCCAGTAAACAGAATGGAATTCAATATTCCACACAAGGGAAAGAGGAGAGGAAGAAGCAAGGGTGATCTAATCTGACCACAGCTCCTGTAGTTCAGTCCTTGCATTTCGCTCAGTAAAATGATTAAGCTGATGTTGCTGTGACTGCCAGACTCTGAGACTTTTCTGTTGCCCTTCTATAACTTGCAAACATTTTGGCAGCATTAAAGAAAAGATTAAACTAGCGAACAGTGAAGCACACAAAGGAATAAAATATTAATATGAAAATGATGTTCCCTTGTACTACACTGTATCTTTTACTGTGTCTTTATCTAAAAGTACTTTTAAGCTCCTTTTACTCTCCGTTATTAGAGCTCGTATCTTCTCCATGCATCTTCAGCTCTTCCTGAGCTGCTTCCCCTTTTTACCTACCCTAATTACTTACTCAGCGTTCTGAACAGCATTTTCCTGTCACATCCTGTCACCATTCCTCAAACAAACCCCAAGGAATCTGATCCTCCTGAGGCATTTATACAGACAAACCGCTCAAAGCAGGTGGGCAACTCATGTGGGAGCAACAATTGCGTTGAGGCCAGAGTTGACAGAGTAGATGAGAAAAGGAGCAGAACACACATAATGAGGGAGACAGCAAGTCTGGGAAGCACTAGGGATAGGCTCAAGTCCTTTAAACTATTAATTTTCTAAGTGCTATTCCTGGACACACAACCATATTGTTCTCTTTGCTAGAAGCTCAACAGTTACACTAATAGCGTAGTTATTAACAAATGGGAGTAGAGCCACAGGATGAGGGGAAAGGGTTTTAAACTGAAAGAGGGCAGATTTAGATTAGATATTAGGAAGAAATTCTTTACTGTGAGGGTGGTGAGGCACTGAACAGGTTGCCCAGAGAAGCTGTGGCTGCCCCAAGGCCAGGCTGGATGGGGCTTGGAACAACCTGGTGTGGTGGGAGGTGTCCCTGACCAGGGCAGGGGGATTGGAACTGGATGGTCTTTAAGGTTCCTTCCAACTCTAACCATTCTATGAAGTTAATGATTCGGCCTCACCATGTTTATCATCATGAAGCCAGCCCAATTGCCCTAGCAGAGCACTTACTTTCTTAAAGCACATCTTCATTTTTAACCTAACTATATATATAAAGAAGAGTCATTGCACACACCGAAACAATTAAAAGCATTTCCAGCTTACCCAGGCTATGATTAACTGGGGAGAGAGTACTAGGAGACAGCTCTGCTGGAGATCCTGTGGAAGCAATACAGATTGGTTTATAGCAAACGATTCTCATTATTTCAGACGGGTAGGTATAGGCATTATCTAGCTACAGCTTTACATTAAAATCCTTTGGAATGAGAAACCTCAGAAATCCCACAACCAGTTTTCCAGCATGTCACACGCTTATTCTGCATTAAGATTGCATTTATTTTCCAGACTCCCGGGAGCCTACCCCTCCTCATAAAGACTCGATTAAGATCTCAGTGCTGTGTTTGGCAGAGCTCTCACTTCATGCACACTCTGTGAACATAATTTTATTTACACACTTCTCCAGTGAAAAGGTAGTGATTTCTTCCCTAATTCAGTTGAAAAAAAGCTAAGAAAAAGTAGATGAGATAATCAACATATTACCTCTCCATTTTCAAAGGAGAGGGTTTAGCTCTAGAAAGAACAAGCTGGATTTCCTCATATGAGGAAATGATTGTTTCCTGTAAAAAGGAACCAAAAAACTCAGAAAAATATGAACTCTCCAACATAATTTGCATGCTAGTAGGGCAAAAGAGAGAGGCTTTGCACAGAAGCATTCCTACAGTGACTACTGATGTCAAGCTTTGTTAATTAAGATACCAGTTGTCACACAGTGGGGAAAATACTGCAGTTCTTACCGAAACTAGCACAGTTGATTCCAATTAACTGAAAAAGGTTGCTAACGTTAGCTAACCACACACACTCAAAAGTCTGCCAGCACATAGCAGGAGCTTCTTATCCAGCACATTAATTGTGCTTTGTCCAAGTCTGAGGCCAACCAGATTACCTAGAACCCCTTCCATACAGAGGCACCAATGCTTGATGCTTCTGCTACTCTTGCAATACAGCCTTCCATACAAAATTAATTTGAAATATAGAGAAAACAATAACTACATCAGAGTTAAGAGACAGGTTCTCAAAATGATGTATTTCTGTAATTTGTTTAGGCCAACAAACATTTTGCTTCAATTAACCTGTTTCCAGAAGACAAAGTTAGGGGTAAGCTGAAACCAGCCAACTATTAAAATCTATTTTAAGCCTCCTTCTGATGGAGGCTTAATTATACCAGCTTGCTTTTAGTACAACACGAATGAAATGTACTTATTATAATAATGTTTTAAAAGCATTGCTCTAGCAATAAATTGTTTTGTTTGCAAAAGACTGAAAGATCACTTTAAACAGAAAACACCAGGTTGCACAGAGGGCTCCCACCATCATCGTTCAGGCTGAAGTGAGGCTACTGTGCAGAGGGGATAAGACTCATCATCCCAAGTCTTGGAAGCAGTGAAAAATAATAAATGTTACCCGTATCCATGCTTTGGTTCAACTGCTGGTCACTTGTTTCTCCATCTTCACTTATATATCCCGGAGGTGGTGTTTCTGTCAAAAAAAACCCAATAAAAATAAAATCCACCTATTGTTTCAACCACTGGAGAAACATTTAAGATTTAACTTTAGGGTCTCTTGTCATCAAGTTTTCCACAAACTCCGTGATACCTGAATAATGAACTGGAATTTCATTTTGCTGTCCTCTTCTCCTTCCTTCCTGACTTCAAAGGCATTAACCACCTTATTGCCTACGTAAAATGTACCATCTCTTGTAGACACCGGCTGGTCACTTAAACATGTTATATAATTAACAGATAATCCTTGTTTGTTCCCTTTAATACAAGATACTTTCACTACAATGAGTAACAATTTTGCAATTGTGATCAACAGCTTTCGCATTTAATAGAATTACAAATGATAAAAAACCATCTGTTGAATTCAAAAAACACCCCAAAAACGTGAGCTGTCTTTACAGAGTGTAACCACCAGATCAGATACCCTCCCACGCCTTACAGAAGTTGCTAGATTTAAAGGTTATTTTTCAGTTCAGCCCCCAATACCCAACAGTTGATTTCACTCATTACTGATAACTATATTATTTAACTAGTTACACTACACAAGCTCTATTATCATTATGACTTCCATGCTTTATTTAAAAACAGCACCTAGTCTTTTGACTACATTTCTTTGAAGATGGAGTTTCACACACCAAACAAAGCTAGTAACAAGTTTCAAGCGTTGATACTAGAAACTGTGTGTAGTCCCACAGAAATATCTTCAAAACCCAGGAGGATACGGTTGTTCCTCTTCCCCATTCAAAATGTGCTTTGTAATCCAGATAATGAGTTAACCAACTGCCTTTCAGGAAATAATTTTCTTTGAACCAGGCACATGTCTTTCCCTATATATTAAAGGCAAAACCCAGATTTCTTTAGTGAAAGTGTTTGAAGCTATCTCTACAATCACCTTAGAATTTTCTCCAAGACATCTGAGAGCTTTAACATATTTAATGACATCATTACCAAACAGCAGAAATTTAAAGGTAAAGCATTTTATTTAAAGATAAACTGTTTTGCTTAAGAATTAAAATCAAATATCACGCCTGATATTTACAGCGATATTAGTAAGATCAGAAGGAAATCAGCGAGGGGAAACTGGAGTCAGTTGAATAAATAGAAGTGAACCAAAACCAATTAAAGCTGTGGTTCGTTCCGTAAAACTAGTGTGCTAAATGCAGACCTAACAGAATTCAAGTGAGAATTTAACAGGGAGATTAAGGAGAATCTTAAAGTAAAGATGACAAAAATCGTATTTGTTTTGAACGTTTTTTATAGAATTCATTGTCACAAAATGGACTCCACCCATCTCCAAATCGTCTGTTACAACTAAACCATGCTAAAAGGTCAATAACCATTTCCAATCCAACCTTCACCTCCCGCTTCCAGTTGCTAATGTGGGCTTTTTGGCACAGATTATTTTCCATATCTAGTTTCTGTCTGAAGAGAGAAGATTTCCTCCACCTAGTACTATTAATACTGATTTAGGGTCAGAGGTTGAACACCACCACAGCTGGACATAAGTGCTCAAAATTCTTAGCAGAGCTTGAACAATGCAGCTCAGAGCATCTGTAACCCAAAAGGGAATGCACAGACCTGAAAGCCATCCTGTGCTATCATGATCACCTTCTTCCCTCAAATGCTGTGTCCAGTTTTGGGCCCTTCACTACAGGAAGGACATTGAGGTCCTGGAGCATGTCCCGAGAAGGGCAATGGAGCTGGTGAGGGGTCAGGAGCATAAGTCTTGTGAGAAGAGGCTGAGGGAGCTGGGGGTGTTCATCCTGGAAAAAAGGAGGCTGAGGGGAGACCTTCTCACTCCCTATAACTCCCTGAAAGGAGGGTGTAGCCAGGGGGGGTCATCGGTCTCTTCTCCCAAGAACAGGCAATAGGAAGAGAGGAAACAGCCTCCAGTTGCACCAGTGGAAGTTTAAGGTAGATATTAGGAAAATTTTCCACACTGAAAGGGTTAAACCTTGGAAGAGGCTGCCCAGGGAAGTGGTGGAAACACCATCCCTGGAGGTATTTAAAAGCCAGGCAGACATGGTGATGAGGGACACGGTTTAGGGATGATTTTTGCCAGTGCTATAGTGGTGATTGGATTTAATGATCTGAAAGGTCCCTTCCAACCCAACTGATTCTCTGATTCCCAGCTGTAGGTGAGACCAACCTCTCTGAAGACCAAGTACCAAGAAGCCACTGCAGTGCAGAACTATGACAGTTGTTAGTCTGGTTTACTACTAAGGAGAACTGTTCTCTGAAGCAGGCTCTCAAGGTTTATCAGAGCCTCGCTAGGTATTCAAGATTAAGCTAGCAAGGTCAAGTAAAGTCAGATGCCATGATAAGAAGACAACAGGAGGGTGTCGGTGACAAAGAGAAGGAGGCAAGGTGTGGTTTAGCTGTATAAACATTTCAGTA
Source organism: Pedionomus torquatus (assembly GCA_013398155.1). Lineage (NCBI taxonomy): Eukaryota > Metazoa > Chordata > Aves > Charadriiformes > Pedionomidae > Pedionomus > Pedionomus torquatus. Next base: position 12,254 of record VZRU01011210.1, read on the forward strand.
TCACGTGAATACCTACAATCACCTTGAAAAAACTTCCGGCAAGTAACTCCTTAAGAGTCGCTCTAGCTCATTTCCATAGCACTGGAGTGGTGGCTTTCCCAGCAAGCTGTTTGCAAATGCTATCAGAAAGCTAAAGACTGAGTCAAAAAATTAGAGAAGTTAAGAAAGATTCTAGCACCTTAAATTGCCCTTGCTGTCCCAAGGTGGCAACAGACGTGGCACAAGTTAAACAGATGAGATGGAATTCACTGAGGTTTTTTGGGTGCCACTTCAGTTCTTGGTCATATTTAGAGAAAACCCTGAGTGACATCCTGTCTTAAGACACAGATGCAATTTGCACATTGCACATCTTTGAATTTCATGGCAGTCGTTTTATTCTTCGAGAGACTCCAGATCTGACTTTCAGCTTGTTTGTAACACAGTCGCGTTAAGCATTTAGGGAAAAAAAACTTCATCTTTGCTTGGTTTTACGCTCCAAGCAACTTCCTGAAGAGGCAGGAAACAGGAAGCTGGGGCAGGAAACAAAGGTCACTGATTGTATGTTTCAATAAGGGTACGGGCTTTTGGGTGCGCTGCAGCAGATTAGTCTTGGTATCCTTTTTTTCTTTAGGGTGGAGAAGAAGCAAACATGACAAGGCGGAGTTCTTTAAGACTTTTAATATTGTTACGTACTTCATACTAAAAAGACAAAACTGTATCCACACAATAGTAACAAATACACAAAGCAGAACTTGACTGACTTGTGAACTACAAATCAAAATACTTTTTAAGTCACTCTTTTGCAACTTTAAGTTACAGAATCATAGAATCATCCAGGCCAGAAGGAACCTCCAAAGGTCTGACCTCCCTGCAGTTGCAGGGACACCCTCAACTAGACCAGGTTGCCCTCATCCAGCCTCACCTTGAAGATCTCCAGGGAAGGGGCCTCAACCACCTCCCTGGGCAACCTGCTCCAGTGTTCTACCACCCTGAGAGTAAATAACTCATTCCTAATATCCAATCTAAATCTGCTCTTACCCAACTCAAAGCCATTGCCCCTTGTCCCATCACTGCAAGCCTTTGTAACCAAACTCTCCCCAGCCTTTTAGATCCTGGAAGGCTGCTCTTAGGTCTCCCTGGAGCCTCCTCTTCTCCAGGCTGAACAACCCCAGCTCCCTCAGCCTGCCCTCATAGCAGAGATGCTCCAGCCCCCGATCATTTCTGTGGCCCTCCCCTGGACCCTCTCCATCAGGTCCATGTCCTTCCCATATTGAGGGCTCCATCCCTGCACACAGTGCTCCAGGTGGGGTCTCACCAGAGCAGAGTAAAACAGCAGAATCAGCTCTCCCTAAATTTTCTTCACATGGTGAGATTAAGCAGCAGTTTACTCCTCAATCTCCAATAAAGAACATCAGGCAACACCTATATGTTGGTAAAACAGGCTTAAAGCATAAGGTGAAGGTCTACTTTGTACCCATTAGTATTTTGAATCTTAAATAAGCTATTAAAAAACATGTAAGCTATTGTGAAACCACAGCAACGTGGTTTCATACAGGATAGTGTTCTGGAAACAAGAGCATTCAGGTATTTCCACTGGAATTAATACATGAGATCAACTAGATTAAATTTATTGGTGTGTCTTTCAATTAATGTGGTCACTTAGCAGGCTGAAAGCTACCATCTTTGTTCTCATGGCATAATGGTAAGTGTACTGGTTAAAGTGGGGGAAAATACCTGGTATGTAATTGCTCTGTGGTTCGATTCCAGCTGGAAAGTTAGTGTTTTCAGGAATGGAATGGGTATAGTCATCGAGAGGTGGAAGCTCCGTTAGAATCTCAGTGTGCCGTGGCACCAGTACAGGAGGCAAGACTGGAAAAAAAGAAATACAAAACATTAGTAAGACCCTCAAAAGACAGTTCTGCAAGTTGGAAGGAAAAAAAAATTAAAGCATGTAACAATTTCTTAATGTTTTGAAATTTTCTGACCCCTTAGAACTGCTAATACTGCAACTGTTCTTTTTCCCAGAGGAATTAGACTCCTGAGGTATCTCTTGAGTAAGATCATTCCACATTAGCAAAGGTAAGTCATCTCCATTCTCCTTTTCACTCTGGACTGTTTATTTTCCAACCACTTGGAACCTGCTAGCAATACTGGAAGTGTTTATCCAGGGTATTCAACACATTGGTAAATATTTTTCAGTATCTTTACTCTTAAAAACTTCTGGGGCGTGGTATTCTCAAAAGCTGCATATCTAATAATCTTGGATTTTTAGCAAGAGAAAGCATCTTCTTTCTCTATTTTTCATTTAAACCTTACACTGGACAAGTACATACAGATGCTGCTATTTAAAGCCAGAAGGAGTCTTCCTACCTGGTGTCTCCACTCTCTGGTAGTGGTAAGGGTTTACACATACTTCATCCTTTTTAAGATTAAAAGCATATTCACAGTTTTCAATTGCTTTAAGTTCATGGTGACTGTGAAGATCTGGCCAGCGCCACAAGCGACAGTAAATAACGTGCGGTAATCCTTTACGGTGAGAGACCTGCAGACGGCCATCGAGAGATCTACATGGGAAAGACGTGGAAAAGTATTTACAGACTGCATACTGTCTCGCAAGCACTCATGCAACACACGCAGGATGGCCAGTTTATTTGCTCTCACAATTCAGTGGACCGACACTGTTAGTGACATTTATACTCTTGTTAAAAAGCTTCAAATGTCATAAAAATAAGGGTATCAAGCAGTGTCTTAACTTAGTTTTGAGCTGCTCAAATTATTGCCAGTGAATTTAGAGTTGGTTAAAAGCCATTTTACCTGCAACCAAGTATTTAGGATGATTGCTTCATATACATTTTTTTTTAAATGCAGAAGACAGTTGTTAAAAAGAAATAAAACAATTAACAGGAGTAAATAAAAATAATTGCACACCTAATAACAGTCCCTTCCGCTGCTAAACTTCAAGGCTTTGCTGCTGCATGGATGCTTTTTGGCTTTAATGCATAATTAAGAATTCCCACAGGACTGCAAATAAGCCTGTAAGCAGTCAGCTGCCCGAGTGATCCACACGGCAGCGTAAGAGTAATGCAAGAGGCATGAATTCACATCTTGTGAGGGCCGTACAGTTTATTACCTTCTCTCCTTCATCTGCCCCACTACCAGCTGAAACCGTTTTGCTAGTTTTAAGACAAGACTGCATATGCTTGCACAAATGCAGATGTTTATGATTGTTATGGGATGGGAGACAAACCTCAGTACACAAATCAAGTAATGTGACATGAAAAAAAAGAAAGACCCTGTTTAGAATTTGCCCACCGTTAACTACTGAAGAATTTACAAACAATTCTTTAGTAGCCTGTATCTCAGCCAATTAGCAAGCTTGTGGCGTACAAAGCAGTTTAAACACTTTGTAAGATTAGGTCTAAAGAATTAAGTATCCCAACTTTGTTAATATAAATACCAAATCACATTAGAACTTGTACTTAACAAGTCTTCCCATTCTTTCAGTGGCACTGGCGTGAAAAAAAGGAATATTCCAGAATTAGAGTTTCATTGGTCAAAACATCAGCTGAGAACACTTGGATTTCTACACTGGCAAGCAAATATTTTAAAATGCTGTACCATGAGAGGCCTAGGAAGCATTTTAGTCTATTTTTACAGCTAAAGCATCCCATTACAGACCCTCCAAAGCCAATCCCTCCCACAAGACTTCTATGATGCGAGAGAGGGCAGAATATTCACCTGGTTTGTTCAGAGAAGCTGTAAAGGCCTGTTGTATCCCACTGATCTATCGTGTTTGGTGTACTCAGTCCCCAAATTTCAGAGCAAGTGCTGTGCATAAATCGAAAACAAAAACAAAAAATTGATATGAATATGGAACATGGTTATTCAAAACACCATGATGTCAAACATGGAAAAATGTACAGAATACTTCCTTTCACATAGAAGATAGAGCATTGTTAGACTTGCATTTAAACTGACATCTCATGCTATATTTTCTATATGAAGGAGGCTATCAAAATGGAACACGTGATTCAAGGTAAATGATAATGTTTTTAAAAGGTGAACAAGTTCTCTGGTTTTAAGTAAGTAGTCAATACAGTTGTAATGTTCCTTAAAACAGGCAAAACTTCCTCAGCCTAGCTCTTAACAAAGTTCAATTTTAAGGGGGTAGTTTCTGGGTTGGGTTTTTTGTTTTTGTTTGTTTTTAACCATAAGCTTCCCTAAGAGTTCAAACAAAGGCCATGTGCATCTGAAACTGAACATCACAATCTAACTTTCAGGTACCACTACTTCAGCATTAATTCTCATTTTCCGTGCACATACTAATTTGCTTCTTTTCCCAAAACAAGTAAAATTCAGGCTCCGAAGAAAAGCACATTGTAGCTGATTTCTGTAGCTTCTCGCTCTTAAAGAACTAAATATTCTTTTCCACTGTATATAAAACACACAATGTTAAACACAGTTTGACAGCACAGTATTTTAAAACTTAGCTATAGAATAACAAAATTTTAACTGCTAAACCAAGCAGGGGGAAAGGAGTGGCAACTGATTCTTTACCAAACTGGGTCAATGACAAGATCACAGTATTTAAGAAAAAAGGAACCTCCGGTGGTAGACACAAACTAAAAGCAACAGCAGATTTAAGTAAGGCAAGAAAACAGCATGGCTTGTGAACAGGCAGCACAGTTTCATGAATAGAAATCAAGCTCTATCATGGACTTGCTCGGTCACCACCAAAGACCCACAGTGTATTTTACATAAGTAACAAAAAAACAGACTTTGCACCTCGGGAATGAAGATAACATAGTTGATGAGCAACTTACAGCTCCATTCACTATTTAGAAAGCCTGAAGCTTGGCTGCTCCATTACTTTTAAAGTTAATAGCCTCTGAGAAGTTGCAACAAAAAGAAAGGAAAACCAACTTCAGCTAACTTCACATATAAGCTTTGCCCATTTATATTTAAACTCCCAGCTTAGCTGATACACTCACAACTTTGGATTGAGTGACCAAGGGAAGGAAAGGAAAGCAAAGCAGGTATTTTTATTTCTCACCCCTAAACAGATAAAAATCATTTGTGTTACGAAACAACAGGGCAGACAGCACAGCACTGTATTTAAAAATCACTCCCATGCGTGACAACCACCTAAATCTCACAGAGACTTTAATAAAATATAAGTCTGGGCTACTGGCCAAGGGAATGAATTGAACTTGTCCTCTTCTTCCCTGTCCCACACACCTCATTTCTAACACCATCCCAAGGAGGCTGAAGTGTCCACGCAACTGAGCAGCAACCGCAATCAATGAACTAGCTATGTGACTGACTGGCACAGCATGTGGCTGAAAATTAATGTTTTGTGAGTTACCTTTCAGCCAGATCAGTCATTCTACTCACTATGGAGCTACCCAAGCACTACAAGGGAGGACTGAGAGTGTCATCTTTGGCAGCAACCTGCATTTATCACCAATAAAAATATGAAATAAAATATGGCCTTTGACATTTTGCTGATCATACACACAAGTAAGATTTTTTACTAGGTGATTTTTTTGTCTAGGAGAGAGCAGCAGAGGCACATACGAAGCCCCTTCGCTGACATACTCAGCTCTTCAAAAAAAACCAACTGTCCTGAACATCCATAAAATAATCGAACCATGGAATGGTTTGAGTTGAAAGGGATCATCTCGTTCCAATCCCCCTGCCATGGGTAGGGACACCTCCCACTAGACCAGGTTGCTCAAAGTCCCATCCAGCCTGGCCTTTCCATTCATCCATCTTGGACACAGGGAGCATCGCAGCCCTGCAGAAACAGTGTGAGTGAAGCAGAGGAGGAATACTGACCACTGATGATTCAGTAGAGCCTGCAACCTCTCTTTTTCATATTTCTAAGATGCCTCCAGGATGGTGGCCTGCCAGAAGCTGTGTAAGGACTAAAATAGTTGACCTGAAGACACACAGGCAGCCTTGTGGGACACCAGGGAACTTCCCTGTGGTGTGTCTTTAAATATACACCATTACTGTAAGACAGATGTTAAATTAGAAGAACCATCAGCAGACACAAAGCCTGCTGCATATTAATTGACAGAGTCAGCTCTGACAGCTTAGTACCTTTGAGCGATAGATCCTTTATACAAAGCCGTGCTCCAAAGCTGATGCTGTCACATGGATTACACATTCCCAAAATTGTGGGGTGTGTTACTGGTCTAAGCATGACAGGCCACGCGTTTGCTTCACAAGACTTAAGAGAACACAAGTAAAATGTAAAATTTCACAGCTTTTGACAAAGCTCAATGAACAGGAACAGTATTTTATACTAACTGCTTCTCTCTATAAATATTCAAACTAGCAAAACTAACTACCAGCATATTCCATAACCTATAGAGACCAACAGTACCCTGAAGCGTCTGTAGGACCGAGCCACAGCTTGTAATGAAACTCAGGACACCATGGAAGAAGGGCAAGGCAGGAGATACAGAAAGAATCATCAAAAAACTGCTTCAATATTCAGCAGCTTACATGATATACTGTCTTCCAGAAGGGATGTCTGCTTAGAGTTAGGATTAACATCAATGTTTTACTGGCTCATCTACTATAAGACTATGCTCCAATTCCAATAATCCACAATCAAACACCAGAGAGCCTGCATGGAATCATCCTGTGTGATCAATAAAGTCTGCCCAACACAGCTTTTATTGTTCACTGGAAGAACCATCTAAGGAAATAAAGCGGTCTCCTCGCTCTCCGGCTGACACAGAAGACCCACTGCCTAAAAGATGCAAGACCAGGCCCCCCACCCACTTCACCCAGATGGCAAACTGTGGCTGTTAATATTCACACATCAGAATGAAACTCCTCACAACCATAAAAATAGCATAATTAATATACAACATTTCCATGGAAGGCCACAGTACATTCATTCATATACACAGAATAGTCTGACAAAGGGCAGACAGGTTTACCTTTACCAGTGGCAGTGGCTGGAAAGAAGGTGACTGCATTCTGGAAGATACTTAAACAACCAGTAAAATCATCTAAAAGGGTGACAGGAGGCACAGACTTTTAGTAAGGCAGAATTACTGCCCCAAAATAAATAGGATTCTCTCCTAAACCTGCCTTTCTGGAGCACCCTAAACCCTTTGACATGTGAAGAGTCCTTCTATTCCTTAGTTGATGAAGAATTTGAAAGAATCAAGAACTAACACCTGTGCTTCTAAGTCCTGTCTGGAAACATTCCCAGTCCCTGAAACATGATTGTGTACGCTAGAAAGCGGCTAGGACATTCCCCAGCGCTGGGCCATGCCAATTAGTGTTCTCCCACACAATTCCCAAGCTGGGAGTCAGCAAACCACCAGGCACCACTCATGCTAGGCAGTTCGGATGCAGTCACCTTGCCCTGCTAACTAAGAGCATGGACAAAGCAGTCCTATAGCCAGTTGGCCAGGGTGTCTGGGAACATTCCAGGCACGTTTAATTTATTAGGAGAGAAACAGCCAAGATGTATTAGCGTTTCACCTTTAGAAAGTTGACTGCCCTCAAATCAAAGCCTAGAAGCACAACTCAGGCTTCATATTTTACCAACCAGGGGCTTTTGGTTTTGAACTCATTGTTCAACCTGCCACCATGTTTCATGTTCAACCTGCCATCATTGTTTCATGTTCAACCTGCCATCATTGTTTCCAAAATATAATTTGGCTCCTGAATCCAAGCTGCACTTAAATCTTTCCTGTGTAGACAGCACTTAAATATACTCAAAAAAACAAGCTTAAAGCTAATACACTTCCTCCCACCAGCAGACACATCCATTCCAAGTAGCATTTTCATTGCCATTCTCAAAACAATTTGTCTGTTGACAGAAACAAGGTCAACTACACAAAAGCTAATATTTTTATCTTTTCAACACTAGCTTAGATTAGCAAATCACCACATTCTGTGGCCTCTAGTGTTCCCAGAGCAAGCTCGCTTGCATATTGGGTTTGCTGCTTTTGCAGACCCCACAAAATGAATTTCTTTATTGTTCAGGACTTCAGGGATATAAAGCATCACATAGGCTCAGCTTCCCAGGTGTTTTGAAGTTCTAATGAAATGCTCAAAGGATATTTGCAAGGAATAATAACCACTCTTTAAGACCCAGGGATTTCCTAGTGAAAAGTCAAAGTCTTGCAGACATCTGGTTGAGCTGCCACATGCTAAACCTGGGACAGTTCAGTCTCACAAGTCCTATCTCAGGATTGACCAGAGGGGAGTGATGTGGTGAAGAAATGGTGAGACAAGATACTACTGGGTGGAATTGAAGCTACCTCCATCGATGCCAAGGGTTGCAAGAGTTGGCGTTTCAACCTGTCTTTTCATCTGCTTATAAGGAGCAGCAATCTCAGATGATATTGTGTAATTCTGGCAAGCGGAATCTTTGATGTGGCTATCAGCATGCAACAGCACACGCTTGTCTTCACTTCTTCCATTTCATCATTTCCTTTAACAGGAAAATCTGAGTTCCAAAAAAACCCTAGTCTGGGCAAGAAATTACCTAAACAGCAAAGAGCTGTAGCAATGCTTCGCAGTTCTGAAACCAAGTGCCAAAACTGCCTTTCTTTAGTAAAACAGAAAATACTGACACACACAAGAAAAATGTGGATGCAGGAAAAACCTAAGTATCAAAGATAATACAAAAGTATTTGTATTGCCTAGTCTGCGTAACACTGACAATGTTATCAATCAACATCAACACTGCAAAATTTTTAAGTGAAATAAGAGTATCTGTAAGTTTGCTACGGAAGTGGACTATCAAGTCCTGGTTCAAATACAGATGAATTATTGATCTACCATGAAGAGTGAACATGGACAAATGTGGCTCGTGCCACACATAAGTAAGTAATATGACTCCTTGCTTTAATATATTATATCCCTACTGGAGTATTAAAAGTCTTTATTAAAGTCCATAATAATATAACCAGATATAATCTAAATGGGATGAAACAGTCTAAAGTGATACACTAGAGTCACATTCAAGAGTCCAAAAATACAGCTGGGCTTCATCTCAACTGGAACACGTTGCCTCAAAATAGATTCTTGTATTTGCAATATGGCTAGGTGGCTAAAAAGGATGCTAACCCCTCTGGAGAAAAAAAGGAAGAGGGCATGGAAGCCATTGACAACCAGTATATTAACACTGGTCTGTGAAAGTATAACCTCACCTTCTTGAATACAGAAAGCCGTTCAGATCCTGGTTTACAGTAGCAGCAATTCTGAACTACAGATTTCTCTAGTTGGAGATGCAGCCACACAGAACCCGAAGTGCCCTCACTGATGTCCAGATGCCAGCTAACCAAACCAGCTCAGCTTGGGTATTCAACCTAGGCCGCTTAACTAGTTTCAGTTTCTCAGCACAGTTTAAAGCTAGACATACTGATCTACAGATCCAAGCAAGTGTGTGCAAGTACTGCCCAAACAGTCACAACCAAAAAAGAAAAAAAAGAAGAGACATTGAGGTGTAGAGTGTGTCCAGAGAGGGACAATGGAGCTGGTGAGGGGTCTGGAGCACAAGTCTGGTGAGGAGCGGCTGAGGGAGCTGGGGCTGTTCAGCCTGGAGAAGAGGAGGCTGAGGGGAGACCTCACTCTCCACAACTCCCTGAAAGGAGGGTGTAGCCATGGAGGCAGTCTCTCCTCCCAGGGAAGATGGGAGAAGAGGATACGGCCTCAAGCTGCACAAACCTAATACCCGCAGGGGTTTAGGGTGGACATTAGGAAAATGTTCTTCACTGAAAGGGTTATTAAGCATTGGTAGAGGCTGCACAGGGAAGTGGCAGAGTCACCGTTCCAGGAGATATTTAGAAGACAGACACAGTGCTTAGAGATATGGTTTAGTGATGGATTTTGCCAGTGTTAGGTTGATGGTCGGACTTTATGATCTGAAAGGTTCCTCCCAACCTAGGCAATTATCTGGTTCTGCAAAGGTGGTAGGTCTCATCAATAATACTGTTTTATAGAGATGCTGTTTCCTTTGAGGCTATAGCTGAAAGAACCCAAAGCAAGCAGAGTTTTAAACAGTACTCTTATGTGCACCAGAACTATTATACAGACAGCAGTGTAAGCATGTGCATATTACAGGCTGTAGCTACTCTAAATGAGACCAACAGAATGAGGCTCAATAAGGACAAGTGCCAGGTCCTGCACTTGGGTCACAACAACCCCAGTGAGCGTTACAGGCTTGGGGAAGAATGGCTGGAGAGCTGCCTGGTAGAAAAGGACTTAGGGGTGTTGGTCGACTGTGGGCTGAACATGAGCCAGTGTGTGCCCAGGTGGCCAAGAAGACCAACAGAATCCTGGCCTGGATCGAGAACAGTGTGGGGAGTAGGACCTGAGAGGTGATCACCCCCCTGTACTTGGCACTGGTGAGACCCCACCTCGAGTGCTGGGTCCAGTTTTGGGCCCCCTACCACA
>VZRU01011213.1:0-16572 GCA_013398155.1 Pedionomus torquatus
TCACAAGTGTGAGTTGCAATACCATACAGCCTTAAGTGAACTGTTATTAAATACATCATCCCCTAGTGGGTTTACAGCCATACTGCTGCAATGTTAAAAGTAGAGTCTAGCTAATGGTTAGGGATACTAGAGCTATGCAAAAAAAATTTCATGTGTAGACAGACAGCATTTGACAGTATTATGGTTTTCAAAAGTGTCAGATATTGAATTCGTAGGTCTGCTCAAGAGGTGCACTATGAACAGTAGAAAGAATTCTGCTTCTTCAAATTACAGTTGACTAGTGAAAGTCAAGAGATGAAGGGTAAAACAATTACATAGCAAGAAAAAAATGTTCATATTAATGTATCATTATTACAAATAAAATAGCATTGTAGTACAACAACAAAAACATTGAATCACTGGAGGAATTAGTCCACAAAGTTCTGTCATATACCAGTGCTTGGAGGCAAGTAGCTGTTACTGCACACACCCTCTCTTGACCTCAGAATTTAGCCAGTAATGCTCATTACCTTCTGGATTGTATACATCACTTCAAATATGCAACAGAAGAACTGGTTAAAAAAAACCCAAAACTAAAACAAACAAACAAAAAAAGCAGAAACAAACACACACAAACACACAAAACCAAACCAAACAAAACAAAAAAACAAAACAAAACAAAACAAAACAAAACAAAAAAAAACCATAAAAACCAAAACCAAGAAAACACTTTACTTAAATTCAGCATTTTGGTGTTGGTTTTTTTGTTTGTTTGGTTTGGTTCCGTTTGTTTGTTTGGTTTTTGTTTTTTTTTTCTGTAGGACACTTCTCACAGACAAAGCTGTCCTCTCTATGTTTTAGAAAACCAATGAAAATAACATAAATATGTATATGCCACAGCAAAAGAAGGAAAAAAATCCACTATTTAACTGAACTGTGAACATTTCTGCTTTTGCAAGTAACTCTTGCATAAAACAGCAAACAATATCCTCTAGTAATTGTGTCAAAGAAAATGAAAATACATGTCCTGGTTTTGCTTATATTTGATCAGATTAAATGAATTAGTTTTATACTCAGCTAATTACATTTTGTATACATGCATAGAAACACTCAAACTCAATGGAAAATGCTTTGTCCCCTTTTATTCTTTGTATTGTTAACATCTAGCTAAACAAGAGGAAATGTTACATTTTTCAACTTTCATTATATTTAAAATGTATAAATTATTTCAGGCTTCTCATTGACATAATGTTAGGAGAAACAGATACAGCAGTTAAACACTGTGATTTTTCAAGTTCTCTAATAGGAATTACTTTCTGAAGTGCAAATAAGATTTCCTGTGAAACAGGAGAAATAATGGTAACTTTCATGTAGGTCTAAAAGACCGCAGTGAGTCAATGTTCTCCTTCAGTGCTAAGTATGAACTTGAGAAGAGTAAACTATTACAGCCAGGTATAAATATTCTTCTTAGCTGATGGATTTCCTTCTGTTGACTTGATTCTTTGAAGACATTTGTGTTAGTATTTGCTTTTCATTTCTTTGAGTTTTGCATTCGTGGAAAGGATAAGATCAGCTAGTCAGACTGGAGAGTATGTGCTACTAAGAAATTAACGGTTCTAAATAAATTTATAAATATATTTTCAAAATTTTCAATTTTAACAGATTCTTTAATTATTTTTTTAATAAATTTTATTTCTCATAGCAGGGAATCATGGAACTTCATTTATATTCATTGTGTGTTAAAATACAAGCCCCTCGAGTCATTTCAAATGAAAGGCAATATCTCATCACAATACTATGGATATAAAATCATCAGTACATAAAGTCAAGTGCAGTTATAATAGTGTTTAATTATAATAGCTTCATGCAAAAAGTATTACAGTTATGACAAAGAAATTGCCTAGTGTGCTTGGTTAACTGCATTCTACTAGTATTTCAAGTGGTGCACATGCACTACTTTTAGAGCCATAATACTTGACGAAATTCATAAACTCCATATAAGCTGAAGAACAGGTTTTATTTTTAAACAGAACAGAATACACTTAATCATCACAGATAAAGCATAGTTACTTGCTTCAGGAAGTCCTGACATGGCTGTTCTGTTATTTTTGTTTGTTAAAAAAGACGAAAGAATGTATTTGTCAACTGTGATATGAAATCAATAAAGTTATTGAAATAAATACCAGAAGAGAAACTGTCAGCAAATAAATAACTAAGGAAAACATTGTAGGAATCTTCCCACCAGTTAACAACTTTGAGCATTAACATATATGAAAGATATCATTAGGTCTGTCAAATTTCAGATCCTACTTTGTTCTTCTGGATATAGATGCATATCCATATTTGTGGAATCCACATCCCTGGAAGGGTTCAGGGCCAGCCTGGATGGGGCTTTGAGCAACTGGGTCTAGTGGAAGGTGCCCCCACACATTGCAGGGGGGGTTGGAACACAATAATCTTTATGGTTCATTCCAACTCTAACCATTCTATGATTTTATGATCAATAATAAAAATTAGGATTTATATGGAGGCATACCATGACCTGTCCACAAACTGCTTTATAGAATTTAGATTATACTTTTACAATCCAGCATCTAAAAAAAAAAAAAAAAAAAAAAAAAAAAAAAAACTTCATTAGGAGTAGTCAAACAACAGAATTAGGAGATTTTTTTTGTTTTTGTTAAAGTAGGAAAAAAATATTTGTTTGCTACCATTTATTTTAGCAAACTTGTCCACAATCTGTTAAAAAAATGTAATTTCAGACCAATTTCTTCTCACTCACAAGAAAACACTCAACCTCCAGGAACCAGGAAGGAGAGGAGGATGAAGGAGTACCAGCACATTCCCCCCAACCGCTATACAAATTATCAAAGAAAAGAGGCTGAATATAATTAAGGAAGACTGAATAAAATTGAGAAAGATCATTTTCTATCTTAGCCACCAAAAACTTTCAGGAAAGAATTTTGTCAACCAGAACCCCTAATTTTTTTGCAATTAGGCATTTTAATTTATCCTAAATGTTATGTTATGAATGTATTTCCACCACACACACCCCCCTCCCCCAGCTACAACCTTAAGTAACATAAATGATACTATATGAAGATACTATGTTAAACACATGCAGGGACAAGAACAGTGTTGCAACAAAAGGTAGTATTTTGAACACTGTATCAGACACACAAATTTTAAAACTGAGTGCTAAATTGTTTGAAATCAAGGTAATTTGGATTTGTGCAGGACTATTTCAATCAACTTCACATTTCATCCGAAACCTTGTAAAATCAATAGTTTTTCAGTTGAGTTCAAATAGTTCTAGGAACATGATAAGAGTATGAAGTGTCATAGCCTTAAGCAAATAAATATTATTATGAAATATTATTATGAAATATTAATAGTAAGATTATATATATAAAATACTATGTCACGTTAGTATACTTAAAACATAGTAAATAAAGAACTGCTGTTACTTCAACTACTTTGTAAGTTAATTAGCAAGGAACCAGAGCAGAACCAGACCCCTTCTGGACCAGTGAAGTCACCGTAAAAATGACCAGATTATTAGCCACTCCTACTCTTTCACATGGGTACCAACAATGCTACACAAGAAGTCCTAGGTCAGTGAAAAGAGTTGCAGGGACCTGGAAAGAATGTGAAAGGATTCAAAAGCACAGGTAGTATATTCCTCAATTATGCCAGTGACCAAGGAGAACTTAGGTCCAGGATACCAACAGTTGACTCCAAGACTGGTGCCTCCTGCAGGATTAGGGATTTTATAATCATAGAAGAGTCCTCAAGACAGAAGTTAGGCTGGGACCTCATAGGATCTACCTGTCCTGACAGGGAAAATGATTCTTTGCTCTTAGGCTGGCAGGACTGATTAAAAGGTTTTAAACTAGGATAAATGGGGGAAGGAGATACCATTAAGAGAGCTGAAGGTAAGCCAGAGGTTCACATCGCCTTGCCTGAGAGTAGTAATGATAATGGGACCATATATGCTGCTTTTGGGAGCCTGGAGGCCTCAGAAAAATATCTGAAATGCTTGTATACCAACAGATGCAGTATGAGAAAAAGCAGGATGAACTGGATGTCTTGGTCAGCTTTCAGAGCTATCATATCATTGATACTAGTGGGTCTTGGTGGAATGAGTCCCACGATTGGAGTTCTGGGATGTTCTGTTCAACATTTTCATCAATGATCTGGATTCAGGAGTTAAATGCATTGTTAGCAAGTTTATGGATAATATCAATCTGGTAAGTACTGTGGAGTCTCTTGAGGGATAAAATGCCTTTCAGAAGGATCTAGAGAGATTGGAGCATTGGGCAATGATTAATGGGATGAAATATAACATGAATAAATGCCAGAACAAATGCACCTGGGATGGAGAAATGCCAGGTGCAAGCATAAATTTAGAGAGGAGCAACTGGAGAGTGTCACTGCAGAAAGAGATCTGGGGATGCTGGTTGACAAGAGATTCAATGTGAGTGATCAGTGTGCCCTGGCAATCAAGAAGACAAGCTGGCACATCAAACATGGGATGAACAGCTGGTCAAAAAAGGTGATTATCCAGTTCTATTCAGTGTCTGTGTGGCGTTAGCTTGAGTTCTGTGAGCAATTCCGGGCCCTGCAATTTAACAAGAATGTGAAGGTACTCTAATGCATCCAGAGGAGGGCAATAAGGCTGGTGAAAAGGCTGGAAGGCATTTTCCAGTGAGGAGTGGCTATGGACTTTCAGCTGAGGGGTAATCTCTTTGCTCTCTACAGCTTCCTGAGGAAGGGAAATGAAGAGGAAGGTGCTGATCTCTTATTCATGGTATCCAATGATAGGATGTGTAATAACTGCCCAAAGCTGCATCAGAGGATGTTCAGACTTAACATTAGGAAACATTTCTATGGCAAGAGGGTGGTCTAACACTGGAATAGGCTCCCCATAGAGGTGGTTAATGCCCCAGGCCTGTTGGTGTTTGAGAGATGTTTGGAAAATACACTTGGTAACATGCTTTAGATTTTGGTCAGCCATGAAGTGGCCAGGTAGTTGGACTATATGATCAATGTAGATCCTTTCCATCTGAACCCTCCCCTCTCTTTACATAGTATCCTCAAAGCTCCCTTATGTCTTCTGCTGTGAGGCTGCTATCTATACTGACAAAGTACCCATAAAGCAGGTTCTCAGGAAGTGAGGCTAGATGACACAACACTGTTAATGCTTATGCCAGTAAATTATTTTTTGTCTTCTAAACAGGGTGGCAGTATGAAAATTACTTGTTGAGAAAAACTTTTGGCATGATCTACTTCCAAATATGTGCACAATTTTCCTGTTTAGCATCTTTCCCATCCCTGATCGGAACAAATACTGTTATAAAAATAGATAATTGTGAATAAGTTGTTAATGACATGAGAAAAATGTTGTCAAATGTAGCACCTGCAAGTAGGTTAACACCTGGATGGTTAGGCTTTTATAATTAAACAGATTTTTTATTTACTTTCTCTTTGTTTTTAACTGCATAAAACATATAAGCTAAAGCAGTCCCATTTTATAGATTCACATATCTTTTATTAAATTTTACACAGTATTTAATTTCTTAATTTCTACTTGGCTCTGTTCTCAAATGGAGAAATATTCTATCTGTGAGACTCTTCTGTTGGCTGAAATAATATTATTTTGTTGTAGATATCAAATATCTGCATTACTAATTAAAATAACCATTACTATTTTAGCTCCTATGTTGCACGGAAAAAAAAAAAAAACAATACTCAGTTTACTTTGCTTGAAAGAAATCAGGACATAAGGGTCTTATTGATTTATTATCAACAATGTCAATTGTTAATTGTCAACCAGCAGTCAATAAAATATATATTCAGGACCAATATCCTAAAAGCTTTTCTACAACTCATTTCAGGAATTTTTAATCCCTTCCCCATAATCATACTTCAACCACCCCCTTCTTGTTGCAGAGGTGGATACTACATCTTTTTGTGCATCCTTACACCTCACTAACACACTTGCCAGTGGGAGAGCAACCCATGGTGCCACAGACATACATGACGAGTCCCCATGTGTCAACCCATGAGCTGGAGTTCAGCTGCTCATAGAAGCTTACAAGAAGACTGCTGTACCCAACCCATGTAGGTGTATCCCATCAGGGCCCATGGATCTGTGAATGTCAAGGTTGCTTAAATGATTTCTAACCCAATCCTCCTCAGTCAAGGGAGAGTCTCATTCCAGGTTCTCTCTCCTACCTCCAGGGTCTGGGGTTCCTGAG
This sequence comes from Pedionomus torquatus, assembly GCA_013398155.1. NCBI lineage: Eukaryota > Metazoa > Chordata > Aves > Charadriiformes > Pedionomidae > Pedionomus > Pedionomus torquatus. Next base: position 6,240 of record VZRU01011213.1, read on the forward strand.
GGTTGGCCTTAGCAGTAAAGACTGAAGTAAAGAAGGCTTTTGGTAACTGTCTTCTCTGCATTCTCCATCACCATGGCACCTTTATACACTATAGACATATAAATGCTAGATTTCCTATGCTACCTTATCATCAGAAAAGGTTGCTTTTAGGGTGTGATTCCTCTGACCTCTGACCTATTTTAGACGCTGACTCTAGGAGAAGATAAATCCCTCTCTAGCAGGGTCATTTTTATTTTACCAAGTGCAAATGGATCCTCTGTGATTGACTGGCTTTGATACAAATGTCTAAAAAGATGATTTCTTTAATGTCCTCTAGGTCTTATCCTGGATATCCCTGAACAGTTTCTACTCCTAGCTAAACTAACCTCCACAACAAAGTTGTAAACAACTAATATAGAGTATTTAAAGAACTGTTTAATTTATTTAGACAGCTAACCTAGTTTAACAGTGAATTATCAGTTCTGAAGGCCACAAGAAAGCAAGAGGGCATGAATAGAAAGTGAAATCAGGTCTGCATAACACATAGGTGTTTTTAAAAAGAGTGACTGAGGTAGGGGAGGGGAGAGAAGAGAAGAAAACATTATAAAAGTGAGTTCCAACTTGACCTCATCAAAAATTGGGAATGGGACTCCCCTACAGAAACACACAAATATGGTCAAATGTCACTCAGCTGTAGCTTTCCTTCTTCCTCATAAAGTTGAGGTCATCTGTTATACCCTGTTCTTGTTGATAATAAAGACACTGTTTCTGTAAGGATTACCTCATTTGCCTCTTCAAAAGCCCAACTAGTGACTGAACTGAAAGTATTCCCTCAGTTGACTGGCCATAACGCTGAGTGGGAATTGACATCAGTTAGGGTGCAATCATATGATTCAGTTGTTTAAATATAGACATTTACAGGCACTTTGGTCTTTTGGTGTTGCCCAAACAGAGGTATCTAGTGCCATTTGAGATATCTTATAGTATCAATAACATCTAGATAGGGCTACATATTATTAAAATAGCATATGGAACATATAAGAGACCCAAGTGCTTCAGAAGTTGGATGAAAAATTCTCTGTCATTGTGTATATATTGTAAAGTAATGTTTACACTTGCAGATTTTTTCTCCTTGCTCTGCTTATCCTAAATTTTCATTTAAAGATGCAAAATTGTTTGGTTAATAACATCAAATTTCCACATTATTTCTGAAAGATACCTGACATTTATCACCTCTTCTACTCCAGTAAAACAAAATCATGATTCAAAATTGTAGTAACACTGACTACATTTGTGCTTCTGAGAGTTCTCCCTTTTTCCAAGGCCAAGTGGTGCAGAGGTGCTAATTTTCACACTGCTTGTAGTCCTGTTCACTCCAGCCCCCACACCCACCCACCCCCCATTTAAAAAAAATAAAAATAAAAAATGTGTCTCAGTGTCTTACAATTTTATCTCCTATCACAGAAGAAAACCCAGGAACAATAGGCTTGTGGTATGATGAAGTCTTCATCAGGGAAGCCTATATTTGAAGAGAGTGGAGAAAAGCAAGCCCTAGAGTTCATGTCCATGTGCTTTTCTGTTATTAAGCTATTATTATTATTAAACAGTATCAGCCCAACCACCCTGGTAAAACATAATTCTGGAAAAGAGCCAAGAACCTTTCCTGGAGCTTAGCTGTCTTTATTCAAAGCTATTTCATATTATGCAACTGTGCAGCTCTGGATAAAACATGAAAAGAGCTATGAGAAGTCTCATCATTGCACTCCACCTCTTTTGGAACCGTTTTCTTTAAGGTTAAGCTCTCAGTCTTGGTCCTTACTGAAGCTACATTTACAAATTTGAAGGTTGAACAATGAAGACACAGATCACAATCAGTGTTTATTAGAATATTTTTTATTAATTAAGCTGTTTTTAAGTTTATCAAGCTGCTGTTATTTATAACAGTAACTATTAATACAGTACATCCAACTACTCCTTCCCACAGTTCACACATGCACTCAGTTGTACTAATGGCTGGAGCACCAGTTGAGAGATCAACCCCAGCAGTTTCTTTGGAACCTCAGGTGCCAAGGGCCAGATTGATGTGTCACTAGTGTCTTGATAAGCGGTTGGAAAGTCCCTCAATGGGTCCTTATGTTTTATCAGGCATGTATATGGGAGCTGTAGTCTCTGTGTACACATACCAGCCACTGCTTCTTGGATGCGGTCAAAACAATAGAACGTTTTGTTGATATGAATGTTTGCTAGTAGCTTTGGACATATTCATGACGCATATTTGCGTCATGATGTTGTCAGTTCTTGCAGTTTCAATCAGTTCCTGGGAGACTTTGATTCATTACCCCTGAGCATATTACCTTTTTCTCTTTCAAGTCTGTTCTTTTTTCGGTAGCTGTTTCTCCATCAGCATCTGTAAGCAAACATAAGTACACACATAAACTCTTTCAAACACAGAAAATTAACATCCAATGGACCTATCTAACAAAAGGTTTCTGTAGTATATGGACAAGAGATTGCAGTGTCTGTGAAACAAACATCTGACATGATGAAAAAAAAAAAAAAAGGAAATGGAAACAGAAGTTTCAGCGGCTTTATCTTGGACATGTCTGATAATCAAAGAAATCTATGAAAGAAATCATATCTGCAGCTAATGTACTGTAAAAGTTTTTCAGGCACTGGAATTGAAAGAGTTAGTATTCTTATAAAGCTAGAAAGGTCAGAGAGAAACCTGTTACTTTAATGCTGCCCTTACAAATGTAACCTCCTCGGGGCAAGAGTTTAACTTTTGGAAAATACTTGCAGTCCTTTATTTGTAAAAATCATTATTGTTTATACAGTGTGGTTTTGGTCCATCCCTTTCATCTCACTGTTGCTTGACCTTTTCTGCTAAGATGTTCTTTTACTCCCCATTTCCTGCCCAGTCATGAAAGATAATAGGTTAGGCAAAGCTTTCAATGTAGAAATTTGAGTATTATTTTTATTCACAACTTTGTTGTTGTGCTTAGGTGAGCTGCTGTTTAGACTTCATTACCACTGAATTTAAATGGGTATATGATAAAGAAAGAATAAATGAACAAGTTTCTTTTTGTGAGATATTAGACCACATCATGTTGAATATTTTAAAAGAGTTCTTAGGAACATTTATAGAAGTAGAATTTATTGAACAGGGGGAATTTGCAGTAACGGAATCTAAATTAATTCATGTCCTTCCAAAAATTATCATATAGATTGGACAAATGTCTTCATAAAAGGAAAGAGGGGTGTTTCTGATTATCCTTCTTCCTTTTAGTGTTCATGCAAGTACCATTCTCTTTCCTTGTGTGTATCATGAGAAAGAGGACCCTATGAGTAAGGTAAGAGCAGTGTCCTACATTCTTTGGAGACATTATTTTCCTTATATATACTGTCCAATAGCAAATTCATTGTTTGACCTCAAATATAACATGAAGAAAATAGAGCTACTGTTAATAATCCCAGTTCATGAGTATCAGTTTCTAAATTATTTTCCATTATTATTTTAGTAGGTCAGAGTCAGCCCCCATCTATTGCTTTGCAACACCCACAAACAATTCTTTTATTACAACAAGTTTCCTGATAGACATAGTTAAGCATTTTCCATATTTTTTTTTTTTTCATCCCAGATAGTTTGAACACTTTAGGGCATATCTAAATTGTGTATAATTTTACAAGCTTTGAACAAGGAAATTGACATGACAGAAAGCAATTTTGCCTTAAAAAACTATTAAGAAGAAATAAGATGCAGTAACAAAACATTCCCAGATTTTTTATTAAAGGGCAATGTAACAAATTCAAAAAGGAACTATTTACGCACTTCGGTGTGCATTTCTTCCTCAGATACTTTTGGTCACACTGAAGTGAGACTGAATCAGTGCCCACTGCTTATTCAGTTTCATGTGTCAGGTAGAACATAGCAGGGGGTGAAATGAATTCATCTTTCTGTCTTCGAGAGAACTAAAAGCAATTTTAGTCTTCCCATGTGGTCACTTGAGGTGCTTGTCATGTTCAAGCTAATGATATCAGGCACCCTCAGGTTGTTTAAGTATTCATGAAGTAATTAAATTCTCATTAACATATAAATAAAAGAAAACTGAAAACAAGTTTAGGAGGCACCTAACATCTGTTGTAATGCTTTTAAGTATTAAAATGTGCCACATACAGAAGGAAAAGTGCATTCTGTTCAGGGAAGTATTTTGCATAGATTATTTATAGAAACTGTAATTAAACTCATTTGGCATATTAAGTAAAGTTAACAGCAAAGCATTATTTAGGTTGTCCATGTGTCTCTGCCACCAAAATTAGGAATTAAAAATAGGAAAGGGAGAAGTAAAATTAAGTTTTGTTTGTTCTGAGATCCAGATAAAATTACAGGAACAATTGAAAAATAACTTCTTTAGAATTGGAGAAATGTGAAATCTCACAGTGTAGTCATACTTCCAATTTCTCATTCAAAATCCATTGATTTATTTTGTATAATAAAATGTTACTGACATTTGAAAAAAAAGAAACCACCACCCAATGACTCATATAGTAACCCTTACATGTCTTTAAAGTGAGTTTAATGCACAATTCTGTCATATTACTTGAGACTTTAGTTCAGACTCAACACTCTAAAAAGAATTTGTTCTTCCAACATTAAACAATTTATTCCTTTATATGGTTTTGGTTTGTTTTTGTTTTTTTTTTTTTTTTTTTTTTTTTTTAATTTCCCTCCTAAGGAATTTATTTTACCTACAAGCAGCATGTATGTCCGCTGTACCATACTGTGTGACTGCAGTTATCTGTATGATAGAAATAACCACATAAAATTTAATACTCCTGAACCATAGATTGATAGACTGGAAAATGGCAGAGGACATAGAAGAACCTTTGATAGAAGAATCTTCATAATAAGTTAAAATAACCATTTAATCAAACAGAGGTTGCTGTGGAAAAATGCATTTTTGAGAAGCAAATCTTTCAAATATATCTTTCAAGTCCAATATATAGAATTAATTGTGTTATTTTCTCTTTGTAACAACTTCTGTTTTGTTTTGTTGTAACCTATATTAAAATTTGTTCTGTAGTGGTATTAATTTATTGTGCTCTTATTGACACAGTAGTATGTACATAAGATATATGCATTTATTGCCCTTACTATTACTAGAGTGGAATGTATAACCCGAGAAATTTAACATTTTTTAGTGTTTGTTTTATACCGTTCAATTTAAATTACAGTGTTTCATGACTTATTCAAATTCAGCATGCTTACAGTAGTTTTACCTCTCTGTGATGCCTACTGAGGAAAATGTATGCCAATTATGTAATGTGTTTGGTGCATGCTGAAAAGGATGTATTGCAAAAAAGGGCACATAGACCTACCTGAAAGAAAAAGATAAACTTATTTTTTCTGTTCTTAACTGCGGCAGACAAAAGACAAGTAATTTAAAAATAACTGCAGTCAGTTATCATTATACACATAAGCAGCTATTATTTTTTTATGAAGAGTGCTATTTTCCACTGGCAACAACAGTTACAAGCAACAAGTGAAAATCTTTTCCTCTTTCTTCATTCAAAACCTGTTGGTTAACTCATATCGGTACCAGCCAACTGTTATGATTAGCAGAGAATAATATTTTTTTAGCTTTGTAACTATGAAAAGAAACCACGTGCTAGTACAACATAGGAAAAAAAATAATTACATACTCCTATTTGTTCAAAACCCATACTGCAATGAAGACACTAAGTCAAGCCTCAATAATTACAATCTTATACTGGTAAAAACTCATGAAAAATTAATTTAGTTACTTGTGAAACAGGAACTAAGACTCAATTTCTTTTGCGTACAGGCCAAGGAAATTAAACATTGCAAGGCTTGCTTCAGAGAATGTCTGTCCCAGAGCAATTATCTGTGCTTATATAGGTATCCCAACTGATCTTAGATTGTCTCACAAAACATGAGAGAAATACTGCCTAAACAAACTCTAATCTTCCTAAGAACCTGAAGAGGGGGATCAAACTGATGAAGTCCATATTAATATAAAGCATCAATATTGGTAAAATCTCTCTTTCGTGGAAATGGGTAGCGAGCATGATATTGCATGTAGTCCTGCTTCTAAACTACAACTTATATTTTATTAATATCAGTTAAAACACTGTTTTAGCAATCTTCATGAATAGACTTTCATTCAAAACTAAGGAGTTGTGGTTCTAGGGTTGACTTCTGATGGATAAAATATGGTTTACTGTATTGGATAAGTTTCATAAAAACACTACTAGTATCATTAAATAAGGACATATTGGTATATATATATATATAAAATAAATGATTTAGCCATATTGCTGTCTGGAAACAAAGCAGAGTCTAGAGAACTTACAACTCTCTCTGGCAAAAAATGTTCTCAGTTGAGTTTGCTGCTAAAGACTCATCTGTCTCTTTAGTGCAACTCCCACTGCTGGACATGGTTGCATTGAACTTTACACTGAGCAAAAGGGAAGTCATCAGTAAATCAAACTGATTATTCAATTGTATATGTATTTTTAAAGTTAAATAATATTAAAAAAGCCAAACGTCAAGGACTCAACCATCTACGCTGTACTTGTAAACTTATACCCTTGCTGTGTTTCTGACAATACCAAATTTCTCTGAGATATACAATTTCCAGAATGAATTAAGTTTATGCATGTGAATGAAGCTACTCCACACCACATGTTCTCAAGGTCATGACTTAGTATTTTTTATTACTGAAATTGTACAACTGTTTCATTCTGAAATGGAACAAGCTGCAGCAGGGTTTATAAATCTTTCTAGATTTCTCCACGAGAGGTATCCTTGGTCCAATTTTAAGGACATTATCATTACATAAACAATAATATTTATTTTTTTCAAGCAGAAATCATGCAAATATCAAAAGTTTCATTTAATTTTTGCCATCAGTTTAAATAATGGGTATAACTTTAGATTCTAATCATGTTCAATTTGCATGAATTCACATGAATCAAAAAGTAAAAACATTATTCATTGTTTAACTGAACTGTAGAAACACTTCTTAGTTTTGTAAATATTTGCAATTCATAATGTTAAAAAACTGAAAAGGAAGAAGAATTAGGTTATGACTTTTGAACTTCAAATCCATAGTAGCAATTATTGATGAAACAACCATTGTTTTAGAGATATTCAGGAACAGTACACTAATTTGGGTTCCTACTCTCTCATGAAGCTCCAGAGTAAATTGGAATAAGGAGGAAAAAGTGTGCAGAAGGCAGTGATGGATTACATTTATATTATGATCAAGCACAGGATCTATCCAGATACTAGTAATGACAACCATTTTATTCTGATACCTATTATGGAATTCCCCTGGACTTACCGAAGACAGAATAAGACAGGACAATAAAAATAAATGTTCCCACATTCAGCAATAGTATTTTCTGAGGATAACAAGGAATATGTAAGAGACGTAGCTTGCACGCTGTTTTCCCCGAGTGCCTTAGTTATTAACCAGATGTCAAACTAGCATTATTCAGTATTCACAAAGAGTACGGCAGAATTAATAATTTTAGGAATTTTACTTAACCAGCACTAGTTTGGTTTTTTTGGGGGTTTTTTTGGTTTTTTTTTGTAAAAGACTAGGAGTGATCAGTTGTACTTATATTCCTTGTGAGAACTAAATGAATAACAGTAACTTAACTAGTTCTGATTAAAATAGAACATATAGTTTTATTCTTTTTTTTTCACAGTATTTTTTTCTGTACTTGAATAAATCACTAAGAGGAAAGCATAGAAAATGCTTAAAATAAGCAACTACATTCACATTTGATTCCATGGAAGACTGTTGTCTACATTCTATGATTTGTTTCAAATGTAGAGAATGATGGGGCAGTGAATCTTCTCTGCATCTGAAGAAGATTACTACCTGAAATACTGTACTAGTTGCCTATGATTCTTGTATTCCTTTCATATTTATCACCTATATTTTCACACATTCTACATAATTGAAAGGGAAAAGGACAGTGGGAGGGAAAGCCTTGATAAAGCTATTCGTTGCTGAAGAGACCAGCTGCAATGGAGGTAAGAGGCACGGCGGAAAGGGATCCAGGCAGAAAACCCTCAAAAGAACAGGCAGAGAGTTCTTTTTGAGGACTTTCAAAGCTGGTAAAGGTGGCTGCTCGGTGACAAACCCCTGCAGCTTGTGGGCGGGCTGCAGAGGTGGCAGGGAAGAAACCACCCCCTCCTCGGTTAAAAGCAGGCTCTCAGGAATGCACCCAGAAAAGTGCAGGAGCAGCAAAGGGCACAGAAGGAGGAAACCAAGGCTTCGTTGGTTTGACAGGTGAGTCTTCCTGGTGTCATTAACTGCCTGGACAGGAGCTATGCAATGGTGTCAGCCCAGAGGAAGGTCATGCGTGCACCCTGAACCACGATGGAGGTTGGAATACAGATGGAGATCCTACAGAAACATGTGGCTCTTCAGGTCACCAGCTGCAGTGAGTGCCAGGACCTTCTACTAGTTACAGATTATAGTTCTGAAACCTGCCCTATAAGATGTGAGCAGGTCAACGATCTGCTCAGCATGGTTGCTGAGCTGAAAATGGAAGTCGAGAGATTGAGGAGCAACAGGAGGGGAAGCAGCAATAGGGAGAAAAGCAGCAAGGGTCTAGGAGCCCCTGCAGGCAAACCTGTGCAAGCTATAGACAAAGCTGTAAAAAACAGGGCAGCCAAAAATGTAGAGGCAGTAGACAAAAGTGTAAGAGAAAGGATGGACAAAAGTGTAGTAGAAAAGAGTGAGTAGAAACAGGTTTGTGGGCAGAGCAGCAGATGACCACCCACCTTATCCAACTCATCATATAAAATACCCATTCACAACAGATATGAGGCTCTCATTGAGGATGACTGCCCTAGAAAATAAGTAGATAAGGAGCACCCTGTCACACAGGTGCCTCCTCAATCAAAAAAACATAGGTTTCAGATTAAGACCACACCTTCTGAAAAAATCAGAAGGGTTGTAGTTGTTGGGGACTCCCTTCTGAGGGGGACAGAGGTCCCAGTATGCTGGGCTGACCCTCCTCAGAGAGAGGTCTGCTGTCTTCCTGGAGCCCGGGTGAAGGATGTCACCAGGAAACTTCCTGGGTTAGTAAGGTCCTCAGATTATTATCCACTGTTGATATTCTATGTGAGCACAGAGGAGACAGCTACTCAAAGATGATAAAGAGAGAGTTCAGGGAGTTGGGAGGCTTGATGAAGGATGCTGGGGCAGAGGTCATCTTTTCATTGCTCCCTCCGGTGACAGGTGATGATGAGGGGAGGAGTAGACAGATAAAATCAGTTAACGTGTGGCTCCGGAGCTGGTGTCACCACCAAACTTTGGATTCTTTGAGAAGAATCCAAAGGGTTGGCCTGTACAGCACTAGACCTATTCAGAGGGAGTGAACGATGCCTCTCTCAAAAAGGGAAGATGGTTCTAGCACAGAAGATTGCAGGGATGATTGACAGGTCTTTAAACTAGATGAGGGGGGTGGGGTTAGGGGGGGGCAATGTCAGGCCTATCTCAGAGTCTCTGGAGGTAAAGGGAACCCAGAAAGCACAAATACAACACCGCACATGTAGGCTACCTAAACAGCAACACGAAGGAAATGGAGCCATACCAGCTAAGAAGTCAGCCCCATTGGGTGCCTGGCTGAAGTGCCTTCAGACAGATGCATGCAGCATGGGGAACAAGCAAGAGGAGTTAGAGACGTACGCACTCCTCCAGAGCTATGATTTAATTGGTATTACTGAGATGTGGTGGGATGGATCTTATGACTGGAGCATTGGAATAGAGGGCTACAGACTCTTTAGGAAGGACAGGCAGGGAGGGGGTGTTGCCCTCTATGTCAAAGACCATCTGGAGTGTGTGGAGCTCCACCTGGGAACACAAGAAGAACTGACAAAGATCTTATGGGTTAGGATTAAAGGGAGCACAGGGACAGGTGATGTTACGGTGGAGGTCTGTTACAGACCACCTGATCAGAGCGATGCGGAAGATGAGAGCCTTTATAGACAGAGCAGCATCACGCTCGCACACCTTGGTCCTCATGGGGGACTTCAACCACCCTGATAGCTGTTGGAGGGACAACACAACAGGGCACAAGAAATCCAGGAAATTCTTGGAATGTGGCGGTGACAACTTCCTCTTCAAATGGTTGAGGAACCAACAAGGAAATGTGCCATGCTGGATCTTGGAAAGGCTGGTGAGCAATGTCAAGTTGAAGGGTAGCCTCAATTGTAGTGACCATGAAATGATAGAATTCAACATTCTTAGGGCAGTGAGGAGGGTGGGCAGCAAGCTTGCTACCCTGGATTTCAGGAGAGCAGACTTTGGAC
>VZRU01011213.1:18883-32480 GCA_013398155.1 Pedionomus torquatus
GAGTTTAATAATGTGTTGTTTTTTTTTCTTTTACTCCTATTTATTTATTTATTTGTTTTTCACTAGTCTGTTGCATAAGACTTAGCTGGAGATATTCTAGAAATATTCTAAACCTTTAAACAAATACTTGATTTAATTACTGTGAGATAAAACGTATCTCTCAGGTATTAAAATTTTGTTCATGCATATCATGTACACATACTCCCAAACCATTCTTGATTTTTCATATGATTCCCTGATTTTATGTACAGGAAATAAAAAGCAAAATAAATACTGTTTTTAATTCTTCTTTTAATATAATAATGAAGAAAAATCTTTCGTTATTGATGCTGTATAACCCTAGCTGAATCTCTAACTCATGCAGTGAGATAAAATTATTGAAGAAACATAGCTGGAAAAGACCTTGCACTATCATTGATATTATAACTATATCTGAATGTATGTTTTCTTGTTTGCTTTTTTTTTCACCTATATTCCCTTATAATGTTATACTAATCAAAATCAAATTACACTTAAGACCTTTTATGGATCTGAATAATTTGAAAGGGGAATTAGAGATATATTGTACATAAGTATCTGAATAAATGAATGGAAATTTCAGAATTTTTTTAAAGGAAAAAATCTCTTAGATTTTTGGTGGCTAAGAACATAAATTACACTTGTTTGAGTAAGGCCCTAAGATCACTTTTCTTAGAATGAATAGGATCATCCTTTTTTAACTGAGGTCTTCTTTCCATTGACAACACATAAAGTCAAAAGGAAAAATATTGTCATTGCATATTTTTCAGATTATGAGTTTGTAAATGTACAAAGAATCTGATAAAACCAGACAAAAATGTTCTAGAACTTTTCACTGATCTGCAGATTCTGGATGATTCTGGCAGGTAAGTGCTGGTTTGTTGGTTTTTTTTAGTATAAAACAGAACTTGTGCATATATGACGCTCATTTATATCCCCTGGTATGGCTTTAAGAGACAACTGAATTGATCTTTATTAAGGATGACTTTGATATACTTTTACTATGCTATTTTATTTACACATTCTACTATTTTCATATGAATGCTTCAGCTCTATTGAATTTATGCTACAGGGATATACATTATAATGTAACAGTCTACTAGCATATGCCAATGATTCTTGCAAAGAGATTTCTTTTTTGCCATCCTCACAGGAAAGAATTTCTCCCTAATATCCAGTCTAAATCTCCCCTCTTCCAATTTAAAACCATTACCCCTTGTCCCATCATTATGCTTCCTAACAAAGAATCCCTCTCCTGCTCTCCTGTAGGCTCCCTTCAGATACTGGGAGGCTGCTATGAGGTCTCCCCAGGGCCTTCTCTTCTCCAGGCTGAGCAGCCCCAGCTCCCTCAGCCTGTCCTCATAGCAGAGGTGCTTCATTCCTCTAATTATCTTTGTGGCCCTCCGCTCAACCTGTTCCAGCAGATCCGTGTCCTTTCTCTGTTGAGGACTCCAAAGCTGGACATAGTACTCCAGGTGGAGTCTCATGAATGCAGAATAATGGGGGGGAATTTTATTCTTCAGATTTCTGAAATTATAGAGTTTACTAAAACATAGGTTCAACTTTCTAAAAAAAAAAAAAAAAGCTTTCCTAAAAACAGTCACACAAATAGCTACTGAGTGCTGTGACAGTAACAGAAGAGGAAATATAAAACTAATTTTCCCATTCTGCTGGAGGATATTTTTAGTTGCACAAACAAGCAGCTTTACTGCCAGTCTCTTCTATAGAGTTAGAAAAAAGTGTTAGAATGTATTTATCAATCATACACTAGATACACTTCTAGTGGACCAAAGGAATGACTAAAAGGAAGCTGAAGGGTAGTAATCCACATAAGGGAAGAATCAGATCATTTTTCCAAGAGGGCATTATTATAAAAATGTTTCAAAACATTTGTTCCAAGATAAAATTTATTGCAGTCATAACTGCTGTGTTTATTTTAGCAACTATGAATGACAAAGACCAAAATATCTATTCAATCCCTTAAAAAAACCTATCATTGTCAGCTGTACCTCTGTTCATACCACTCCTGGGAATTTATTCTAACAGTACTTCAAAGGCAGCCAACCTTTCAAATTTTGCTGGACTATTACTTCACTAAACCACAAGGATTTTGAATGCCTGATTTATTTTTTTTTATTATTTTTTTTCTCCTTCTTAGTCCTTATATACCCTAGATAAGAATGGAGTGAAATTCCATCATTATTTGTTCCTAATAGGGTTTAAAAATTTAGAGTTAGTTCCTTCAGTTCACTTCATCTGTTGTATATCATCAATTAAAGGAAACATTACAAACCCCAGAAAAATAAATCAATAGATTTTTCATTTCATTTTCATTGCTTCTCTGTGTGCATATGTCCTGGTTTGAGGTAGAACAGAACCAATTTTCTTTACAGTAATTTTACTTTTCACCTAAGTCTTTTCTAATGGACTGCACTCTCTGAAATTAACAGCATGTTTTTCAGACGGTGTCAGTTTTCAGAGTGATAACCTCTGATGTTTACAGTTAATGGCAAAGAATAGTATGCAGAGAGGCTTTTACTTATACTTCTTCCTATAACAACCAAGGTCAACTAACTTTGTTTTGTGCCAAATTAGAGGACTGAAAGAGGAGAAGCACAGAGCAGTCACATCTGCAGGTAGGAGGAGACAGGACAGGTGACCTAAAACTGACCAACAAGATATTCTGTCCCATCTGCATCATGCTCAGTTTAAAAGCTGAGGGATCAACATGCTTTTTTTTCAGCGGCTGGCACCAAAAAGGATTATGTCTGTTCATTTGCCTTTGATCCTGATCCATGTGTTTCTGAAAACAGATCTGGAGTCATAGAATCATAGAATGGTTTGGGTTGTTGATTTGAAAGGGACCTTAAAGATCATTGAGTTCCAACCCCTTCTGCCACGCGCAGGGACACCTCCTACTAGATCAGGTTGTTCAAAGCCCCATCCAGTCTGGTCTTAAACACTTGAACAGCCTTGAATCCAGTTCCTGTCAATCACTGAGTGGGACAGGACTTTCCCAGTGCCTGCTAGTGATGTGATTGTCATCCTGGTGCTTGATACTATTTTTCTCTATATATTATATATATTTCTTTATGCTCTTATTGATATTACTATATTTTCCTTTTATTATTAATATATCATTAAAGTATTTTTCACTTCTTTTCAACCCATATGTCTTTCCCCTTTTATTCTCTCTCCCTTCATTTCTAGGAAGAAAGAGAGAGCTTAAACAGATGACAGATGCTATCTTTTATGTTGTGGCCATCACAGCTTGAACCACAACAGCATACATATATTTAAAGGAGTAAAATTAATTTTATATTTAACAGTAATGTAATATAATATTAACAGTTCATGTCATTATGCTGAACTATACTGTCTTTATAGGCTATAAAACATTCAGCACAGAGATGTTAGAATTTGTCCCCTTGCTTGCAAGTAGAAACTTCTGTACCCTTATCAAAGCACTGATCACACACATGTCAACACGGCACAGCACTGAGAAGCAACAAAAGTGTATAACCAAGTATTTAGAGAATTTTTCAGGCAGATACGTGTTGTGAGTTAAAGGTCCCTTGGAGTAAAGAGTTTAGAATGATGCAGTACTGCAGTTGGGGTATATGTACTACATCGGGCAGATATTTCACAGCACAGAAGGGGCATTTATAAAATGAAATTCTCATGTTATTGTTGTCTTTAAGATAGGTATGATGTTTGCGTAAATATATATGTGATATTTCTAAACATTAGAAACTTCATCTTGTCTCCATGACCAAAAGACAATATGATATTTTTTCTTTCAGTGACAATTTCTAGCTTCCTCACCACCATGGAGTGTAGCCCATCTTGTTCCAAGGACTGTTTTTTCTCCAAATCAACTCATTGGTCCTTGATGGCATCCTCTTCTACCTTGGGTAATGTTTCATTAACCTAGAATCCAACACTAGGATTGACAACCTAGTCTGAGGAGAAAACTTAGTAGTAAAGATAAAGGCAAAATCTTAGCATTTTAAATGTACTTTGTTGCTTGTCCTTTGACCTGCAGTTGCTGATGCCAAGACCGTCATCATACACTGAGCAAAGTATATTTATTTATGATTAACAGGTGCATTTTAGCAGCTTCCCTATCTGGCTCATCAGTCAGTACATCAACAAGTTTTCTTTGATGTTCTTGAGAGATCACCCTGACATGTTACCCTTCTAGCAGATGTTAGGATGATTAGAGTTCCTTCCCAGAGTTTTCAGGCTGAGGTTTGAAAATGTGAAGCCTCTTCCAGTGTTTGAAAGAAGTTTCCATCAGGTTTTCTTGAACATGATCTGTTGCAAATAGCCACCATCACATGACCTGTGTTATATCTCTTTTCTGATGTTTCTGCTCACCCTTCTGATGTCCCTCTGGGTTGTAAAGTTGAAACTGTATCTTCCTCAAGCAGAGAGGTAGTGATGTCCCTGGTGTCCTCAGTTCTTCACTGGGAGGAGTTCAACCCTAATGGTTTAGGGTTTCTTCCTCCTCAGTCTTAAGGCCTGCTCAGGGTTATTTTTTGCACATCTTTTCACAGTGTGATTCTTTTTGAATAGGTTCCCAGCTAAAGCTTGAAAGTTGCACACTAACTTTCCCCTGCTTCAGATGATAAGGGGTATGCTGTGACAATGTTAAGAGTTCATACCATAAGTGCTATTCCCAGGACTTAAGACACAAAAGGTTAGACAATAGTTACATAGCAAGCTTAACGTGCATGAGTAACGGAGGAAAAATACTATTTTCTAGGCTCAAATGGCCATGAAATGATAAAGGTAAGAAAAGCAAAATCCCAAACGAAAGCCAATAGTTTTGACCTTCTTCCATAAAAGAGCTTAAGTACTTAGGTGTTGCAGGGTTCAAATTTTGAACTCTAGTTTCCAAAAAAAATCACAGCTGAGATTCAAGACTTATTTCATTTTAATTGTTTGGAGGTTTATTTTGTTTTGTTTTGTTTTGTTTTTAATTGATATTGATTAGAATCAATTGCTCCTGAAAGTTTTGTCAGAGTTTTTTGGTGGAGGACTTTTTTTTTTTTTTGGTTAATTTTTGTTTGTTTCTTGTCAGGGGGTTTATTGTTTCGTTTTTCTTTTAAGCCAGGAAGAAATAAAGGGCCTTTTATAGCTTTCTGTTTGTTTCCATCTTTCCTTTTAAAATTTCCAAAGAGGATGGAGAGAAGAAAGAAAAGAGAGCAAGAAGGAGGTAGGGAAGGAGGGAGACAGAGAGGAAGAGAAGGGATCTTGCAAGTAAGCTAGAATGGAGGAAGAGAACATAAACAGAATTTACTGAGGGACTGGAAACAAACTATATTCATAGAATCATAGAATGGTTAGAGTTGAAAAGTACGTTGAATATCACTGAGTTCCAACGCCCCTGCCATGGGTAGGAACATCTCCCACTAGACCAGGTTGATCAAAGCCCCGTCCGGCCTGGCCTTATAGACTTCCAGGGATTGGGCATCTACAGCTCCTCTGGACAACCTGTTCCAGTGCCTCACCACTCTCACAAGAAAGAATTTCTTTCTGGTATCTAACCTAAACTTGCCCTCTTCCAATTTAAACCTGTTATACCTTGTCCTGTCACTACACTTCCTAACAAAGAGTCCCTCTCCTGCAGGCCCCCTAAAAGTACTGAAAGGCTTCTATAAGGTCTCCCTCACTAGAGCCTTCTCTTCTCCAGGCTAAACAGCCCCATCTCTCTCAGCCTATCCTCATAGGAGAGGTGTTCCATCCCTCTGTTCATTCTTGTACCTCTCCTCTGGATCTGTTCTAACTGGTCAGTATCCTTATGTTGAGGACTCCAGAGCTAGACACAGTACTCCAGGTGGGGTCTCATGAGTACAGAGTGGGAGAATCGCCTCCTCTGACCTGCTGTCCACACTTCTCTTGATGCATCCCAGGATGTAGTTGGCTTTCTGGGCTGCCAGTGCACACTGCTGTTTCATGTTGAGCTTCTCATCTACCCCAGTGTCCTACTAGTATTTATGAGTATGATTTTCTGAACAGTATGTTAGCAGTGTGGAATCATCTGTCCGTACAATTGGCA
The DNA here is from genome assembly GCA_013398155.1 of Pedionomus torquatus. Classification (NCBI taxonomy): domain Eukaryota; kingdom Metazoa; phylum Chordata; class Aves; order Charadriiformes; family Pedionomidae; genus Pedionomus; species Pedionomus torquatus. The sequence continues at coordinate 24,966 of VZRU01011213.1, forward strand.
ACATGTAATATTTGGGTTTTCTTTGCATTTTGTTTCATTTAAGGGAAAAGGGCTTGGGGTGGTGGGGTGGTGGTGGTGGAATCTGTATTTTGAGAAAAGAGAAGGAAAGTTGATACAGCCTATTGTCATTGTGGATGCTTCTGCTGTCACACAAACAAGAGCCTCCCAGGATTTTGCATTCAAAATACATAGGAAATCAGTGTCTGCTTAACTTTGCATATGTTGTAAGTGTTTCACATTATCTCCCTTCCTCTCTTCTGGGAAACCCCCAAAGACCTGGAGAGAAATCCTGAATTCCAAATTAGTAATTTCAGCAGAAATCTAAAGTCAGGTACTAATATAATTTGATTTATAGAGTCTAAATTATTTAATTTTATAATTATTTTAATATTTTTTTTCATTTGTGTCCATCTATTTCTACATGACACAATGAGACTTTATTCATTGTATAGAAATGAAAGCTGCAAAGAACTAACAAGCCAAGCACACAGAGGCCAGAGTCATTTCCTTGGCAAGGGAGATCATGCAACAACATTTGGAATAGATCCTTTTTCCTGTTCATTTTTCTCTTTATTGTTTAATGGCTTTCCAGTCAAAGAACTGAATGGTAAGTAGCTGGCTTGAATTTTAATAAGAGATCTATTACAGCAATGCTGAAAGCTTCATTGCTGTGTGATCATAATTACAAAAAGCCCTTCAGTGTTTGGACTGTCATAGAAATAAATATTATTACAAGGTATTTTAAAACCACTATTATTAAGTACACAGTTTAGAAATTTTGCTAGTAGAGATACAACAAGATAGGACTCAGAATTTTAAGCTTTTTCATTGCAGCAAACTGGTGGGGGCTCTGCCATTCTTCTGTCATACGGCTTTCACCAAAGTGGTCTGGGTATTTTGTACGTCCTTGCAAATTGCATTGATATAAATAGACAAATCCAGTAAAAGATTTAAACAAAATTTTTGTTCTTATATCCAATATTGTGACCTAAAATTCTGTGGTCAGTCATTACCTAATCCTAGGGTTACTTATATTCTTTTGTATTTGTTTAGTCTTAATAGGTGTCATGCAGTTGTACCTGATCAGGGACAAAATTATCAAAAAAGATTTATTTCAAATAAACATCATGGAATATAGAATGGGGAGGGTTTGAAAGGTCCTTCAAAGATCATCTAGTTCCACTCCTCTGCCATGAGTAGGGACATCTTTCCCTGTACATGTTGCTCAAAACCCCATCCCATGAGACCTTGAATTCTTCCAATGATGGGGCATCCACAATCTCTCTGGGTGATCTCTCACCACTCACATTGTAATAAATTTCTTCCTTGAGTCCAGTCTAATCTACTCTCTTTCAGTTTAAAACAATTGCAGCTCATTCTGTTGCTACAGGCCCTGGTAAAAATTGTCTCTTCATTATTCTTGTATGTCTCCTTTAAAAGTTGTATTTACCTTTTACCACAGTACTTTAGGTTAGGATGGATCAAGTGTACCCAAAATCACGCCAGCTGAAGTTGTGTGTCTATAAAGAAAGAACGAACAATACAAGATTCACTGTTGCAGGAAGAGAGAGTGTTAATTACTGAACCTCCATGCATAGAGCATGGAAACATTAATTTTCAGTTTTGGAATCTGAAGTGGTTTTGTATTTTATCCAGTGACCATGTAATGCATGGACATAGATTGAAGTCTCTGCCCTTCAGCTGAATAGCTTCTTTCCTCTTCACTTTTTTTCCAGTCCTGGATTAATCTTGTTTTGTTTTATTTGTCCCTGTGGCAAGCCTTGAAGAAGACAGATAAAGAACAGCCTCAAATGACTACCGACATATCCTACAATGTAATTGTTTAGACATGTTATTGTGAGGTTGAAAATGGAAATTTTAGCTTTTCAGATAGTGACCTCATATCCAGGGTGAGTGAACTGAACACTAGAAACCATCACTCTTATCTCAAAAGAAACATGAAGTCTATATTTAGGATAGCACTTGCAGCCACGAAGACCAGCTAACTGAAGGTACCACCATAGGATCTCAGGATGAGTCACTATAGAATGTGACAGTTCCTGCTTTACAGCTGTGAGCACATTTCTCTTCACCATATCACTTGCTGGAATCTCATTTTGAGCTGTTGTATTTACGTCTGCCAAACATAATAGAAGGAGCTCATACACATAAATGTCTATAATGCATTTCAAGGGGTAAACATTAAAAAATTACATACTTACAATCTCAGAATGTGAGTGTGATATCTTCTAGTAGGTCCAGTCCAAAGTAATTTGCTTAACTTCATAAAGACAAGCAGGCTGTTGCTTATCCTTTTGTCTGTTCAATCATAGGCAAGTTTTTCTTCCATCCAGGCACCTCATGTTGAAGGATAATTACACTACAACTGTGGGATCAGTTGGCAGAAATTGGGCATGAGGCCATTCAGGAGTGAGAGAGAAAAGTAGCTCTCCAGCTACAGTACACTCTAAGGTGTGCAGGGATCTTATTTTCCTGTTGTTTTCTACTAAGTATTGTGTATAAGGTATGCTTGGAGTACAGCATTTCTTTAGGGATATAGAATACATTATCTATTAAGATTCCTAAGGAAAGGAAAAAATAAACAACTGATTTTTTGAACAAACTAGATCCACTGCTCTGTAAAAGCCAAACAGGAATTATAGAAATTATTTCAGATTTTCTGAACTCCTGTGTGGTTTCCAGGTTTTTTTGGGGGGTTGTTTTGGGGAATTTGTGGGGTTTTTTTGAGTGGTTTTTTGTTTGTTTGTTTTCTAATTTTACAAGAAGTTGACACTTTATAATGGAAATTTAGTTAGTATGTGTCAAAGCTCTCTAGCCTGTTCAGGTCTTGCTGAATGGTAGCACAGTCTTCTAGTGTGCCAACAACTCCTCCCATTTTTGTGTCATCAGCAAACTTTCTGAGGGTACACTCTGTCCCCTCATCCAGGTCATTGAGTACGCTGAACAAGACTGGATCCAGTGTGAACCCTTGAGGAACATTGCTAGTTAGAGGCCTTCAGCTGAACTCTGCACCACTGATCACAACCCTCTGAGCTCTGCCATTTATCCAGTTCTCAGTTCACCTTATTATTCACTCACCTAACCCACATTTCCTAACATCCTTATGGGTAAGCTTATGAGAGACAGTATCAAAAGCATTAGTGAAGTCAAGGTAGAGAACATTCATTGCTCTCCTCATCGACCCAGTCAGCCATGCTATCATAGAAGGCTCTCAGCTTGGTCAAGTATGATTTCCCCTTCATGAATCCATGCTGACCACTCCTGATAATCTACAGGCCTAGAGATAACAGCCAGGATGACGTATAAGCTCAGAAACAACTACCTCCACATCTTCCATCAGTATTCTAAAAATACCACCAGTCCCATAGCTCAACATGAATCTGCATTCATGTTGTTCATGAATCTGCAACATGTTTTGCATCTAATATACTTTGTACCCCACAGTCAGTGCTACAGCACTTAGTTTCTGGATCTTAGCAGGACTTAGGCACAAGATTTCCAGCTTAGGAATTAGAGGTAAAAGCAGATTTCCTTGAATTTATGGAAAAATGTATGGTTTTTAATACAATCATCTAGTGAATCTTAGTGCATTCTTGATCAGCAAACTCTAAGTATAGATTTTTTGTTTTCAGTTCTGTTTTTACTATTTTACATTTCTTTTACTGTTAAATAAGACATGAGTAGAGAAGGGGATATATCACCATTATGACTGACTTTAGGTAGGCTTTTAAAATTGTCTTCCATAGCATTCTCATTGAAAAACTGATGAATTACGGACCAAATAACTGAATAATAAGGTGAACTTAAACCTGGTTGAACTGCTGGGATTAAAGAATTATAACCTACACCACAAAGTTCAGCTGGAGGCCAGACACCAGCAGCGGGCCCTACAGTCAATAATGGTTCCAAAACTGTTGCCAGCCAAGAGCTTATGGTTCAGGATTAAAGGAAGGGCAGGGACAGGTGATGTTGCAGTGAGGATCCACTCTAGACCTGATAGTTCAGATTCCTGGAGATACACAAAATCCAACCAGACACAGATGTATATTCTATTCACAAGCAGGCAACTAGCTATAAGCAACAGGATGTCTTCCCAATTTTTTTTTCCTAAAAAATTAGATTTTGCAGGTGATTTGCTTTTCCATACTACTTGTGCAGTATACTCTAACCAGAGTACCTGATTCAACCTGCAGATATCAAATCTTTTAAAATACTAATTCTTCATGAAGTTTGACACTGTCACCTCCTCATCATATCACAGTAACTGAAGAAGTCTAATGAATGAACAGGAAAACTCAGTATAAATATTTTTTTTCTTATAAACAAAAATGACAGTGTGTCTCCACAACCAAAGCTACTGTTTTACTACTTTTTTCCCCCTCAAATTATGTTCCATAAAATAAATGGTTACAGTATTTCACAAATGTAAGATTACATGTAACACAGAATATAGTGTATATAAAAACCAATGTGTAACCTTCATATTAATAGTCTGTTCTTGTAAAGTAACAGCAGAAATTGTTAGTACGTATAACGGCTTAGTATTTTGTTTCCTGCACGTAACAAAAACCTGCTTAATGTGGCATGACAGCTGAGTTTTCTTGCAAGTATGTACTTTGAAGAATGAGATATGCTCTCTGCTCCTTTGCCCCTCACTTTGAATTGGTCCCAAATTTAACTTCTCTTTAGGAATAAGAGCTAATTACTATGATGGTATGTTTTCAGTTTCCTGAGCATCTGTCTGGTTCTCTTAAAATATCCCTAAGGTATTTACCCATTCCAGATCTTGCATCATTTCCTCTATTCCTGGCAGGACTTTCTTTAGAACTTAGCCCCTAAACACTACTTGGTAATGTTTCATGAGTTTTTCATTCACTCTTTGGCATGTGAAGACCTTAATTATATCCCTATGAACTTCTGGCATAGGTCCAGATGCTGAGAGAAGAAACAACAGCAAGTTCACTTAAACAACACCTCTAATTGAGAGGCAGCAGTATAAAAAGTGGTAACTACCTTTTCCCCAGCAATTCTCTGTTAGGAAACCATAGTGAGATGAATTCTGTTCACAGTTATGGCATTGCAGACCTAATGAGAAGTGAATTTGATCTAACAATATTTGGATCAGAGACAGTTGTGTTTACAGTCTTCTCAACTATGCATATGATCTCAAGGTAATAATTAGGTAAAGAATAGAATGGTGAGCTTAAGCTACATGGTACAAGAGTCTGACAATAAATACGTTCTGCTCATACTTCTAAACAAGTGAATTTTGGTTTTCTTCTGTGTGTATGTGCAGTAAAAGTGAAATGAACTCATGATACTAGGTTTCATGAGTAAAACACTGCAAAAATGAAAGACTCGGGGAAGATGAGAAAATATGGTTCCTTTCTTTGCTCTGTGAAGCTGTGCTCACTTTGAAGGAAGAAAATGCTGCACATCCTTAAGTGACATGTGCTACAATAATTCTGCCTGTGACTTTAGGTAGGTCCACCTGTCTACTGTGGATCTCCTTTGGCCTCTGGGAGTTAACCTGTATCGCCACCATCTTTCACTATGGGCTTCAGGGGACTCTGCTCCAGTGCCTGCAGCTCCTCTCCTTTTTCACTGACTTCAGCTTCTTCAGAGTTGTCCTGCATTCTCACAGCTGTTGTGCAATGGCCTTTTACACTTTCTTAAGTACCTTATAAACAGAGGCTGTACCAATGCCCCTGCCAGGCTCAGCCTTGGCCAGTAGCTGGCTGGAACTGCCTTTGTCACAGAGGGGCAAGCTTCTAGCATCTCCCTACAGAACTCACCTCTGCAGCACCCTCCGTTCCAAAACTTTGGCAAGGGAACCCAATACAAAACACATAAATTACACAGTTTTCAGAAAGAGAGAAGACTTTGCTGCTGGCAGTTATAATCTGTGAGTTATCTGTGATATTAAACTAATTTAAAAATCAGTTTCTATATTACTATTTTTAATTTGCAAGTCTACTTTTAGCTCAGTAGGAAGCACCAGAAGTACACAAGCACATATCACATTACCATACTGTGACCTCTTGTTTCTCATAACTTCTCCTATAATACTGCTTAAGTTTCAGGTTTGGGTTTCTGAGAAAATTTGATAAACTGTTGCAATAACGTTTGCCTTTTTTTTTTTTTTTTTTTTAAATCAGACTCAGGAGCTGAAATAATGCATATACCCTGACTTGCTGCTAATGTGCAGAGCACAGATGCATGCATTTACTTTTATTTAAATACATGATTACTCAAAAAATTGAGTTTTTACTGCAATATCCAAACACCATCATGACACTTTTACAGTCAGACTTCCATGGAGAAGGCTACAGCTGTTAGCTCTAATAGTGATTATATGAATATTACATATCATGCATTTTCACATAATTATATGAAAAAATGACCTAGATAAAAATCACACAGGAATTGGTGTAATGCTATTCTACGCACCTGTACAGACTAAGTAGACATTTATAAAAGCAAAATTCACACCCAGATCTAGCTCCCCGACAATGGTTAATTTGTGCAATTTTATACATAACACATTATATTCGAAAACATTTTTTTTTGCGAAACAATGTACAAGCTCCATTTGCAAGGAATATTTTGTTCTGTTACAACCACACAGATCATCTCATAATAGTGAACAAATTAGTAGAAAGTGACACTAACCACTGTTGAGGTATAGCATCATTCAGTATGCAGAGTTCCTAGATCTTTCATGTCTGTGCTATGTGAATATCATGCAGAACAATATTAAATCCTACTACTGCATACTAATAGTAACCTGCAATTTACCCACAGGTAAATAAAGAAAATAAAAGCAATTGTATTATGATTTTAATAACACCATTAGATGTGAGTGAACATATTACTGAAGATGATCTACCAAATAAATACCTCAAAAATTATGTTTATTAATTATTTTCTGAAATAAATATTTTATTGTGCCAGTCTATTCACAGTTATTCTGAAGACAGTGATGTTTTGATATCTAAAAAAGAAACAAACAAAAAAGGATACTTCTATCTGAGATATAATCTAAAATCACTTCACAGTCAATTCACAGTCAATTAAGAAAAAAGTAAAGGCTTTTAAGCTGTATGACTTATTTTAGACCTTTAAAAAAAAAAACAAAAACCAACAAAAATCTCATTCTGTGGTAAATTTTAGATGTCAAAAGATGACAGGTATAGAGTGCTGGAGCTGTTCAGCCTGGAAAACAGAAGGCTACAGAGAGACCTCATAGCAGCCTTCCAATATCTGAAGGGAGCCTACAGGAGAGCTGGAGAGGGACTCTTTGTCAGGAAGTGGAGTGATAGGACAAGGGGTAATGGTTTTAAATTGGAGAGGGAGATTTAGCTTATATACTAGAAAGAAATTCTTTCCTGTGAGAGTGGTGAGGCACTGGAACAGGTTGTCCAGAGAAGTGGATGCCCCACCCCTGGAACAATTCAAGGCCAGGTTGGAATTGGTCTTTAAGCAACCTGTTCC
>VZRU01011213.1:38929-51291 GCA_013398155.1 Pedionomus torquatus
AGCCTAAGGATTCTGAAAAGATATCACAAAAAACACTTCTAAGGAATAGCTACTGAAGTCTTAATACAAATTTATTTCAGAAGATGTAGGTAGAGAAACAGAATATTCACCTTTTATTCAGTTGGTTAAGGCAAAAAAATGTATAGAGAACAATTTCATTTGCAACCTGTTTCTACTATAGGTATCTAAAAGCTGTATTTTCTTCACAATAAGAGATTTCATAGTCATGAAGGTATGGCCAGCTTTGAAGGAGCTTTGGAGGATATGAAGATGTGTATACTATTTATTTTGTGGAAATTGCTTTGTATTATTTACTCATACATTCTTCTGAGCAAAACCAAGACTTCTTATCTATGAATAAGACCTAACAATTAGGGTAGAAAAATTCTTATACTTTTGTTCTCTCCATGATGTCTCGCTGCCTAGTCAAAACTTAATTATTCATGCAAACAGAAGGAATAAATATTTTCCAACATATGATTATAGTTATTTTCGCTGCAAAAATTTCTGAGAGCATTTTTGGTGTGCATTGCAAGAAAGGAAACAAAAGAGTCTGAATGTATGCTAAGTGCACTTCTTTAAAAATTCAAATGAACATTTATAGAGATTGCTTTGGAAGGGATTCTCTAGAGAAGCTGATTTCAAAGCGCATTCAACTCTATGGAAAATAAAAAAGTCTTTTGGATCAGGCCCTACGTTCTTTATTTGTTCATAACGTATTGTTTGTATTACTGTAGAGAAGTCACAGAGCAGACAGAGCTTCGAACCCAGCTGTATGTTGTTCAAGACTTATATTAACAGATGCTACCAGTAAACAGAAGCTACAAGTGGAACTTGGGACCGGTTAACATCTGATGCTATGAAACAATGTAGCAAGCCAAGGACAATTTTGCTTTGTCTTGTTCTCTTTATATTTTATTAAAATATCAAAGAATCACAGAATGATATGGGGTTCGATGGGCCCTCTGGAGATCAGCTAGTCCAATCCCCCTGTCAAAGCAGGTCCTCCTAGAATAGGTTGCAGAGGAACTTGTCCATGTGGTTTTTGAACTTCTCCAGAGATAGAGACCTCTCCAGGAAGCCTCTTCCAGTGCTTTGCTATCCTCAAAGTGAAGAAGTTTCTCCTCGTGTTTAGGTGGGACTTCTTATGTTCAAGTTTGTGCCCACTTCCTTTTGTCCTGTCCCTGGTTGCCACTGAAAAAAACGCCCAACCTTCACTGGTGATGCATCCTACACTTGCCCTTGTTGAATTTCATCAGGTTCCTCTCTGCTCAACTCTCCAGCCTGTCCAGGTCTCGCTGGATGACAGCAGTCTTCTGATATGTCAGCCACCCCTCCCAGTTTTGTATCACCAGCAAACTTGCTGAGGGTATATTCAATCCCTTCATCCAGATCATTGATGAAAATATTGAAGAGGAGTTGACCTAGTACTGACCCTTGGGGGACCACTTGTTATAGACAACTAGATTCTGTGCCACTTATCATGACCCTCTGAGATCTGTCAGCCAGTTTTCAATCCACCTCATTGTCCATCTAATCCACACTTCCTAAGCTTACCTACAAGGATACTGTGGGAGACTGTGTCCAAAGCCTTGCTGAAGTTAAGGTAGACAATATCCAACACCCTCCCCTCATCTATCCATCCAGTCATGCCATCGTAGAAGGCTATCAGGTTAATCAGACATGATTTCCCCCTGATGAATCTGTGTTTACTACTTCTGATAGCTTTCTTTTCTTCCATATGCTTTGATATGACACTCAGAATGAACCATTCCATTATCTTTCCAGGGATGGAGGTGAGTCTGACTGTAAATGAAGTGTTAAAAGAGGCCTAAAATAGCTTATGCTTAATTGCATAAATATGCTCTCTTGCTTGGAAAAGTGTCACACTCATTTTCCTCAGATGTCTGTCCTAAAAACACATGACAACATGCTCCTAAAATCTCAGGTTGAGGTATGTTTGAATTATGAATTCAGATTATTAACTGAAATCTTTTTTTATGTTCAACGTCTTAAATGAGAAGCACTTTACAAAACAATTCAAAATCTAGTGGTCTCCCTGGCATTTACAAAAGGCTTCCCTGTTTCTGTGTCTCATACTGAACTCTTAAGCTAAAGATTAAATTGAAAAGACATTTCTCTTAGCATCACTGGGATTTACATAAAGTGCATATATTGATTTTGCTTTGTACTCCCACCCAAAATTGCTTGTAAAGTCTGGCGAGATCCCAAGAATTGGATGCAGCAGTCATAAGATTTGTCCTTTATTTTTTTTGACAAAAAAAAAGTCTATATATTTTCACAATATCTTGTTTGTTTCCATGAGCCTGATACAAAGTATGCATTCTCTCTAAAATAATTTTAGAACAATTTTTGATGAATTCAACATGGATTGCTATAAATACATGAAAATGTTAATATACAGTTCTTTCCGGAAGATGTACTATTGCTATGAAACCTCTGGGAAATAATGTTTCCATCCTTGAAAAAAAAAAAATATATATGTGAATTTATTTGCTTGTGCATAATAGTTAAATTGCGTATGGTCACTTCAATATTCATCCCTAGTCACTTCTTCCTCTTCTGTTGGTAATTTCACTGTAAATTAAAGTAGGTGCGTTCTTTTGGTAAATGGGCTGAAAGAAAGTTACATATAAATCTGCTGCTTCTTGTGACTGAAAAAGGACCCATAATCCTTCATATCTAGTACATGTAGTAGATTTCTCCTTTCTTTCTTGAATTAATGTTGGACTGGACGGTTAAAATCATATATTAAAGCTATCAGAAGACTTTTTTTTTTTTTAAATCATGATTGAAAACTTTTGCTCTTGTCTGTTTCTCTCTCAGAAACTTGTATCAGACAGCTTACAGTGTTTAAACTGTATTTAGTAGTATACTATTCCTGTTGGCACATGTCCAGTACTGTTAACTGGATAAAGATGTGTCTCATTTTATAATGCACTGTGTTTGAAAGCAGGCTAGATGTTGTTTTTCTACCGAAGGGCATAGGCAATAGGTTTGAAGCACCTAAAAACTGGTGCAGCAAAAGAAAAATTCATACTGCCCACTGTTACCAGTTTTCTATAAGGAAATGTTACAAATATGAGTGTTGAAACACAGGTGGCAAAGGATTGAGAACAGCCACCCAATTTGAACCACATACCAGCAAAGAGAACCTACACTGGAGGAACTATGGCTGGGCAGTTTCCATCTGTGGTACCTAATGAAAGTATTTATGAACTTTCTTTGGGTTCAGGGTATATGATACTAACAAATATATGTAATGCTGTCTCTGGGGCTTCCTATAAGGAATATAAGGAATTACCTATAAGGTGGTCAATAACTGTTGATTTACATATCAATCCAATTCTACTAGGAGTCATTGCTCCTCGCTGAGCAAATTTCACAGATTTTTTAAAAATTATTATTATAAATGCATAGGCATCAAAACTTCATGTATTATCTGTCCATAAAGGATCTCACAGATGTGGCAGTTCAGCACAAATGCATGTATTATTTCAAGTTGATAATAGAAAGAAATTGACAGGAAAAGGAATATATGTATATAAATGTATGGGGACAAATGCAAAGACTGAATACAGAAAGACTGTGTGGAAGAAGATCTCTCCTAGTTTATTTCTGACAAGGAATTAGCCCAACATTTTTTTACAAAAAATGTAGGTTGTCTTTCTATAGTACTTGTTTCTGCTTACTACTTAATACAGCAGAGGATTAACTTTCTCATGAGCATAATCACCTGGCAATGTATGCTTTGTGGCCTACAGCAAAAGCAGAAAAAAAAATTTCCAGAATAATTTGTATGTTTCTAGGGTTGGTATTTTTTTTTTGTTCTTACTTAGGATTTGTATAATTTTATATTAAAATTACTTCTACTTCTTCACCCAATAGAGGTACATATAGCACCATCTAGAGATAAAAAAGTACATTTTTTGAATGAAGCACAATCAGGCAACCAGTATACAATATGACTTTGCAATTTACAATTACTGTTCAAAATGTATTTTCAAATTATAGGTTGTAAGAAAATCATACATTCCTAACGGAAAACAAATAGTTGTTTCATGTTGATTCCCTGCCTGACTTTTCCAGAAATACACTGACTGAACAGCTGCTGAATATAATTTGCATTGCATGGGAAATTATTAAGATTATGAGTAGATTACACAGTAATCTAAGATTTTGGTGTTTCCATTTTTGGAAAAAAAAAGGAAAAGAAAGGAACAAAGTGATGTTGAAGACTAACCCATTTACACTGCTAGCAAGACTCACAGTCCTCTAATTTTGTTCAGTGAAGGAATCAATCACAACTTTATAAATCATGTCTATAGCTATGGTGAAGTAATAGTAGCTTGTCTTTTCCTATAATCAATAGATGAAAGGAGAAGGTAAAGATGAGAATATGGATTTCCACGATTTTTTTAATATGTCAGCGATGGACTGAGCATCAATGAAGAGTCTCTTATTTTATTTTCCTCCCTTTAGCTTTTTTTTTTCTTAAATGATGAGCTGCTTCTGCCAGGATATTTCAGAACAACTTTTCACCTGAAAGAAAAGTAAAACAGCTTAGATCAGTAAGCAAATTTAAAATAGAATAATTTTTAATACCCTAGTATAATAACTGAAAGTGGCATTAGACCCTAAGTATCTACAGAAATAAAATCTATATTCAAATTTAAATAATAATAAAATCTATTAAAGTGATTCATTATACTTTAAGCATACTAATAAAAGTTAATGACAGTATTTCTCCAAATCTACAGCTATCTCCTGTAAGTAATAAAAATAAAAAATAAATAAATAAAATACGCCAGAAAAGCTGAAAAGTCATAGTTGAAGTGTATAGGAAAGTCAGATACAGATTACTGATGTTTTAAAATTTATTACTTCAAGACTCTTCTATTTGTAAAATATAATGGTCTCGGTAATATGTTATTGACACAGAAACAGTATAGCACTGGTAATCAGTGGAGAGCAGTGTTTTAGAATGAAAGTTATCATCTTTACTTGATTACATCCAATATTACTTCACGCTATATTCTAGAATTTCTACAAGAGTCAATCAGTTTCTCTGTCTTACATTTCTTCTGCTCTCTTCTCTCTGTAGATCACATATTTGTATGACACAGTGTCTGAGGTCAATTACATTTATTACCAAACTGATGATTGTTCATGACTGTTTTACCTTGTTTTCCATGAATTCACTTACACATGATGTTATACTAGATCAGCCTCCACTAGATTTAATGACAATGATCTGGTATCTGCATTAAGGAAAAATACAGAATTCTGAGGGGTGGTGGTGGGAAATGCTCATTATGCCTTGAAACAAATAAAAAGAAGAGGTAGAATATTAATTATGTATTTTTCTTTAATATCTAAAAGCTAACAATACAATACTAACTTTACTAAAATGACATGAAGACATGCATGTCATCTTCATTTTTGATTTGAAGGAGAGTTTTAAATAGAAGGAAAAAAATCTTGGAATAGTATCATTTCTTTCTAAAGAAATGCGAGCTAAACAACACTGAAATATGGACTGTCTTTTTTGAACTCTGTAGGTTGATCACATGCAGCAAAGATTAGTAAGTCTAATTAAAAGGTGCAAAACGTGTTTTTTCTAATAATCTGTTTTATGATTTTCAACCATGAAATACAACAAAGAATATAAATAAAAGTTACTCTTTGACCTCCCTTTGGAGCACAGAAGTGTTGTGTTCAGAACATATCAGTATGCAGCTACAGCAGGCCTCATTAGCTTGCCATCTGCCATGGTGGATAGATGCTAAAATGTTGTTATTGCAAGGTTCATTGAGCAGTAAAATTATAATATTTTTTAAAAAAATGTATTTTAAGTAAAAATCTCTTGAAAGAAAACAGCTGCCAAATGATGACTGAGGCTGTGATCCCATTAAAAGAAAAGACATCAAACAAATAGAAGAAATTTCAAAACAGTCATATCTGCCTCAGCTCCTCACTCCTGTAAGAATGCTAAGTGGTTTTAGAGATGAATGAGGTAACCTTTTCAATAAAGTGATATTTTCTACAAAACAGCATTTAAATAACACACAACACAGTATGTTTTATCCTAACTATTTCTGTTTCAGGACATCTTCATTGGCTAAGATGTAAATTATTGTAACTGTCAGAAAAGTTGTGGTTATGTTTCATTAAAGAATCTTTTCTGGGCTACTTCTATTTATCATCAGTTCCGGGAACTTCTGTATGAAGAAAGGAAAACTAATAACTGCACAGTGTTGTGAGTTTGGGTAGCTGTCCAAAAGCTGTAAAGGTAAAGCTGTAAGGGTACCTGTGGAAACTCTTTTTAATATAGAAATTGCATTTTTCACTACCCGACTATCTTTATTCATATGTAAAACATTCATACCCTGTGAGACTGTCTTATCTTTCAAACCAAAGTTAAAACTTTTTCCCCCTTTTAAGTGGAAGTTCTAGCTATGTAACCAGGCTTTGTTGATTTGCCAGAAAGAGACAAATGACGTACAGTAGCCACTGAATTTTTCTAAATGTTGGTGCATGAACATAAAATTTTCTCAGACAATCTATCAATATCATAAATTGGGATAACTCTCAGAAATTTTAGAGTAGGCTGAAGAGACATGCTCTTATGTTTACGAGAAACTTACCTGGACAACCTTTCAAAGAGAAGATTCAAGGGAGAAGACAGAAATAAATTTCTCCTGTGGTCTTATAGCTAGAAGAAATTACTCTGTGTAGTAAGTACTATTCACAGAGCAGAATGGAAAATAGACTGTTGTTTCCCAGCTGAAGGATCTAGAGTTGGTTTGTGTTTTTTTTTCTTCCAGAGGAAAGGACATAGGTTTATTTTTAGCTCAGGTTAACAGCAGTAGAATTTTATGTTGTGATTACATTATGCTTGTATTTCTGTGAAAAAAAAAATAATAGAAAAAAAAAAAAATTATCTTCTGCCTGACCTTATGCCCAAAGATACTCAATGTCTCAATGAGAAATAATGAAAAAGTATGTCCATTTTAGCTGGGGCAGGGTTACTTTTCTTTATAGTACCTAGTATGGGATTGTTCTTTGGAAATTTTCTGGAAAGACTGTTGATATTTTAGTTATTGCTGAGCAGTGCTTACGCAGTATCAAAGCTTTTTGCTCCTCATACCGCCCCATCGGTGAGTAGGCTGGAATTGCACACAAAGATGGCGGGAGACATAGACAAGGACTGTACTTATGACAAATCTATACATACCATACATGACATTGATGTAATCATAAGCATGACATTTGAAGCTTTATTGTGACTCTTACACAATTATTCACACAAAGTGAATTAAACTGAAGTCCAACCAACTCATTGACTGATACATTTAAATTATTTTATTTGCTCTCTGATGAGTTATTTTAAAGTGTTACTTCATATGTTAAACATTTTGCACTATTGTTAGATAACCTCTGGATATCGATATAGAAAAGTGCCATAAAAGGAATGGTAGGAAACAATTTCAGATGATAGAAACTCTTTTAAGAAATCATTCCTTCTTCTTCCAAGTATTGACAGAGCATGGATGAAATCCTTAATTTTAAGGCAGGAGACATTGGTTAATATTAAATAGCAAACGTTGCTTATTTTTTCCAGTGAGATATACTACAACTAAAGTTTGAGGAATAGCTTGAAACATTTGAGAAAGAAGAAAGAAACTGAAAGAAAAGTGCCTGAAAAATAGACTGTACAATATATGTGAAGATATGTACAACATGACATCAAGACACAGTGTATTGGTGAGTAGAGAAATTTTAGAAGTAGGAAGTAGAACTGAAAGACAAGTGAGAAGAGTAATTACACTATACTGCATTCTACATTTTCTTCCTGAAAATGAGCATAGCTTAGCAATTCAGACCCATTGCATTTTTAGACCACAACTTTGCATTAAGGATATGTCTGTAACCATAATGATAAGTATGGATTGTAGCAATCAGAGGCAATTAAATTTATTAAATGTATTAAAATAAAATTAACTCAAATAGCAATCAAATTTAAAGGGTTCATAATACAACAGTATCTTGATCTCCCAACCATAAACCTGAAAAATATTAAACCATATTTTCTGCAGTCAGTGAGCTAACAAATGTAAAGATGAATCAAACCTATTGATGTTGCAAGTTGCTTCCATGTAATTAGACATTGCTGTGATGTTTCAATGCTCTGCCAACCATTTCTCACTCTTCCATGCCTCATGAACTCCTGCTACCATGCTGCAATATCAACCTGGTGGTTTTTCTATACATTTCTTGCTTGCTGCTCTTGCTAGGAGTTTTACTAGGAACTTTTACAGTTCTACTGCCTCTTCTTGCCAAACTCTCCAATACCTTTAACAGCTCCTGTTAATGTACAGAATGGGCATCATTTACAATACCAGGATTTTTTGAATCAAAGCAGATGAACTGTTTTGTGACAGTTTTTACAGGTTCAGATCTCTGAAACTGAAATGGAACTGTGGATTAATAAAAATGATGTTCCAGGTTCATTCCTAAATTTGAGAACATAGTTATAATAATGTTTTACAAAAATGTAGTATTATTGACTCGCCTCCATGGAATAGAATGCACCTAAATGCTGAGAAGAGTAGGTGGCACTATAAACATCTGATGGAAAAGCTAGAATATTTCTATTGACTTCAGTGAGACTAATTTTCTACCAATATTACATATTAACTAAAAAGATTGATGTTTTCCTCTAGACACTCATCACTGACCAAAAAGTCTCATGGTTCCTAACAGAAGTCATCAATACTAAGAAAATTGAACCGGAGTATAGTGTGATGTGGTCTGCAACTTGATCTATTCCAGACTTAACAGATACACCATTTCATGTGTATAATCCAAAAATTGATGAAATAGCAGTTTTTTATGATAACTTAGAGGGAACCTTTTAAGTATAGTTTTGTGTAGCATAGTTGTTATTTATTAGCTAGGAAATATACAAGACAATGCAATCTTAATCACATAGATCTTATGAATTACTGTTACTGTGTCATTATTTACACCAGAAGTAGTGACTTGATGTACTTAAACTCATCATAACTGCTCATGGATGTGATCTTCTAAAAGTAGAATAAATAATATGTGTCAAAGTGCACTTCATACTTTTAATGCAGCAAGACCATAGGAATTTAACTGTTATAGATAAAAGATGTGTTATATAAAATTGAACTGAAATACACAGCAATCAAAAGTATGTAATAATTTCAATGAAAATAGTGATATCCTAAAGTAAAACCCTCATCAAAATTAGAAAGTCACCATAATGTCACCATAGCATTCAGAGAAAACAAAGATGATCTGTCTTAAACCCTATAATGTGATACTAAGAACAGCAAACACTGTTTTAGTAATTATTTACTGTATGATTATGGTATTTTCTAAAAAGTAGGACATTGTTGCTCTAGACACTTAACAAAAGTAACAAATACAAAACAAATTATGGTAGCTGTCTCAAAGAGCTTACACTGTAATTTAAAATTAATATTTAAGAAGTATGTTCAAGAGATGAAAGACTGAGAAGGAAAAATGACAAAGCAAAAGCAGAACAACTTCTGACTGACTGTCATTACTCTAATGAAATCCCACTAAGTTTGGAATAGAAGCTATCTGTGACAGGTATGGTAACTGTCAAGTCAGTCTGTACCTTTTTCATTATCATCCATCCTCAATATACTGCAAGATAAAGTTTTTTTCATCATGTTGAAGTTTTGTTGCCAGCAGAATTTTCCATCATTGGCTAGTGTTGTTCAGGGAGAGTACGACTAAACAAGGTTAATGAAGTATTTAGCTAAACTGATCCATCTTGTAGGTAGCCAGAACCTAAGAAAAGCAATCTTTCTCTAAAATATCACCGCATTTTTTTTTTAAACTAGATATATGTTTGATGGCAACATGGTTTTACATCAGTATTTCCTGTATTGTGCAGATCACTTGCCACAGTCAGGTCTTCACAGATGAGCAGCCATCATTTTCACAGCGTAACAATTCACCCCTTATCACTCTCTAAGGTACACGATGTAAACTCATCTGTGCATGAACAGTAGACTCTTCTCAAGCTCCTACTCAGGAATATCAGATTTTGAAAAAAGTTGTCTGTCCATCCTCTTTGCAATCCATCATAGCATCAGGCTGAATGCAACTGGACAAAAAATAATACTCAACTACAAGCAGACACAGGATACCCAGCTTACTCTCCACAGTTCTAAAAAGATGAAGAAGAAAATGGATATTGCTATACTTGAAAAAAACAACACTCTTCATAAAGCTGTTTTGTCAACAATGATTAAGTGACAGGAAAGTTAAAATCTATAGAAAAAATGGTTTCTTATGATAATCTGTAATTTTTGCTCAGTTTAGTTTCTGCATATGTGTCAAAAGTCACTTTAATCTTCCGTTTTCCTATTACCATTTTAAACCCTGATACCTGCTTTGGCCTCTTCTTCACTGGAAGACCCTCAGGTGGATATAGTTTCCCCATATTTTCAATCTTGAAGCTATGGAAAGTATTTACAATTTACTCTGTCACTGTACGATAAATATGATCCTTTCGTTCAGTGGCAGGGAAGGGAAAAGAAAAAGGGAGAAAGGATGGGGTGGAAGCTTCTTAATTGCAAGCTTTATCTTTGATTTAATGGTAAATGTATAATAGTAGCAGGGCAAAGTTTGAAATGGAAGGTCATATCTTTCTGGCATAGCTTCCAAAAAACAGCTAGGCTCCTCAGCCTAGTAGTTCTTCCAGATTTAATACAGAGGTCATGATCTTTAAACTAAATGCTGAGGAAATAAAAACCTGTACATTATTATTGTCTTTCTGATTCATGGGGTTATATGAAATTTTCCTTTTATGCCTCAGCAGTTTTTAATTTTGCTCTTTCAGTTTCCTAAATTGTATTTAATCTCACCAGGCACCATGTTGTTTACTGTGTATTAACTATTCAGTTAACTATTCAGTTTTGTAATTTGTTCTTGTTTTTCGTGTTTCCTATTTGGCTTGTGGCAACCTTGGGAAAGTCATGGTATCTCCTGACGTTCTGTCAGTGTCAGTAATAGGTTGCTTCTTTCATTATCACTTCTGAAATTTAGAAATGACATTGAAACGTGGTGCTGTGTTTCTCTCATATACATATCTAGCATGTCTCCATGACATTCTTTACTGAAAACCTAATTCTTTAGGAGGCATGTGCTTAAGATAACACTAAGTGGTTATCATAGTACCAGAATTCAAATCCAAAAGTAGAGGTTCCTGTCAAAGCCTGTACAGTAAGTTAGTAGAACCTGTTGCAAAATATTATGGTGTTACCAGGCCATATAGTTCTACTTTAGGTTCCAGAAATAATTTTTGTTCTGAATGTGTATTCATTTTGCACCTTTGTTCTTTTTTAGCACAACTTGGTTCTTTTTTTTTAAGGTTATCAAGAAAAATATGCTCTTGACAGAATACTGGAAAAATAGTCTGGTATTTATGTTGTTCATTAGAGAATATATGTATCACATGAGACTAGAAACAAAGAGTCCCATAATGAAATTCAGATTTTGATCTAAAAATAAATAATAATAAGAATAGAAGAGAAATGAGATGAGATAATCTTTTATTCTGGCACTATTTTAGCACGCTGTTTGGAGACTTGGTAGGATAAGATGAAAATGTTTTGTAAACACTGACCCCTTGTCCGAGTTAAGAGGCCCAGGATTAACTTTTTCTTCTGATGCTGGGAAAATTGCACTTTTGGAGGACTCCAGTGTCTGAGTTTATGAAAATATTTACTTTATGGCCAGCCAGGCTCTGTGAGATTCAAGTACCTCAGTGTTTTTGAGCCTTGCCAGGTGCAGGGACGAGGAAAAGCAAGGCCTGGGCATTTGACCCAAGCTGGCCAACAGGATTATTTCATACCTTGAACATCACATTGAGTATAAATTAGAAAAGTCTGTTGCATAGCGGGCTCTCCCTTGATGGTGGCGATCCAGACAACTCCTTGCCCTGGATCCAGACCTCTGAGGCCTCCCTTTCTTTCCGTAGCCATTGCACTCGCAGTGTCCAAAATTTGCTGTCCCTGCTGGAAGTGCACAGATTCCTGCTGACAGAATTGGCTGAGTATAATTCTTGTAAATCTTAAATCAGTGTCAGGATGAGTACTGGTTCTTTAGTATTATTGTTAGTTATTTAATCTTATTCTATTAAATCTATTTACATTTCAACCCTTGTGTTTCCTTGCATTCCCTGATTCCCCTTTCCTGGGTGGGGAGGGGTTATCGGGTGACAGAATAATTCTCTGCACGACAATCATACAATCATAGAATGTTTAGAGTTGGAA
>VZRU01011214.1:0-44135 GCA_013398155.1 Pedionomus torquatus
TATATATAAATATATATTCTGCCTGAAAGGTTGAAAATTTCCAAGTTAAGCTGGAGGGAAAAATAGTCAGAAGAAGCAGAGAAAGATGAAGACCAAAAAGAAGCTTGCATGAACATGTACAGATCACCCTTTAAGTGTGGGAAAATAATTACAAGTGAATGGATTAAAAGACACAATATTAATACTGCTTCAGTAAGGGGGTGAAAATGCTCAGGAGACACAACAGTAATCCACACCTGTTTAGAATTTCCAGTTTTATTAACAATTTCAAGGACACAGATAATACAGCTGACCCGCACCTAAAATAAAAATGTAATATACGCCAGTATGGTGCAGTGTTCCGTTTCTATGGGAGATCTGTACTCCTTTAGCATCACATACCCTGCTTTTTTGGGAAGGCAAACCTGATCTGAGAGTTGATTGGTAGATTTTATTTTTCCACATATGAAATCCCAGCTATGAAATCACCCTTTATTCCCTGAATATGGGTAACTTTCATAGAATTTTCCAAGCACATGTTTCAGTTTATTTCTGTGACATCCACTGTCTGGCTGGACAAGCAGAGGATCAGCACTGGTCCCTGCCTCACTACGCTCCCTCAGAAAGGGGATTTCTCTGGGAAATTACTCACAGAAAAGCCTGGATCCACTGTGCACGTCCTCACCTTCTTGTCTTTTTACCCCACAGCTGACCTCAGGCCAAGCAATGCGGGTCCAGGAGAGGAAGAGTTGGATGTAGGACTCCTTATAATAGCAGTATTTCTCCCAATACACAGGGAGAAATCCCGTGGAACAGTATTCAACTGCTCTGTACTCAAAATGCAATACGTAACAGTCAAACATGCACTAAAAGAGAACAAACTGAAGTGGGAGAACGGGAAGAGTCAACCCAGTATTTTCTAAAAGTAATAATAAGAATAACATACTCTAGTCATTATTATTATGTTTCATTATTCTGCCTGTCTTTTCAGGTTTGTCACATTGACCAAAAAAGTAAATGAAATGATAGGTTTAATGCTACAATTAGTGTGCTTCCTTCTACTCCAGTTTGTCAGCAGTAACCCTCATGTGTGACAGGCAGATGCAAGTCTTTTTAGCTTTTTATACTTCTCTAATTCTTCAAGCAAACAGCCTTGTGTCTGCACACTGTTCTTCATCTACTGTGTCCAGTTCCTTCCTCTTCCATTCCAAAGTCAAAGAAAATTCAGTATCCCAACAGGAGAAAACACACATGTTAAGTTCACTCATGCCAAACTCTCCAATTTATTTACATTTGCTTTGAAAAAAAAAAAAAAAAAAGTGAAGCACAGAAAATAAACCCCTGTAAATTCACAACTGTCAGCAAGCAGCAGCCATCGGCAACCAAATCCAACCACTTTTCAGTGAGCTGAAAACTCCAGCTGAAGAAACTTCCTGGGGTTTTTTTGACCCCTGTTTCATCTGCTTCCTGCCATGGATTCCACAAAACAAAACCTTCCACCCCCAAAAGCAAATGAACTGACTTTTTAGAAAGGGTTGGCATTTCACTGCTACTGTCTTTGCTGTTATAAAAACAGTTTTGATGTTCTCCTGCTGTTTCTGAGACTGGCCTGTCCTTCAAGAATCTATGACATGAAAAGCCAGAAATGGATCACTGCTAGATCTGCATGGGGTTACCTCACTGCTCGGCTGGGTGCAAATAGTTGCAGGCTTGGATGAACCAGCTCTTCAAGCCTGGCCAGATGCTGATGTAGATGCTCTGAAGTCTTGTTGTTGGGATTCTGTACCCAGGCGAACAGGCCCTTCTGGGATGAGTGGAGGATGCAAGTTTGGGGGACTGGAGTTAAACGTAGGTGGGATCACACAGACTGTCTGCACTCATCCTCGTGAACAACCTGCACTGCTGCAAACCACGCCAATTATGACTCATCATAATTTAATGTAATATTGTTTTAGGCTCCAAAGGCCCCAGTTAGATCTACAGTCCTGTGCCAGGTGCTACAAAAGCATATAGAGATGGACTGATGGGTACTCTGAGACCGATGAGTACAGTCTATCCTCCACCTAAGTTGTCCATAAGAGATAAATAGATTGTTTAGGTGAGAACAGTCTCCAGATCTAAATGCAACCATGTAACACTGCCCAAACGAAAAACAGATATGAGGAAGCAGTCGAGTTTAAACTAGCTGGGAACAGGGCTTGACTGAGTACAATTTGACTTAGAAACACGCATGTATAGGAAGCATCACAGAATAAAGCACAGAGAAGGAGCAGAAACTTAGCCCATGACTGAATGAGCACTGAGGCAATCATTTGTCTGAGGGAAGCACACAGTACCTTTGAATGAAAGGGACTTGAAGATGAAGAAAAGAACCTCCGGGCTATTGTTTCGTTCTTTTTGCATTCAGGAAATCAAGACTTTGTTTACTGTTTGTGAATAGCTGTGATTGCTTCTAAGCTGGCTGAGACATAATCAACTTCTTTTTTTCATTTGGAAGCAACACAAAGAACCCTGAAACATGATGAGCCACTTGGGTCAGAAAAACCTGTCATACAAAAGGCTTAACTTTTCCTCACCAGGTTAAAGTGACAATAGAGTTACTATGCGAGTTGACATCTCACTTGCTCTTACCACAGAATGTCAGTTTGAACCTATGCTTTAGGGCTATTACCTGCTTAATTTTCACTTGAACCTTGAATGCCCAGAGGTGTTGAATAACAAATTGTGGACAACTGTATTTTTTTCAGACTTTGTCTAAGCCGTTGGAATATTTTTTACAGCCTTTTTATGTAGCAGAAAACCCTAATGTGAAATTGTGGACTGAAAAATATCATGTCATTACTTTTAAGAGCTAATAATCTCCTTACATTTTAGAGTGCTCTTAGCCAGACTTCCTAAATCTCAGACCTCATCTGGACTCTCCTTCCAGTCAAACCACAAACACCACGTGTGTGATGTTGTCTTCTCTCCTCTAATTTTTGTGAATGTAATGTAAATAATAACCATTGAATATTCATACTTCCACAACATTTAGAACTGGTTGCAATGATATCTACTTTATGAAAGGGAAGATGCCTATGCTTGGCCATCTTGACTGTAAATACTTAAGGATAATGATTTGGACTATAACTTCTATATGTCTGCATTTACTTTTGTGGCTGACAAGCATACAAAATACACCAAATACGTATACCAAATACACCAAAAGCATTTAACAACATCTTATATTTGCATTAGCATTATTTTCTGGTATTTCTGATATTTTATGATACTTCTTTAATAATGAGTGCATAACATAACATAAAATAACATAAAAACATAACATATCATAACACTAGTAGTACATTAGTTTAGTGTTGATTCCACAAAAACATAGTAGAAAACTTAAGCTTCTTCCTCCACCTCACTGCCTCATTATGATAGTTTTGTATCATCCTTCTTATTCTGTTGGTAAGGCTTGTATAAAGCATTCTGCCTTAACTGTTTTCTAGTAATCTGTTTAAGAGTAGGTGACTGCAAAATAAATTTGGATCATGCTACAGAAAGCAACATCAAAAAAACAAGCAAATGTTAAAAGTGTTTGGCCCTTGGAACTAGGAATCCAAACAAGTGATGAATGTAGCCTAAACATCAAGAAACAGTCATGACAGTGTTTTACACAAAAGCATACTGTGGCTTCTCCTGCAGTATGTTATTACATAATATCTTGAAGGTTTTCTGAGAATGAAATCTTGTACATATGGTTTAGTGGTGGCCTTTATACTTTCCAGGGAAATAATGTTCTTTATGCATTAACTCATTCACAGATGAAAGGCAGACCGTGTAACACCATCATGTTCAAGACAGAATGTTCTATATGAATTTACTTTTTTTTAATTCTCAGCAAAGACTAGCACAGTCAATTTCCCAGCAACCATAGCCTAGTAAACAAGGGAAAAGTAGCTAGCCTTACTTGTCAAAATAGGCTCTTTGGATGAACTGGCTTCCCTGCTACTGCTTTGACCGTGGCTTCATATATTGACACCCAGCTCTTGAAGGGCATGATGCTGTGCCCCACTAGCCTCTCAGTGACCATTTCAATGAACACGACATCTACACAATTGCCTCTGATCTAAATTCAATTTCTTTCACTAGTCTCCTATTGCTTTTTAATAGTGTCTGCTCAAAGGAAAAAATTTGCTGTGTGGTGGAAAGCAAATACATTTCCTCTTTATTGCTTCCCTACCCCCTCTACCTCTAAAATGGAGTTGGGTGAAAGAAATTTCATTTCATTTTATTTTTTTTTTCCAAAAAAATAACTATTTCCTTCTCACTCCCTCTCTCTTTTTCTCTGTTTTACGTCAAAGCCACACAAAATGAAATGGTGCAATGAAAATCAATTCATGTTTTGCTGTTGACTTCAATAAAACTGGATTTTAACTATTGATTTGTATCATGCTTTTCCTTTAGCTGAAATAGAATTTACCTTGATTATAGAACCTCATATTTTAGATTAGTGTGTTGGGATAAAGTTTAATACAAAGCTAATTGCATAGTCTATAGTAAAACCTCAGTGACTGAGAAATGTGAAATACAGACTTTAATAGTAAGCTGATAATATTTCATCTATTCTTCACCAGTCCAGCTTTCTCAAATAACATTGATATATGGTTTTGATTGAACTATTAAGAATTAATTTTACAAGCCTGGTGCTGCAAGAGCATAGAGAAAGAGAAGTTGAAAACTCAACTTTTTTATCCTCATCATTACTTAAAGCTTCATACTGCATGCTTTCATTCAAAGCCCTTGATAAATTTCATGAAAACTGTTTCTTCTTTGAATATTACATGATCTGGGAATAGTTGTGCTTAATAGGTAGAAGCAGCAAGTGAAATACACCAGTACAAAATGGACAAATGAAGCACCTTGTTTTTTATTGAGAAAATATGATCTGCATGGGAAGTTCAGAATGAAGATTTAAATTTGAACACAAAAAAAAGTAGAAAACCCACCAGTGCTTGGTCGCTCTTTCTATATCATCTTATTCACCAGAGTGATCTTTACTGCTTGTATAAGGATGGTCACATAAACACTGTTGCCATGGTTTATTTTATAACAGATATAATTTTGGAGAGGATATTACAAGACTTTAAAATTGGATTTGTTTACAGTGCATTCACTTCTGTGCTTTGGAAGCTAACATTACATTGTCCAGGTGACCTTCTCATTGCAGATTAAAAGTCTACGGCTTTTGCTGCTGACACAACTACAGTACAGATCTTCTAAACAGTTTGCTACATACATGCAAAATTGATTAACTCTAATAAGCCTAGGTTGAAAAGTGCATTGCAATGTTATTCCCTTAATGTATCTTTTGGTAATCTGTAGTTGATTTAATCTAATTTAGTAAGTACCCATACAAATGCATCATCATGACCAAAGAGGCAGCCCTGTCACCAACTCGCAGTGCTGTATCTTAGCATCCAGGTTTTATACTTCTTTATGTAATATTTTTGTATGGTCTTTAATTAAATCAAAGACCTAGAGAAAAGTGAGGGGCGCGCATGCTATATGTGTGCCAGTTATCACAAAGAACACCCAGAAGAAAGTGGAAGTAAAAAAACATCTGTTTGCCGATGTTGTTATTTGCAGTGTCCCAATGAATCACTTGATTGTTGTAAGCGTGTGTTGCAGCTGGTGAAAGGAGCTCCTAAATGGCACAACGACTTTTTCCCAGAGAGAAAATTTACTAGTCATGTGAGTGAGCCTGGATTTGGCAAGCTCTTGGCAGGCTATGAGCTTTTGCTGTCTATGAATGGGTGAATGGAGGAGGAAGCAGCAATGCCTAAGAGTCTTTTCAGATGACCTTTTATCAGTAAAATCCCCAGACTGAGTGACTCTTCTAGGCTGTTACCCTAACACTTTTCTGACTAAGGACCAGCCCTTCTAAAACCCTGGGAGGAATGATAAAAGAGAGATGTCATCAAATGTGTCACTCTGTATTCTTTGCGTGCATTGAGAAGATTATGGAAAGGGATTTTCCTTGACTTTGGCCAAAAGTGGCTTAAATACAGCAAATCCCATGTTTGACTGAACTGCTGGTGCTGAGGGGAAGCCAACACCCAAGAGCAGTCCAAAGAGAGCACTAGCAAAAAGTCACTTCATAGAGAGTTCCCTAGGGAAGTGAAGAGAATATGCCTGAGACTTCATTGAAGTAACCCGTAATCAAAAGGTTGAGAATGGGAGTAAAATCTGGGTCTTTTCTGAAGGTATCAAGTGATAACTCCAAGAGTGGGGCAACTCCTTTATACCAGTATTATGATTTTAAGAAATGATTGTCAATGCAGCAGCTAAGAGAATCATTGACAATATTTTTTTTTTTGAACCTCAGGAAACACCCATAGCTGCAAAGTTAATGATAACACAGCTAAAAATATATATATATATATTTTTAACTGCACTTCATTCCTTTGCCTTATAGCAATTAGACACAGCAACTTCTATCTCCATCTGCTAGCCAAAAAACACACTGGTTTCCAGATCTGTTCACCTTCACTCTTTTCCAAGCCCCATCTCCCATGCCTACTGTGTCATCTTACCAAAACTTTGCCTTTGGAGGGTTCCTGCCTACTCTGCTCTTACTCACTTGTTTCCTCTCCCTGGAACAACATACGCCTCAGAAAGAGAGGCAAATTAAATTGAATAAATATAAACCAAGTTACAAATTAACTTTCTGTTTGGAAAACAAACAAAATTTTGAAATCTAATGCCCAGAGACTCTGTAGAACTCAAGAATATTGGGAAGCAGGAACAACTTCTAGCAGGGTACAAAACTCTTTTTCCTAACTTTGTGTGGTTGGGGAAGAAAATCCTAAACATAGCCACATTTTTAATCTATATAGAAAAATTGGCATTGATTCAGAACTGAACATTGCCCATTCTGGGCCTTAAGCCAGGATGATTTAGTGGGAAGGGAGGGAGGAAGGGAGGAAGCCTGCATTTGGAGAGAGAATGAGGAAATATTTCTCTGGCAGGTTGATTTAAAGGAATGGCAGCTTTCTGAAACTGCTGAAGGAGACAACATCATACAGTGAATCTTGGGGGAGAGAGGTTCCTGGGCACACGATGCAGACAGACATAGGGGGGTGATAAATGGAAAGGCATGTGAAAAATGTACTTGCACACGCTTCTGAAGTTTTGGGAGCCTGTATATTTTGATGGATGATCTTTTCCTTCTGTAGCTTTAATATGTCTTAAATAATAAGGAACAAGCTGAATCCTTGTAGCCTCCAGGGAAGCTGCATGGGAACACAACAGTTTTCCACCACCTCCCTCTGGTGTGTCTCCAGGTGAAGGAGATTCACTGTCTTTCCTGTTCACCCAAGCTTTTAGGAGTTTTGGTAACATGATCAGAGTTTAATGACCATAAAAAAACCCAGATCTGAGTTACAGTAGATTTGAGTATAATGTTTTGCACAGCTTGCTAGATGATTCATGGGAAAGTTAACGCATAAAACTGCAAGACATCATCTCTTCTGCTGTGATGCTGCTCTGAGCCCCCATGTGAATGATCTGCCAATAGATGGTGCTGCTACAAACGGGATACCCAGAGCTTTCATTTCCATGCAGCAAAGTGCAGCATGTCCCAACAGCACGGGCTGCTTTCGTTTGTCGTTCCAACACGTTTCAGTTCAGACTGTGCTGTCAGGCCGGCTGCACGTGTCAAAGCTGCTGGAAGTGCTCCAGTAGGCAGATCCAGTGGTGATCCTGGTGCCAAGATGCTTTAGAGACAGGGCACCAGGCAGATTTGACAGGGTGGGTTTTAGGTATGTATTGGACATATGGCTAAATGAAGGAGCACGGACCCAGGACAGGCAGAAGCTAGTGTCTGCTGCCCACAAACTAGGGTTTGTTGGTGTGGGTTCAGGGACACATCTCGTTGGCCCCTTCCTGCCCTGTCTTTCATTTATTCTTCTGCTTTCCTACAAGACTTGCATCACAGTTACAGGGTCCAAGAGCCATGACTTTTCCCAGAGCTGTTTCTAACCTTCTCTGAGCACTGTCTGTACGCTGATCTTCTCTCTACACTAAAAAAATTTCCAGAAGGCACAATTTCCAAAGCGTGGTGTATGTTTTGTTTTTCTTTTTTCAGAGATTCAAACTCTTTGCATTCTGGTAAGGGACTAAGGGTGTCCTTGCCGAAGTTACCTCACAATCCTAGACATTGGTGAGGAATTTGTTAAAACTATTGTTTCCTGTATGACAGAGCAATGTAATACATAGAGTATATAATACTTTAAATCCACCAAAATTCATTATCTTTATGCACAATATAATATCTAGAAAATTTCTTCAGTAAACATTATTAGCATACTGTTGATACAGTAAGTCTGGAAGGACAAGATCTTATGTAGCTTCGGGAGAGTTATGAGTCATAGCTATTTTATATCCCTATGAGAAAATATGATAATGCATGTAAGCCTCTACTCCAAACTGTAACTAGGTTAACAACATTTTTCCTTTCCACATTCCTCCATGGACTCAATTGATATGACATTCCCCATTTCTTGTCTTAAATCACTGCATAATGCTGAAATGTGCTTAAAGACTTCTTTAATTCACTCTACTTTTCTGCAGTGAATGAATAAAATAACTCCTGCAAATAATTTGTATCCGGGTTGGGTGAGCCATAAAATATTTCTGAGACATTGAGATACAAAAGTCATATGTAAAGGCTTTGGATATTTACAGTAACAATTCATAGTAAAATAATTTGTGAATAAGTTGAAATATACAGACACAAAGGAGAAAAATAGAACAAACAAAAGCTTCAGAATAAAATATTACATTTGGAAAGTATGGCAGAAGCTTTGAGTTGTGAGGAGATTTATTAGCCCATGGAAAAAGAGATTTGAAACAGTGTCATGTAAAGTCATTAGGGATAACTGCTGCAGACATAGGAGATGCTGGAGAGACAAACTTGCTTTAGCAATACAGTCCATTTAAACACTCAGAGAATTGAGCTGTGAAATGAGAAAGGATATTTTTAAAGAACAATGCAAAAGAGCTGGAGTAAGTAAATGACTGATTGAAAGTACTGACATAACCTCCCCGCAAGACCTGAAGTGCCTGAGATGATTTTGTATGGGAAGGGATTATTCTCCTGAGTTTCCCAAAATAAGAAATAGTTTCTACATATTTTATTAAGGCAGAGGGAGATAAAGGAAGGAGCTGGAGAGACATGGAGAGAAAAATCAAATGTGAACCAAAGGAACAACGTGAGACACTTTCCACAATCTGGCATTTAGCTTTCATTAGTACTTCATATATGAATTTTAATTTAACCAAGTATAAATCCTGCTTGTCATAGAGCATTATGTAAGAACAGAAGTGAAAAGCCATATGTCGGATTTTTTTCCACTGACTCTAATGGCATCATGATTTCAGTTAGAGAGACATTCCCCATTCTAAGGTGGGATGTCATAGGCAAGGGTTGAGGACTGGACTGCATATTCGTTGGCAAGGGCTAATATGCATCCTCTTTTCAACCTCTGCTGTAAAATGTATATCTGTCTTAAATTATTGTAGATTTTTGCATAATTGAAATATTTTATCTGTAACCTAATTAAAAGCTATTTGAGGAAAGGATTGCCATTAATAATGTATATCTAGTAAGCATTTTTACACATCTTTCCATGTAAAAATCTGAAGACATTACCACTTAATACATATATCAATTTTGATTGAATTATAAAAATAGTCTGAGGCTGTTGTGTGGAACAATATGGAAATTAATTGTGTTACTGTTGTATTTTAATTTAATATGTAAATCAAATCACTAACAGAATAGCAATTTTAGTTTTAATATTGTCTTGGGAGGGATGCAAAATGACAGGCAACATAAAAATTAAATGGTTTGGAAAACAATGATCAGAATCTGTTTGTAGTTAAATAAAGCTGGGAACACCCTGACCTTCCATACAGCCAGATGTGGAAAATGTACTTCAAAGTCTTTAAGACAGAGCTAATGGCGTACAAGATTAATGAGTGCTTCTCCTGAAGGAAACCAGGGGCCTTGTAATCTTGGAATCTACAAAAACAAGGCGTATATGTAAAGTTCAAACTGCTATTTTCTAAATAATCTGGAAGAAATTATATTTCTTATCTACAGCTGGGCAAACACTTTAAGAGAAGTTATTATCTGTTCAATGTTTTCATTTATTTAATTTAACAATTCTTTAACATCAGCTGTATCTTTTACTGATCATTATGTGTTTAAGTTTTAAAATAAACTAATTATAAATAATGTTTTTAAAAGGTATAAATTGAAATATTTCCAGAATTTTCATTATTTTAAGTTAATGCATGGGAACATTAATTTCAATTTACTTGTGTACTAATTAGACAGGAAAATAACCATTTGCAATCAGAGAAAAATAATTGTTTATGCTTATTTATCCAGCTGTAACAAATCAATACTTCAAGTCTTGTTCCATAATACACATTAAGACTTTTTGATCAAGCCAGGCTATCATGTAAAGACAAATACAATTTGAAAATAATATATTTCATAACTTACTTGATATTACTTCCCGATCAAAAAGTTAAAGTTAGTAGAATTTCTAATTAAGAATCCTTTTGTGTTTTTAGCTATTATTAGATTTAAAATGCTGGCATTTGGTAGGATATCCACCACGTTATTACATAATCTTATATTTTATAGGACGACATCTTTTCCTTTAGATTCCATATTTAGGGTCTCCCATTTCTGTTTCTTTTAGTAAGTGGAGTAATCCTAGTCAGAAATGACCACAGAGGATTCCTTGGTAGAAGGCATAGTGTAGAAAAGTGCAGATGCACATTACAACTGTTTGGAACAGAGAAGCTGCTGGCATCAAACTTTTAGCATTTCCTCCTCTTCACTTTTCCTCTTTGAAAAGAAAAAAAACAAACAAATAAGCAAGAAAAACAAAAACAAAAACAAAAAAAAACACCCACCCCACAACCTGCATATCCAACTCATATCCAGTCAGTTCTACTTTATTCAACAAAATGGAGATGCAGGTGGCTTGAAGACCTGGTGACAAGACATGAAGCGTTTTATCTCCATGTCAATGATTTAAACACAACTAATAGTCAATGAATTCTCTTCCCAAGAGACTGCTGCTCAAGCAAAGAGCCTGTTGGTCCTTTTAATGCAATCTCAGTGTGCTTCTCAGTATCCAGCACCACAACCCTCATCTCTGCAGCCTCTCCAATGAAGCTAGAAAATAATCCTGAGGAATGAAATACTGTCTCTAACAAACCATTCCCTTGGGAGTCCTGGGACACACTGAGATAAAAGTGCAGGTAAAGCTTTCGTGGTGGCTTTTTCCTCTGTAGGTTCTTGCATGTACACATGTGTATTTCGTCTTGGTCTGGAGCAGGAATGAGGGTGCCAGGCTGTCCTGGCTTAGTGTGAGGTAGAGTTGACTTCCTTACTAGCAGCTCTGTGGATTTGGGATGGGAAATAGTGATGAAAGCATACTGGTGGGTTTGGTTATTGATAAGGACTCAAGGCCTTTTCTGCTTCTATCACTGCCCCGCCAACAAGGGCTGGGAGCGCACAAGATTCTGAGTGGGTACAGAGCTGGTACAGCTGACCCCAACCAACCAAAGGGATGTTCCATGCTATATGACATGAAGCTTAGCATATAAAGCTAGGGGAAGAAGAAGGGGGAGTATTCGGAGTGACGGTATTTGTCTTCTGAAGTAACTATTAACCCAGGATGGAGTCCTGCTTTCATGGGGTTGGCCAAACACCTGCTTGCTGATGGGAAGTAGTAAATTAATTCCTTGTTTTGTTTTGCTTGTGTGTGAAGCTTTTGCTTTACATATTAAATTGCCTATTTCAACCCGTGAGTTTATTCTCACTTCTACTCTTCTGATTCTCTTCCTCATCCTAACCACAGGGAGGGAGGGAGTGGCTGCTTGGTCCTAGTTGCCGGCTGGAGTTAAACAACAGCACAGCACAGCAAGGAGGTCTAATCAGTAACCCATGCAGAACTGCACTAAGTGAACTTTGTCCAGGGATAAGCTTTTAGCAGTGCCAGTCATCAATACATACATTTCCATTCAACTATTTTTCTGTATCAAGAAAAAAAAAATCACTCCTTAACCCCACCTTGTCTCTACTTAAATAAATGAATTTCAAATGGAATTACTGTCAAACGACTCAGCAGTTCTGTGGCTGTAATGAAAGCTTTTTCCCCTTGGCCCCTCCTTGCAAACACTTAAGTAAATTAGCACAGGATAGACAAAGCCATACAGAGATCAAAGGAGCAAATCATACTAAATGGCGTTGGACTGCTAATGTCCTTCTTTTAGACAGAGAGTGAACTTTTGCTTCTCTTTTCCTAAGGTGTGGCTGCATTGTAAAGGTTATCAGATCAGGATCAATTAACTCTCTCCACCTGTCAGAAGATCTCTGCACCTATTCCTCTCCAGCAAGACATTTAGATGTAATGTGGGACCAGAAAAAAAAATACTTCTATCTGGCTTTTAAAATCCTAAAAACCTGAAAATTCCCTAGTCTGGATGCCAAATTCTTTTTCCTCACTGCTATCTTTATGTTTCATTTTGTCTTTTTAAGATGATAATGTAGAACTGTTGCATTGCTTTTGCTACCTGCAATTCCGAAACTTCAGAAGTTAACATAGTTTATTGCCTATACATAGATATAATTATTATATTATGAGGAACGAGACAATTCTTTAGTTGCTCTAAAAACTGCTTTCCAGTGGCAGGAGAATAACCAGGATTGCCATGAGACATATGTGCGAGGGTACAGTGCTCAAGGGAAAAAAAAAAAAAAAACACAAAAGAGGACTTTTAGTTACAGGAAGAACAAATCCTTCACAAAAGTACAGATTTGGCATCCCAGACAGCCCCTATGATCAGCAGAGGCATCCCCGGCTTGGAAATTCATCAGCAGCAGAATCCATCAAGGTAGAGACCTGTGTTGTTTGGTCATCCCTTTTTGAGCCCCTTTTTAGGACAGAGTCCAGAGGCTTGCTGGTAATATCTCCAGAATACGGTGTGTGATCATGGCTGCTGTTGCTTCCAGCTGAGGATGCACACAGCAGTGCATAGGCACAGAAACCCTGTGCCTCACAGCCAGCCAGCTGTGGAAGAAGATAAATGTCCTTCTCTACAACAGGAGGTCAAGCTCCTTCAACCCAAAAGAAAGTCTTAATCCGCTAAATAGCCCTTCAGCTGGGATTCATTAAGGAGCAGATATTAAGAAGATGATGACGGCTTGGGGAGAAGTGTTTTCCATCTTTCTCCCTGCTCTGTGCTGGAAGAGCCTTTGCTGGGCTCTGAAGGCAAGTGCCTGCCTGGAGCTCTGCCAGAAAAGCCAGTCCTCCCTCCCCTGCCTGGTCAAATGGGCAGCTGACTTACATTGCCCCAACTAAGAGAGCTACTTAATTTAAATACCTTGAGGCAGGGACCCCATTAAATTTGAAGGCCTCTGAGGTTAGAGGAACGGTTTGCCTCATATTAACAAAAAGCAAGGTCAAAGGTAGGTTTGAATGCACAGCAGGCTTGTGGACATTTTAACCCTTCGGTGTTTGCTTTTCTTTAATCTTGCACTTCTTGCTGCTTTATGAGGAATGGATCTAGCCAAAAAGGGGACTCCGCAACTACTCACAATCACTTCAGCAACATTTTTTAAAAGGAACAGTAAAGAGGCACGCTTCTGTGTTTTTATATTTTATGTTTTAGGCTTTTTATGGTCTTAGTGTTTGCTAAGTTAGCGGTACTATATAAATTTAGTCAGAATGCTATCTTTGCATGAAATGCAAATGTTAAAAGCTAAGATGCTGTGAAATGAACATCTGTTATTATAATACGTAGTGTTCCCCCTGAAAGGCTTGTAGCCCAAAAAATAATCAAACAGGACAACCAGCCAAGTTCACTGTGGTCTGGTGTCAGTTTACTATAGTCTGGCCCTCAACACTGAACCATTCCCACCCTAAATCGCTGGGGCTAACCTGCTTTCTTTCTGGTTCTCCTTACTTTGTGCTTCTCTTGAAATACTTTTCTTTCAGCACCCTGCTGCTTGGTTGCTGTGTTTGGGGTCGGGGGGGAGATCATTTCTTCTGGCTGTGTGGCTTTAGCAGAGACCTTTCTTTGAACTGACACAAACTGGTTGTTCTTTTTTAAATGACTGATTTCTTGTGACATACGTGACACTTATCAGCATTCACATGTGAGATACAAGTGAGCACTGGAGAGCTTTGAATGAGTAAAAATAAGAACACCAGAGGACACCCAAAACTCAGGTGCTGTTTGAGAGTTGAACGGGAAACAGAACAACCTCATTTGCTGCTTTCCAATATCCATCTTTCTCTTTCTGTTCCTATTATATCAGAATGAAAACCGGCTGTTTATCAGCTCATAGTTTGCTTTGCTGATTGTGGTTTTGGCAGGCGAATGAGATTTCCTCTTTTGTGCTTCTTGTATTTTCCACAGTACCAAAGTCTATTAGAAGAGTACTGAATCTTAATTCCAGACACCGCATTGTAAACTTGTACCTGGCATTCCTGTTCAGATACATTAACATTCCAGTTCAAATACATTAACATTCCTAGACCCTGGTCTGACCTCACTTGTGCTGATTTTACACTTATATAACTGCCTGCTGACTGCTAAGGAGTTGTCCTTAATTTACACTGCATTGCTTTTACTGAATGTTTGCACGTACATTTGCAAATGCTTGGTTATTTACTGTACTTCTATTTATAATCTTATTTTGCAAAGAATAAGGTTTTATTGTTTATCTTTTGAGGCTGTTACATGCATCACAATAGATAATACATTTTTTATTATTTCTCTTACATTTTATTTTTCTTTGAAGATTCTTCCTCTTAATCATCCTTCTTAATCATTATTCCCACTATATATAGGAAACAATTGTTCTCCTCCTTTGACGTACATTGTTTTCTAGATCTGGTAAAACATTTCTCATGTGAGGACCAGAAACATTCAGTGTCATCACAAAAGCCAGCAGCAGAATGGAGACAACATACTTCCTAAAGACCACATATCCCTGCACTTCTCACTGGTTGCTTTGAATTCTCTGAACTTCTGTGTCAAATAAGGAATTTGCTATACGCTGGCAAATAAATCTAATGACTGTTCTGTGACCAAATGTGTGCATTCTTTTCTTTCCCTCATTTTTGTATACCCGGGGGCAATAAAATAGCTTGTATTTTAGGTTTCTAAAACAAATTAAAGGTCATTAACAGCCCTCTGCTCTTTACTACTGATGAATATTGAATGAGAGTGAAATGAACTGAAAAGCAATGTTTCTAGACTAATAAGGTCTAACTTCCATTTTTCTACAGGGTAGATGGTCTCAGGATGAGAGAGATAAAGAATGTTAATAAATCCATTTCTTTATTAGCATTCAACTTTAGTTGAAAGAGAAGGAAACAGAAAGAGGAAGAGATCTGACAATAGACTCAGGGGTTTGGGGTTTTTTTTAGTAAGCATTTTTAATGTATTATAGAGCTGCTTATGTGGAACAATGTGTAGACCAAATAACACTAGCAGGAAATAGCAACAAAAAATCTGAGACAAAAGATTAAACAACTCTTGGGAGTAATTTCCTCATAATCAGACAAGTCATCCTAACATATATTTTGTTTACTCTTAGCACGCTCTTAAAATAAGACAGAAATTGTCTCCATGCAAATGCTCTTTCAAGGCAAGAATTATAAGTAGTTACATTCTTATTGTAGCCCTGTACTGTCTTATCAGCTGCTAGTACTGTTCAGGAACACCTTTTCTCCCCATTTCACTGTGCAGTAACTCAAATACAGCTACTGCTTTGAGCTGCTTTGTGATTTGATTTTAAATATATTCAGTTTCCTGTTGGTTTACAAAGGCAGGACTATTGATTAAAATGAGGATTAGAAGTATCTTGCTCCAGCATGGGGAAAAACCACCTTGTCTTTTTAGAACTGTTTGGAAGATTTCCAGTGAACTGGATTTCGACTGATGATTCAACATATCTCAAGCCTTCTGTGGCATCATGAAGATAGCGTGACAACTGTGGAAACCTGTGAAGTAGGTGATTTATTTGCTAAATACTTTAATACACACTTCTTGGGCTTTCTATTTTACCAGAATGGCCTAAAACACTTGCCATCATACTGGCTTGAATTTTTCTTCAAAGAACTACATGCTATGTTGTGCACTTCCAAGTTTGTATTTGTTTGATTTTTATTTTTTTTTTACTGAAATGAAAAAAAAAAATCCCAAATTTTCCATAAAATTATCATAGTGATTCCTGTGTAGTTCTACCCACTTTTGCTTGGAAGTTCATAGTCAGCACAATCCCCAGCCTCCCACCACCCATAGCCCCACAGTCAGCAAAGAATAATTACAATTGATCAAATATTTCCCATATGCCATTTCTATATAGTAAAGATTTGAATGCATGAAGCATATTCCAGCTCTGCTGATAACAATAGAATTAGATGAATTAGCATCAGTTATTGACTACAGTGCTTTCCCGCTAAAGATTTTGGCACCCAACTACAAGCCGGTAGCAGGCACTGATAATCTCCATCAGATGTCATAGGTGTATATGTTAGAAGAGATCCTTGGCATTTTAAAGGTACTAAAGTAATAGAAAAACTCTGTCCTACAATCTCCAAATGTTGTATTGCTGTTTCTGTCATTATTATTGCTGTTATTGCTGCTAGTACAGCTAGTTTTATGCTCTAATCTGTTGCAGTCATGCACAGATCTCAGAGAATTCATTGTTGCCTTTGTCTTGTCATTATTTCTAAGACTGACAGCAACTCATTGTAAATGACTGAATCTCAAGAACACCCATTTTCTTTTGAGAACTTATCAAATACCGTAAACTATGATTAGTGAATGCTAATAATTTGTATTCACTGGAGAAACTGATGTTTAATCAAGTTAATCTCATTGTCTATAAACAGTCTTTGACATCCTTTAAAGAAACAAATATATTGTCTTTTGGGGCATTGATACAGGGGGTTAGAAATGGTTTATCTACAATCTTTTATCTCTTAGGCTGCCAGATGAAAAACAACCAAACTTGCTCATGTCTGAAAGTTGTTAATATTACATTCTGAGGCTTAAATTCATTTGGCTCTTCACATAGATCATATATTCTGGCTGCTGATCTTTGATCTACCTGCTGTGTGAACCCACCGTGGGCCCCTGAACACCATGTCTAAGGCCATGCGTACTTACCTGAAGTACATCACAGACAGTGATGACAGAGGGAAAGTTGGGACAAGGAGGAAGAGAAGAAAGCTTGAACCTGTGATCCCTTGTGTGTGTATCTAAACAGTCATTTAACCATAGTGCAGATGGGCAGTCACAATGTCCATGATCTGGTAACCACAGGTATCCCATCTGGTGTCATCATGGAGGCAAAATTTACTTGCCTGAATATAGCTTTCCGATGTCATTTTAGACACTGTGACCTTCTGCTGTCACTCCAGCAAAGCAGAGATCTCCTTCATGTCCTCTCTCATATGTCTTAACTTTATGCAGAAATGCTTTGAACTTTAGGAAAGCACTAATGGCGCAGGATGTTGTCACTGCCTGATGTTTTAGGCAATTGAAACATGGCTCATGAAGATATAGTACCCATCTGTCCCCAAGGCAGTGGGATTTTTATCCAAAGAAATACAGTTGGTCACTGCCCTACAACACAGATAGATCTGCCATGGATGTAGAAGTACAAGGTTACGTCAGGGATCACACCAGTTTTTCAGACTTTCTCTTTGGCCAATCAACCTCCATCATCTATTTATTTCAGTCTCATCTGGTGTAGTTAGCTTGTCAGAATTGTTCAGTCCTCTCTATTGCTCAATCTGTGACATAACACTGAGCCACAAAAGCAAAAAAACAATAAGAAATTATGTTTCATGATAAGACAATGGGCATCCTATTAGTTAAGGGAAGGGAACCAAAAAATTCTTACAATCTCAGAAAAAAATAGTGCCAAAATTTAAAAAAGAAAAGCAAAAGTTTGCATGGCTCAGTGGAAAAGTTTGACATAAGGAAAAAATGTGATGGTTTAAAAGCAAAATACCTGACAACAGGAAAACCCATGAAACACAACAATGGTATGAGGTTCCACAAGGTCAAGTTCTGGGTCCTGCACTTGAGTCACAAGAACTCCATGCAATGCTACAGGCTTGGACAAGAGTGGCTGGAAAGCTGCCCAGCAGAGAAAAACCTACAGTATTGCTTGACAGCTGGCTGAACATAAGCCAGCAGTGTGCCCAGGTGGCCAAGAAGGTCAATAGCACTTTGGTTTGTATCAGAAATACTGTGGCCAGCAGGACTAGGGAAGTGTTTGTGCCCCTGTACTCAGCACTGGTGAGGTTGCATCTTGAATAGCGTGTTCAGTTTTTGGGCCCCTCACTAGAAGAAAGACATCAAGGTGCTGGAGCATGTCCATGGAAGGGCAACAAAGCTGGTGAGGGGTCTAGAGAACAACTCTTATGAGGACTAACTGAGGAAAGTGGAGTTGTTTAGCCTGGAGAAAAGGATGTTGAAGAGAGACCTTATCACTCTACAACTACCTGAAAGGAGAATGTAAAGAAGTGGAGATGGGTCTATTCTCCCAATATCAAGTGATAGAATGAGGGAAAATGACCTGAACTTGATCCGGGAGAAGTTTAGATTGGATATTACGAAAAAAATCTCCACTGAAGTGGTTGTCAAGTGTTGGAACTGGCTGCCCAAGGAAGTGGTTGAGTCACCACCACTATAGGTATTTAAAAAATGTGTAGATGTAGCACTTAGGGACATGAATTGATGGTGAATTTGGCAGTGTTAGGTTTATGGTTGGACTTTTTATGGTTGAACTGGATGATCTTAGAGGTCTTTTCCAACTTAAATAACTCCATGGGTCTATGAAATATAACCAGTAATTAAGAGGAGTAAGAAGCATTCTGAAAGTTTCATGATTTGGGCTGGACTAACAGTAACATTAAAAACAAATGCTTTTTTTCCAACTCTTCCAGGAGGAGAAGACAAAGAAAGAAAGAGACTAACAAAGGATGAAAACTGAGTAAAGAGAATTTATTAAGGTCATCAAAAGCAGAAAGCTGCCTATAGCAGTGACAGCACAGGCAACACCTGCAGTACTGTCTCCAGTTCAGGGCTCCCCAATTCAAGGACAGAAAACTACTGGAGAGAGTCCAGCAGAGGGCTACAAAGATGATCAAGAGACTGGATGACCTCTCCTATGAGGAAAGGCTGAGACTTGGATCTGTTTAGCCTAGAGAAGGGAAAACTGAGAGAGGACTCATCAATGCCTATAAGTATCTAAAGGGTGGTTGTCAAGATGATGGGGCCAGACTCTGCTCAGTGGTGCCCAGAGGAAGGACAAGGGTCAATGGGCACAAACCGGAACACAGGAAATTCCATCTCAACATGAGGAAAAATTTCTTTACTTTGAGGGTGACAGAGTACTGGAATAGGTTGCCCAGAGAAGTTGTGGAATTTCCTGCTCTAGAGATGTTCAAAACTTGCCTAGATGCATTCCTGTCCAGCCTGCTCTAGGTAAACCCACTTTGGAAGGGGGGTTGGACTAGATGATCTCCATAAGTCCCTCTCAACTCCTACCATTCTGTTGTTCTGTGATTATAGGTCAGTGAGCCTTTCCTGGCAGTGTAGTTAATGATGGAGAGTAAGAGCATTGTGCTCTTATTACCCTCATCGCACACCAGTGAGTGAGTTCTGTGGATGTTGTGGGGGAGTAATGAACGAGGGATGATCATCACACAAGGCACTGCTCAGTAATTTTCTACCATTTATCTTGACAGTTTGCCATAGAAACGAAGACATAAAGCCCAACAAATCTAAAGAAAATAATCAACTGCAGCTTAATTTAGGATTAATAAGCATGCTATTTACTATTTTCCGTGTTGCTTCCTCTGACATTTGAGTTATGAGAGGAAAATTGGTTCTCTTTAGTACTAAATTTTGATGTTTTTTGGATAGACTTGCCAATGTCACATTGTACCTAAAAACATTCTGCTGCACAGTGAACAAATCCTTCCCTCAGGTGCTGGGCCTTCGGTTTCTCAAAGTGAAGCTACATAATCACTGCAGTGCTTAAAATAAGTACCAACAGGTACCTTGCTTTTTCTGCCACTGATATAAAGGTATATTCCTCATTTTCAGAGTCTTTGTAGTTTGACACCTCTAAAATGTAATGTTACTTCTCATCAGGAAAGAAAAACTTTCATAGTGCTCCATGGAGGTGGATTAGCCTTGACCTGAATATCCTGGGAAGTTCTCTGTATGCTTGTGTGGGCAGTTTCAGCGGTGCACACAACACAGGTCGAGAGGCTCCATGGAAACCAGCAGACATTACTGAATCCATGAGGAACTCAAGAGCTGCAAGCTTATTTCTCTCAAGAATTCCCAAAGCAGGCTGCGATGATTCAGGTAGGACACCTTGGGATTTTTGCATCTAGGAGCCTTGTTATTTTGTCCCAGTGATTATGTGATTTTATACTAATATATGGTTAACCGTTATGAAATCACAACCATTTTTGTTTTATCAATAAAGAAATTACTTTCACATGTAAGACTAACAGAAACGAGGATAATCCAACCGAATACACCTATTTCTTTGCTAGGGAAAGAATGCTTGAGAGGTTAATTCTTCAATGTTCTACATTAAAGAGGTTAAATCTATATACTGAATGAACTTCCTCCAGAGACAAGAATGTGGCACAATCTGTATGGCAACAAGAACTTCAGGTTTATGTGAGAATAGTTCAGAATGGTGTAGTTCAGTCCGCTCCACTTTCTAACTGGAATGCGGCATAGAGACAGCATTAGCTGACTCTTAACTTTTATGACTATTATTATGTCACCTATGACATTTTTAAATAGAATATGACCGAAAATCTCCTTCCACACAAGAAAAAAAAAAAAAAAAAAAAAAAGAGTGAAAAGAACCTGGAAGATTAAGAAAATCCGGTGGACTGTTAGATGGTTTACTGAAAGGCTAATCTTCAGAATTCAGAAAATAATCTTTGCAAAGCAAGTGCAATAGAAGACAAACAAAAAGAAATCGTGTATTTAAGACAGATTACATGGCAGTTGAAGGTTTACATACTAATTTCAGTAAAGTCAATGACAGTGCTGTCACTATCTTCAAAGCCTAAAGAGCAACATTCTTGGAAAAGAAATTGCAGTTTCTGTAAAGTGGTACAAATGATCAAAACCACATGGTCACTGTAGATAACAAATTGTGGGATAACTAACCAACATTTTTTACCATTAATGGACATAACTTAGCAACATTTCAGTAAACAGAGGTTGCATTATTATTACTACTCTTATCTTAAATTAAACTTTGAAGAGATTTATGCGTATTAGTAGAGGAACAAATATTTTGACAGTAAGAATAGCTTCCAGTGGTGTAGAACAATGTTGTAAAATCATGTTATTCTATATACGTACAGATAAGAAACAGGGTATAAAAAAAATACATAAATAAATGTCCTTCATTTGTTGTTTGTACTATTTAATATTGAAAACAAAATGTTAATTTTAGACTTATTTGTTAAATGAGCAATTAAATGCGTCCAAATTTCAGAATACATGTAATAACACCAAATGTTAATGAGTACTGGAAAGGGGAAGAGCCAAAGGGGACAAATATGTACACCATCAAGTATTTATTTTATCACAATGAGCCAGACTTTAGAGATTACACTTCTACGGTCAATAAAGAAAATTGTATCTTGCATTATGTGCAGCCTTTCTTGATCACATGTATGGAAATGAAGGACAATGAAATTAGATCCTCTCCTATCTGCCAGTGGACCTCATAGGAGCATAAAACAAAGAAATTGTGCTTTGTTGGCCGAGTTCTAATTCCCTAAGGCTACTTAAGGATTCAGATCTCTTTTGCCTCAAAAGCCAACGAATCAAAGGAAGTACCTTGCAATATTGTTCTTTTGAACACCAAAAAAAATACACCAAATGTCTTACTTTATGCTCTTAGCCATCTGGTATGAAGATCAGCACTGTTTAGCATTTGCTTCTTTAGAGGCTAAAATATATAGTGAGAAGTCCATCTCTTTAGCACACGTCATTTAATCATATGGGCCTGAACCTGTGTGTTCAGTGCAATTGATTCTCCCATTAAGAAGGAAAATGGCTTTCCTCAGATCTTTAATGTTTTCAGACCTAGTGGGAACCAACATAGCTGTCAAACAAAGACTACTATGGCACCGAAACTATTGAACAGCTATCACAAGCCCACTGCAGTGATCATTAAATAAGGTTGCTATTTATTACTTGTCCTCCCAGTAGGCAAAAAAATCAATTGAATCAGGATGAAGTAGACTGTCCTGTTTAGTTGCTGAAAAAACAGGAGTGGTTGAGGTGGATAAATTGCACGTACTTTTTAAAATTAATGCATAGCAGCTTTTTCATAGGTAACAAAGGAAAAAACAATAAGTGTTATTGCCTAAGGAATTGACAGTTTTTCCCAGTGTAGCAAGAGGGACCTGTGAAAATAGAAGCTCCACTTGTCAGTGATAACTCTAGAAGAAAGGGGAAACTAACCTCCTGCCCCAGTGTTTCTGAGCGGAGTTCCAGAATTTGGCTTCAGCAAAATTTTCTCTTCAGAAAATGTCCCAGGAAGTTTGGTAACCCAGTAATTTTTTCAACCAATCAAAACTAAAGACCTTTTCAAAGCTGAACTTATCTCACAGCTTCGAAAATACTAGGGCATCTTCTTCAGGGAATTAGCTGTGACGAGCTGAGCCTGCATGGCGGTCCCAGAGGAGACACATCCCTCACGGAGAATGGTTTTCTCTGGATGGGATTTTTCCACGGCTTTGCAAATAAGCATTACTGCGTGCAATCCTTCTGGCTGAGGGCAGAGGAGTGAGCCTTTTTGCCTTACAAATACTCTCTCTATCTGCTAAATGTCAATTCGTACAATGCTGCTAGGTATCTCTCACTGATTTCTATTCTTTTAGTACTGATCAGTGAAAGGATGTGACATTTAAAGTTATTTCTGTTTTCAGGCTGGGACACAGAGGATCTATATCAAACAGGCAGAGGAGCAAGCACACTGGGATTCAATTACAAGTCGGAATATCGACATTCCCCATAAACTCAAGGACAGTCTAAACAAGCTTTTTCATCCTCACTTCTCAAGGTACATAGACAAATGTCAATAAAAGTCTGAATCTGGAGTTTGAGGTCTAGACACTCACTCCTTTTATAACTTATGTATATATTTTCCCACACTTTAAAAAGAGCGAAAGCTCTGTCAGATTCTACACCCCGATGGAGTAGCTTTCATGTGTAAAGCTGCCCAAAAGCCATCCTGCTAAGGCAGCCTCAGAATTGGACAGCTTGTGGCCACAAAACTTTGAGGTGAAATTGCTCAGAAATGAGAAGGGAGCACAACTGGGGAGCACCTAAGGTGCAGCCTGCTGTATGGGAAACTCCTGTTGTATTTCAGGGAGAACATTCACATGGGGTTTGGATTCAGAAAGGTAGTGATTTCAGGATTCATTATAGATTTGGCACTTTTGAGAAAGCACAAAAACCAACCTTCTATGTCCATTTCATGGCAAGAATAACATTTGTGGGGATTTAGAGAAATACACGTGAAAAATTGTAACATCACTTCTCTCATGATTCTGTCAGAGAATACA
Organism: Pedionomus torquatus; assembly: GCA_013398155.1. NCBI lineage: Eukaryota > Metazoa > Chordata > Aves > Charadriiformes > Pedionomidae > Pedionomus > Pedionomus torquatus. The sequence continues at coordinate 23,703 of VZRU01011214.1, forward strand.
GAGTTCGGAGACAGTTTGGAAATCAACCATTTCAGTAACAACTAATATGGAGCTACAGAAAAATCTAGAAGAAAGAAACCTCAAAATCCAACAAAAATGGAGCAGGAAAATACTGGTTTAAACCTGAAGCAAAGCTTTGGAGTAGGTGTTTGTCATCCCAGTTTAACCACAGCAATATTATGACCATTATTAGATATTTTACTAATCTCCCCAGATTACCTATGGTGTGTGAAAGTCAGATCTCCAAACTGCCATTAGCTTCAAGTAAGCTCTGCCCTGAGCTATTAGAACATGATCAGAAAGATAAAACTAGTAATTTTATATTTTTTTTTTCATCACAAGAAAATGAAAAATAAGAAGGATGATCAGGTGACCAAGACTATAAGTCATTTAATACTTAATGCTTCAAACTCCCTTTGTTGTTTTCTGTCAGTCTTACTCTGTCTCAAACATTTATATTCTCAGGAGTAAAGATAAACTCTCTTTTGGTACAAGCATTCACATATTGCACCAAGAAGAGAATTTGACTGTAATAGTCAATGTGTATCTGGTGATACTGCATAATTATTTACTACACTTTTTCAGTATACAAATCAGTCTTTAGTTTCTGAAAGTTCTGTTTTCAAAAGTAAACATGCAATTCATTATTATTCATGCAGGTTTGTTGTTGCAATTTGGACTGTGTCTGATAACTGTCAGTTACACCTCACTGTAGGTGTTCCATGTCCAAAAAAATATAATTTCTTTGTAAGAACATATCCTACGCAATTCCTCTGCAAATATATCTAATTTAATGAGTTTTTATTCCTTGATTAACAGTAAGATACAAAATATTTGTTTCCAAAGGGAATGAAGAACAGCAATTTCACATCATTTAATGGTATTCATTAATCATTAATCTCTTGAAGACACAGAATAAGTACATCACAGAAGATACCTGTTACCTTCAGCATTTTACTGCAAAATTGAAAGTCATTATTAATTCATTCAATATTAATTGTGACAGCCATTAATCACAATGATCATGTTCAGCATTCAGATGGCTAGAAAGGATATCATCACTTGGAAATGCAATGCTTTATTCCAGAAGGACAGAGTCACATAAGGTGACTCAAAAACATCATTTTCATAGCAATATAATGTACAATTATAAACTTGATTAATAGTTTATAACTTGAGCCATTTGCTAGATTTTTACTTTGTTTGGTTCATGAAAAAAATTCAGTTTTTGCAAAATATTTTTGTTTTGTTATTTTTTTCCTTATGAATATTTCAGTCCAATGGGGAAAAACAATGTTTTTCAAAAGCAAGCACATCAAATTACAATGAGGCAAAACTTATATGTGTTTTGTCTGGCTACCCCAGACAGAATACCCATTACATAACAGCAAACATTTTACCCAGATTTGTTTCAAATACATCTAGGGCACATAGTTAAAAAGAAGAATTTTGAAGACTAGTTCCAGCCTGTTGTACAACAGGTAACACCATACCCACGGTGCAGGCACACCCAAGCTGAGGCCATGTCTCGCTCATTTCTTTAAATTCTCTGCAGCTACTTCCCCATATATGAAAATGTAAATCTTGTCATTCGCTATCATAATGAGAAATACTTTGTCCAAAAATGTATTGGCAAAGAATTAGAAGTGTCTTTCAACAGCACATGAAGTGCGGATGATACTCGGCATAAGACTTGACAACTCAAATGGCAGCCCAAGCACTTGAGAGCATTAACACTTCTGCTCTCTTTCTATTTCAGTGCCAGTCCTAGCACAGTTCTTACCTTTCTTGGTTGTGCAGAGAAACCTAACAGGTGGAATGGCCTTACTACAGATCATGCACAAAGTTTCTTATTCAGCACAAACACAGGCCTAGCTGTTCCCATTGTGTCATAGGGACAATTACACCCTTCATCACACAATCATCCATGGTGAATTTGTGCCTCCATGTAGTCCTGCTCAAGTCAATGGGATTTTTCCTGCCTGCATAGCCAGGTATGCAAATATGTAGTACTGTGGTCTGTTAAGAGCAACATCCTGCTTGAGACAAGTCTTGAAATTCAGGTATATCTTATTTGCTGCTCTAAAAATTGATATCAAATCACTCTTATTGGAATTAGTGATTTCAAAATTTTGTTGGAAGAGAAAAGTGAATTTGAAAAACAGCAGAAACAAGGTGGTGTTTGAACCCCAGAGAAATCTGTATCTTCGTTGTTTTCAGTGGAATAGCCATTCTTTCGCGCACTCTAGCAAAGCAGTAAGACTTACTGTGAACTTCAGGCATCCTACAGCTTTGCAGAACACTCTGAACAATTTCATAAAGTCCCCCGTAGCATTTGAGAAAAGATATTGAGAAATGATGGAAAAGGTCAAAAGTAAAAGGAGAAATGAGAGAAGGGGGGAAAAAAGATGTTCTCAGCCAAAAGAAGGGTTGAAAGGGTTGAAAACTGGTGAGGTGTACTGACAATTGTAAGACAGAGAGAGCTTGCTGAGTCAGAGCTCTTTTTCCCTGTGAATGAGGAGTAAAGAGAAAAAGGCTGAGTAGCCCAGTTTCACTTTTATTTATGTTGCTGCTGAGCTATAACAATATATTTCAGCTTTTGTTCCTAAGTGAATTGGGTATGGTGTAAAATGGATGTTTCTGTAGTCCGAGTGAAACTCACAGGTATCAAACTTCTTGTGTTCAGACTTCTAAAGATTAAAATAATGTAAATTTTCAGAACACTCCTGAGGTGTACAGGAAGCCTCAGTCCTTTGTAAATCAGATCTAGACTGGACAAAGGCACCACAAAATACTCTAAACAGCGCAAGATTGCGCTGCTGGGAGGTTGCATTGGATGACCTACTTGGCCTTGCTGCCTTTAAATTATGTAATTCTCCTTAATGCTATATTAAGGTTTTGAGGCAAAGCCAAAGTCTCCAAGAAACATTTGCCAATCCTTTTAAGAGAGAAAGCTAAATAAACCCTCAAAGATCCTCCCAGAAAATCTCAATGGCTGGTAGAGAAGAAAAGGCTCCTACAGGGAGGGCTTTCTCTTCGCCTCTTTTTCCTGAACATTTCCTCTGAAGTGCATCTAGGGCAATATATTATAAATGCAATCTCTCTGAAGGATTTTGAAATCCCTGCTAGAATGTGAGCCACAATCACTGCTGGGATGACATGAGTGGAAAAGAGCTGAAGGGTAAAAAGCAGGTGCTTGCAGCCGTGGTGGCTTGATGTGCAGCAGCTCCCCTCGCTGGGTGCAGGCACTGCGGAGGTAGAGGAGCACAGCAGCCTCTCTGCCAAAAAGTTGTGTCTCCTGGAGACAGACAGGAGTAGGAAGAGGTGGTGGCGAAGTGTCAGGAAGCATGAACCCACGCCATTAAGTCAGGTAGGGATTTGGGAGTAGCTGGGCAGAGGGCAGAGAAGGCGTCAAATTGGGAAGAACTGAGTGATGGGAAGAAAGGGGATGGGCTAAAAGGGTTCAGAGTAGCTCTGAGACAAGAAAGATGAGGAATGGGAGTCCTGAGGCAACTGAGGGGAAAAGATGTGAGGTCTCTGCATTAACAAGGTTTAATTCATTTAGTGGCAAGAAAATTAGACCAAGACTGTACTGACTTTCTACTTTCCCCAGATCTGCAATTTACCTTCACTTTTGCTTTCAGAGACATAGATAAATTGAAAGTAAGGACTAAACTTTGTGAGCATTAACTGCAAGGTCGGATCTGAAGATAATTTGGAACTGAGAACTTCTTTGCCTCACATTTTTTACACTGTTAGCCCATGAAAGCTCTGCTTTTGGCAAACTGGAGATTTAACTTGGTAACTCTCATTTTCACGGGTTCCCTCTCCACTGCTCATTTTGGCCACTCTGAAGATCATGTTGGCAAAAACACCTCGGGCTCATACTTGCTGTCAACACACCAAATTCCCAGGACATTTCTGAGGTAGTTCAGACATACCCAAACTGTGTAAGTTTTTCTCATCAAGACATCCCGCAAGGTCCTCACAGCATGTGAGGTGTTCACTCACTTCTGTGCCACCAAATACCATCCTACTCTAAAATGTCCCATCATCACTCTTTAGAATGGTTTCACTTCACTAGTATATGTCACAATCATAAATGAGCTAGGAAGACAGTGGAAAAGTACAGGTCCTAAAGAGCACCATGTGAGAAGAGAACAAGGCATATTGTTTTGAGGAGCTACACAGCTCCTTTTGAGGAGCTGCTCCCTTTCCTCTTTCGCAGGTGGGACCTGTTTGTTGCTGGACGTTTGATATTTTCATTGTCCCGGTGTTTCACAGTGTGCCTAAGGATGTTCTGACAGGCACTGAAAGGGCAGCTTCTCCCTGCCAGTTTCCTCTGGCCAGATTTTGCTCAGGATGTCCTGGTGAGCATTCCTGGAGGCAGATATTGTGAGCACTCAGAGGATTCACTTTGAAAGTCAAATGAAAGCTTCAGGGTTACTATATATAAGCAACATGGACAAGACCAGAATCTCCTCTGTTGCTGTTATATCCACGCACTCAACAGAGATCCACTGTATCTGTTGTATCTGTGCCATGCAGAATTCCTTTAAAACTCCTGAGACTTGCACTGCTTTCAATTTGAGAAGTGCAGCATAAATAATAGATGCTGTATCTTGAAAACAAGGGAATATATTTCAAGTGAGCCATAATATATATCACTGATATCTTCAAAAATGATCATTTAGAAAACTTCCTTTCTATTTTGAATTACTTCTGTCCTGTTTTCTCCAAAGAGGAATGTTGAAAGTAGGTCCTGGAATGAAGGCAGTTATCGGATGGAAAGAGGGTAGATATTTTATATTTAAACACATATAAATAAATGTTTTCTATACAAACATTGATGTAATACCATTAATTTAATTACCTTTGCAACTGTTCATGTATTAGATGGAGAAATGATTAAAATGTATACATTCCCTGCATGTTTCTGCAACCAGGTAAGCAGCTGCATCCCAAATGAGCCCTTCACAATCCCTGCTCTGTAGTCTATGACTTCATTAAAGCAGTGCGCACCACTGCCGTAATGAAGTGTGTGTTCTGTTGTGGGTAATAGAATAATTTTCTCTGTTGAGCAGACTGCTATGTAAATCAAGAGAACTGAAATTCAAGACGACTTGTTTTCTTTGCTCCTTCGTTGCTCCAACACTACATTCCTCAGTCACTGGGCTAAACCTGAAAAAGAAGACCTTTATTAATAAAAGATGGAATTGGAGAAAATATATTACACCATCTCTATGGCTGTTAAATTAATAATAAGCAAGTTATGAACAAAAATTGTGATTCATTATGCATTCTATGACAAAAAGAATAATTTATAAATTCCAAGTAATGTTATTTCTTCTGTAATAGCAAAATGAATCATCAGCTTTTAATTTTCTGCCATAACTATCTAAACCCTTTTAATAAGAGGTTTGTCTATCTCTTAAGGTGTCTAGCAATGTCTGATGGAAGTTCTCAAATTTTATAGTTACACCACGCATGTATCAGCTAAAAAAATTGTTCCAGATTAATTGCTTTTCAGTTCAATTATCTCTTAATTCATTACAGTTATTGTTATGTTACTTCCTGAAGTTTCACCTTGGATGTTACTGTATGTCAAACTACACTATATTTCAGCTATTGGACTTAACTCACAAAAACAAGTGATTTACAGCATTTTTCTAGATGAAAACAAATAAATTAATAGTCATCAACCAACATTTGGAAGATTTGAAAATTTGACACCGTGCTAAAGCTTGTTAAAAAACAGACCAGTAGTAAATAAATTTTGTATTGCAACCTACTGTGCATTCTGGATGACTTGCTGCTTGTTTTAAAATGCTGTAGCTTTAAAATTTTTAGGTCCTATGCATGTCATTGGAATTTTAAAGACCAGTTGACACACTGTAGTTAATATAACTTAATCCTTGAAATGGAAGAATTTGTAATAACTTCCCATCAAATGGGAATATCCACTATGTATCTAGCATGGCCATCATTTTGTATGGGATGTTAAACAGGATTTGATGTATCAATATTTTTTTGCGTCGCACAGAAAAGAGGAAGAAAAGTTGGCCAGAGACAAATGATGTGACCTGTCTCATAAGGAAAAATACCCAATATTGCAGAGATTTTGTCCATTGTCATGAACTTCTGTATCTTCTGTGACAGTCTGCACAGTGATTATATGAATACAACTCGAAGAAAAAAGAAGATAATTCATTCTGGATGGATAGTGGGTCTGGGATATGTACCCTGAAATTCATAAAATTTTATCTGACTTTAGCCTTGGATCTTTACATCAAATCACTTAGAAAATTATTCTTCCAAATACTCATCTATAGCTACATAGAAACCTTTACCATACCATCTGATACACATAAAATAGGAGTCCAGATGCTTACAAATGCTTTTGAATTCTTAAAATATTCAGCTTGTTAAATATTTTCATCTGTGATGGAAATTAAACCTTTTATTGCAGGGAAGCTTGATGAATAAGACATCCTTAAGAATGAGAGAAGATGCCAATATAAGGTATTAACATTTTTTCTTTTCTAATGTATTCTCTACTTGCGTTAGAAAGCTCATTACTGAATTATGACTAAGATCACAGGTTTGCAGCGGACCAGCGTGGGAAGATACTCCTGCTCTTGTAGAACCGTTAGTATCTCTGACAGTGGGAATGAATAAGCTCTCTAGGGCACAGCATGCTCTCTTGTTCTGTGTTTGTGTTGTGCATTGCATACTAGGACTTCGGTTCAAGACCAAAGTTCTTCACTGCACCCTTGGCACAAGCAATGCAGATAATCCCATTATTTTCCACCTCACATCCTTTTTCACGTTTCTGTCTTTATGGAGAACTGTTTAACATAAGGTGGAATTTATCTTGCCTAATTTTAGCTATCTAAATGTTAGGAATCAAGTATAAGCTGATTCTTCAAGACAGCCTGTAGTCAGAGAAGAAAGACAGGCTTCTTCAGACAGCAGTTCTTCCCACCCTGCTGTAGGAATCTGAGTGAATTGCCATGCTCTGGCAATTTCCATCTCTTTCCCTCCCTTGAAACAGGAGACCAAATGCCTAAGTTTAAAGTACTGTAAAATATATGTATTCCCCTAAAACTCTATTTTTAAACCTTTCAAAACGATAAAGGAACAGTATTACTGTATCTTTATCATCCATATCTATTAGCTTTAGAAATAAATTAAGTTTCTTAAAATAGCTTTCCCCCTTTGTATGTCTTTGCCTTTTATAATGTAACTTCAGTTCTATCCTCCATCCCTGGAACAGCTTTTTTTCATTTAGAAACTTTGTTCTCTCTGTGTCCATGTTCATAAGGTTTAAAATGGGCTCTTCCAAACACAAAAGAGCTTTACAAGTAATTGTCCCCTGATATTTAAAGCTAGGCCTTCATTTCAGCCAGTTATTATGAATGTGAAATGCATTATAACTTTGTGAAGCTGTTCTACAATTGGCAGTTCCCACAATTTTTCAGTTTTTCTACTACCTAGCAGATTTCTTAGATTTCACTGCTTATAACCAAGTTGTCATTCTTTAAACAACAGCAACATAAACCCAATGAATTTTCCCAACTCACATTTAAATGAAAAGCTTGAAAAAATTGCCTAAATATATGTCAAGTATTTAAAAACCAGGAGATGAAAAATCTAAAATGCATTAAGGTATTTTGTGTTGCAAGGCAACATTATACTGTGTAGCATGATGCTTGTATTTTGAATATTATTGCTGGGAATACTCCTAAATTTAATTCTGTTCTGGAGTCAAAGACAATTTAATGTTGGGAGTTCTTTTAGTGATAACAAAAGAAGAGCAGTAAAATTCTAAACAACATTGATCTCCAAGAGCTAAACAAGGGCTTTCCCAAAACCTAAGGATACCATTGTAAGCTTTCCTCAAAATCGTCTTAAATTATAGAAGACATAATGATCTGTTTTATTCAAAGTGAATCCCTTTGGTTTGACCCTACTAATGCACTACAGTAAGTGTATGGTGATAAGTTCTGTAATAATGATACAATAATAAAGGCTGAAAAGAGGAAATAAGTGCTTTCCCATTGGAATTTGAAATGTTGTCATTTTTCTTTTTATTTAAGATCTGTAGCTGAAGGCCTGGTGCCATGGAGCCAAGTAAGGAGTTTCTTTACCTCTAATTGAGCTATTGATGTAATCAGATCTAACCTTGATATTTAACACTATAGGAAAATTACAGAATGATCTTGCACAGACAATAATTTCACCTCACTGGCACTTTGTAGATCTTAAAAATTACATTAGGTGCTCACATTTCAACTACAAGGAAACCTGCAATTCATTGATCTAAGTTGCTTGGTAAAGACATCTCATAAATGAACACATACACAGTGAAAAGAAAAACAGTAAATATTGCATATGAAAGAGGGACACATAGGAATTTACTTTTTTTTAAGAAGTCAAGAAAAAAGCAGTTCTTAGTGAATACATATTAAGTCATGGTATATATTCAGACAGAATATCTGTAATAATACTTGGAGCCTGAAAGGCATTTGAAGGTTTTAAATTCCATTTTTTTTTCACTTTCCTAGTTTCTTTGGCAACTGGGAATATGAGCTGCTTTTGCCTTCAACTTTTTTACTTACTGCAGCGCATTTTTAAATTGAGCATTACTTACTCACTCCTATGATAATTGCTCATATGTTTTTAAAAGTGTATGAATAAAAATGGACATAAAACTCTTGCCAAATTTGCAGATCTGCAGGTAATGCACAGCTCTGAAAAGAAAATTATTCCAATTAATTATTGTGGAAGTTGAGTCTGGCCTTTGCTTAACCATTTTTTATCCAAAAATCAGTATTATTTATGATACCACTGGAACTATTCCCTGGCACAATAAGCCAATTACTCCAGACTAAAATACTACATGATACTATATAGATTCTGTCAAATTTATCTAAGGAACTAAGTGGTTAGGACAAGCTGTCTCCTTCTCTGCCTCGTTTCTTACCTGCCTGTTTATCCAACTGCCTGCATGGTGTGTCAGACTGCCATACTCTTTCAGTTACTGAATTTCCACCTGACTGGAATTATGCTGCTGGCTCCTCAGGGACAGAGGAATATGGGATAGGTCTAGCTAAAGAGAAAACTGAAAACCCAATGACTTTGTTTGTTATTGATTTTCCTTTGAAATGGATGTTTTAATCATTCAGAAAAAAACTCACAAAAAAAAAAATTCCTAAGTTTTGACTTTCCTTCTCTGTTCAAGAATATTATGCNTCTCACCAGGTGAAATTTTTCTAACCATCCTTAAGGCAACAATCCCACTTTTCAAGGCAGGTCCACATTTCACTTTGTTTAGGTTCCCATGCTTGCTGTATAGATTTATGGCGTGGATATGCTTGTCTTTCTGGCATCCTTCAAAATCTGACAGCACCATGGAACTGTGAAAAGATGCAATAACTCAGCATGAGACTTAACAGAATGAGTTTTCCAATTTAGGTTCAGTTGTTCCCATATTTTACCTCAACTGCTGTTTAAGTCACTACAGCAGTATTCCATGAAAAATATATTTTAAAATATGGTGTTGTAGAAGGAAGGGAAAAAATGAAGATGCTAGTAACTTTTAAATAAATTGATATCTTTCATGGACTAAATTCATGTAATGAAAGTAGCATATAAAAGTATGTAATAAAAGTAGCGTATAAAAGTATATAATGAAGACTATCTAATCAAATGGAATGAGAAAAGGGCAAAAGGTTAAATATTCCACATAAGACTGTAATGCTCAGCAATATGAATGGTAGGTAACTTGTATAGAAAAGCACAGAAAAAGACAACAAGCAGTGATTCAGGAAAAGGAGAGTGATTGAGAAGATGGTATCATTTTTCAAATCCTACCCATAGTTTTTAGCTCCTTTTACATCCTCTGTTTATGTGGGTGCCTATATCAAGAACTTATTTTAGGTGCTCATTGCAAAAAAAACATTGAAAATAATGATGATAGTAACTCTGAAGATGAGATTACAAGTATCTGCATTTGAATGCCAAAAGAAAAAAGTAGCAAAAGTCTGGATTATTTTGAAAATACATAAGCAGCTGAAGCACACAATATTGTCCTATTACAGTGCCAAGGTTGAGATATTTCTACAGCACTACATTTTATGAGGAACACCAAATAATCATGGCAACACAAAAAGATGCCACAGCAGAGTACAAGGTTGAGGTCTATAATCATGTCAGATGCAAGAAAATGTTCTGATTCCCTGGCTACCTTTCCTGAAGGGATTAAGAAGTCAGCTTGCCTAGAAGAGTACATGGTTTGCTTTTATTCTTCTTGTTTTCTTAAAATCTGAGGCAAATATCCTCTTGTGACTTTCTTGAGCTTTCAACTTTCAATAAATTTCGCCAATATGACCCACTCAACACAAACTGGAAACCAAGATCCTGTTAAAAAATTATATAAAGTTAAAAAAAAAAATAAATTCTAGCTTTCCAGTTAAAGCCACTTCAAACCCCATCTGAAAACTGATACAAACTTAGAATCATAGAATCATACAATGGTTCAGGTTGGAAGGGACCTTAAAGGTCATCGAGTTCTAACCCCTCTGCCATGGACAGGGACACCTCACACTAGACCAGGTTGCTCAAAGCCCCATCTACCCTTGTCTTGGACACCTCCAGGGATGGGGCATCCACAACTTCCTTGGGCAACCTATGCCGGTGTCTCACCACCATCACAACTAAAGGTACACTTTTATGCATCTACATATTCAAAAAAATTCCCAAGTTCAAATAGAGAGAGTGATTTAAAAATTTAGTATTTGTGAGATATTTTATGGAACAGGCCACCAGAGGGAAGTACTGAACAGTCTTAACAGACAACATTTGAGCAAGTTTTCAGTCTTGAGTGAAATGTTATATGCCTGAGTGGTTTGGATTTGCCTCTCTGAAGAAGCTACAACAAGTGGCAAAGTAGGGTTTTTTTGGTCTTAATCTTACTATGGCTCCAGTTCTTAAACCAGACTTTTCTCCTGAACAACAAGTTTAGATTTTCATTCCCAAAAAGGAGATTGAATGCTACTTGTGAACACCTCTGCTGTTATTTACATTGTACCTGAACTCTGTAATTTATATCTAGACCAATAGGAAAATAACCTATTGCTCTAAATAGGCTAGCATTTAGAAAAAATAAACAATAATTTACACGTCTGTCACAAAACTATTTTGTCATTTATGACCAAAAGAATAAAGATATTGCACAGACAGATCAGCCAGGAAGATTAAACGATTATATGATTTAAAGCAGAATTATAGAATCATAAAATCATTTAGGTTGGAAGGGACCCTTAGGATCATAGAGTCGAGCTGTTAGCCTTGCACTGACAAGTTTACCATGAAACCATTTCCCTAAGCGCTACATCTACACATCCTAGGGACGGTGACTCAACCCTATACCTCTAAGGATGGTGACTCAACCACTTCCCTGGGCAGCCTGTTCCAATGCTTGACAACCACTTCAGTGGAGAAATTTTTCCTAATATCTGATCTAAACTTCCCCTAGCACAACTTGAGGTTATTTCCCCTCATTCTATCGCTTGATATTTGAGAGAAGAGACTGAAGAGAATTTCCTTTCATGTAGTTGTAGAGAGCAATAATGTCTCTCTTCAATCTTTTTTTTTTTTTTTTTTTCCAGGCTAAACAACTCCACGTCCCTCAGTTGGTCCTCATGAGACTTGTTCTTTAGACCCCTCATCAGCTGTGTTGCCCTTCTTTGGACACACTCCAGCACGTTGATGTCTCTCTTCCAGCAAGGGGCCCAAAACTGAACATGCTATTCAAGATGCAACCTCACCAGTGCTGAATACAGGGGCACAAACACTTCTCTAGTCCTGCTGGCCACAGTATTTCTGACCCAAGCCAAGATGCTATTGGCCTTCTGGACCACCTGGGCACACTGCCATTTCAAATTCAGCCAGCTTTTGATCCAAATACAGTATACAGTATAGAGGGATCAATGTGTTCAAAGGTAGGAAAAAAACTGCCTCTGCTCTTCCTACAATTTAAAAATGTGCTGCTTCTGTTAGTGTAACTTAATCAGAAAGACTTTGAAGGGCACAATAACTCCATTGATAAAAAAAAATTAACAGAAACAATGCTATTTAGTCTCATATGACAGCAGATGGCACTCTCCAGCTGTTAGCATGTACATGTATGACAGCACGTATGTATATATATACATACAATCAAAAAACATATTGCTTTCCAAATAATGAGACCTCAGAAAAGTCTAGGATCTGAGTCTACAATGCTATTTTCTCTCAAAATGCACTTGAAAAGTTTCTATGCAAAATTATAGTAAAGTTTTCACAATGGAAGATCTTATACAGAATAGAAATACAATCTATTTCTGATGTGTTTTCTTTGTCTTTTACTGGCTTTCCATGTCATGGAAGTCACCTTTCTTGAAAGTAAGTATATTTCTCTTTATAGATGAAAAAGAAATATGTACATAGGAGTGATTTTTTTGCAAACAGCACACTGGAGTATCTGCTCAATATTTACCAGAGATCCCAAAAAGTATTTCACATGTTAAGAGGAAAGAGAGGAAATATGACACTATCCATTGCATTGCATTAGCACATGCAAGAAAGATGATAATAACATATGAATGCCGTGTCCTCATCTTGCTGCTTTGGGAAGTTTTATTCTCTCCTATTAGAAGGAGAAAGAAAATTAATTAATAAAGCTGGAGAATAGTGAGGGAAGAACAATAATTATTTAAGCAAGAAGCAACAGTGGTGGTAGGAGAATAATGTCACTTGAGAATAGATTGTTACTGGATGCCAAATTAAACTATTCTTTTTTACCATAGTGGATGGTTTTGTTTGAATAAGGACTGTAGTGTTAAAACCAAATATGCATGCTATACATACATTTGAGCCAAAAAAACACTTGAGAGTTTGGAGCTTGGTCTGCAATTTGAGGATCAGGCCTAGCTTTCTTTGTAATATAGATAGTCCTGTGTTTCTACTAGCCAAGAGAGCTGGCCAGTTCTTACAGTAGCTGTGTTAATACCAAAAAATAAAGTAGTGTCAGGGGTAACAAGGAGAAATTTTCTTCTGGTTATTACTGTTTCCAGAAACCTCCTGCTAACCAAGAGATAAAAGCATCCTGTCTTGAAGTACTGAAGACCAAATTCACCAAAATTGTATTCAACAATTGGACTCAGACTGCTTTGGACTCACATCTAGAAATGTAAGGACACATGCTTGCATTTAGGTAGAGTTTTTATTTTTTCCATAGTTAGGGGAGAACACTCGAGACTGTGCTGCCTCGTAATAAAGACTGAAATGTAACCCCATGGAGAGACTAGCTCAGAGCATTATGTATACACCAGCACTTGTTGGGGTGATATTGTAGAATCAGTGATGAGTAAAGTCTCTGTGCATGCAAGATGGATCTTGACAACATCTGTTAGGTTGAGAGCCACCTGCAGTCAGATCTCAGTCTTATTCCAACACATTAGACTTCGTCATGCTTCCTGACCTGAAACTGGGTGACTTAAATTACTCTGCAGTCATATAAACAATGATTCTGGAACCAGAAGTTTCGTTGCTCTCTAATCCCAGTGGTGCCCAATCGATCGAGGTGTAGCTCTTCCTCAATGTTGACTTAGATGAGAAGCTTGATGCATAAGGCATGGCTGGGCCTGACATGTCTTCAGCATATCTAGAAAGATATGATTTGTCAAGCATTCTCCCAGGACCCCCAGTAAGCACACCCCAATAAGGGCATCAGTAATACAAGTGTAATTATTGGTACTGTCTTCTAAAATGTAGCTCCTGCTCTCATTTTATTAGTGTGCAATTGTTGGAATATTCATAACAAAATGGGACATATTTTTTGAAGCATGCTACATGTGGCCTCCTATAAAAGGGTCTGGGTTTAGCTAGAAAGACATTTAGGGAGAAAGAAATTCTGGCCCCAATCCTGATGAAATTAGGCTATAGAATAAAAAATCAGGATGAATTGGACTGGAAAATGAACAACAAATGATGCAGGATATATGAAGTTTGTTCATAACTTAATGGTTAAGACACTGACAATAGGATATCTGGAGCCTCATCGTTTTCCAAACAGCCTTTACACATTTTTTTGCACAGTGATTGCTCTTTAAATTCTTATAAAGCCTCTGATCAGGACAAGAAACCTAGATAGCTGCCTCCAAGACAGAACACAGGAAAAACAGCCTTGCTTTGTGTTGTGTCTTGCTCTCTTTACAGAACAATACATCTTGCATTCTTTTGCACAGTAATACAACTTCAACAGGAAGAGTTGGAAATGTTCCCTCTTTCTCCCATAGTGCATTAAAGTGTCTATAATGGTTAGGAAGAAGTAGAAAATACAGGTGTGCAATGCTGTTGGGTGGATGAGAGCACAAAACAAGCCTTTCCCTCCTTCTAGGATGAGGAGAAATTACTTATCTAGCTGTCTTTTAAGAAAGTCAACTTCATAATTTTTTTTCAGGAGTCTGTTCCAGTTTCTTGTTGGATGCTCTGTATGATGGCTTGTGAAATAACCACTGAGCTCCTCAGCCCTGAGAAGACAGAGCTACCCAAGGAGGCAGGAGGAAGAGTGTGTCCAGGCACAGTCAGAGACATTCCTACTGTCTGGGAGCTTCTGAATGGGGTAAGACTCAGTTTAGTTTTGGACATAGACATCAAACTTCATGTTGTATTTGAGTTCACTCTTTTAGGTCTTTAACGAATGAAGGATGCTCTGAGACTGAGGGCCTGATCCAAACCTTTGGTGGCCAAAAGTCACTGACAGTGACAAGTCTTTATTCAGCTCAAGCCACTACACCTCTTCTCTAGGGTATTTTCCATAGTACTTGAAGTATTTGGAAAGTGGTTAAGGGGAAACCACGATGGAGAAAACCGTGCTTGTTTTCTTCTCCTTCTATTATTTCCAAATCCTATTTTCAATCTGCATTCTGCTTATTTTCAGCAATTGCCCCTAGTGTGCAATTCATCTGGCTTGGCAGCTGCTCTGTGTGCAGTACATTTCAAGAAGGAAGGGGACAGAAGCACAGGCATGTTTCCAAGAAAACAGATAAATTGCTTTGGTGTCACTGACTTAGAAAGTGAGTTAGTCATACTCTTAAAGGCTGGTATCCCTGATTATTTTTTCTCACCCAGACAAGCACATGTCTATGCTAGCCCACCTCTCAAAGTATAATTCAGCAGGTCTTCTCTCCTGAGAGCACAGCAATGAACTTAGAATACATTTTGGACTTTCCTATTTAAATGATGCAAAGTATTCCGCTTTTAAGGCAGCAAGTAAAGCTGATTTAGGGATTACTGTTATGTTGCTTCTCTTTTTTTAGATACACTAAGTATTTATCTATACATTTAAACCTTTATCCAGTCAGAGAATAGGTAGGCAGATTAGATGATAGTAAACTAACAATTTTCACCAAACAGAAAAAGGACCATTATTCAGTTGACAGATTAAGAGGAAGCTAGCAGGCTTGTGGCATGAAAACTTTAACTGGAAAACAAATTTTTTTATGATTCAGATTTGATGGAAATAATTAATATTGTAAAATCAAAACAAAAGATGGCAGGTTTATAAGATTATGATATAGAATGTGTGTAGCTGTGTCTTGTAGAGAAAAGAAGGAACATGAATTATAATATTAGGTGGGCCTGAAAATAGTATTTCCTTTTCACTAATTATTATTCAGAGATAAAGCTTAGCACTTACCAATGAAACCAAGTCATTTCTTTGTCCAAAAAACCACCAGAAAATAAGCAAAAAAAGCCAGGCTAACAAATTTGATAGGGTTTACAATAACAGAATCATATGCTTACTAAACTAAGGTGTGTATAATTATCCTATTTAACTTCTATTTCTCTCTCTCTTCCTCCCGCTTCTGACTGAGATTGATTGTTACAAGCTTAAACTCAGATACTAATTACTCAAAGAATTATAGTACTAGGTCTTGAAGATATGTCATTTGCATTATTCTTATATTGTTGTTACTGCATCAGTTTTAGTGAAGACACTTCTGCTTTACACACGTGCAATGCAGTTGATATTTTGATCCAGGAATATTCCCATGTGGAAGATGCATATTCCGTTTTCAAATGCTTAAATCACTCTGGCTGAATAAATGCTGCTGCAGTGATGGAAAAACAAGTCTTGTTTGAGAATGTAAAAAGAAAGTCTGCTAAATTTGAGGAAGAAGATCAGCAGACACAAGAAAAGGAAACAGCCTAGAAACTCTAAAGCAAGGGAGTAAGTTAATTTAGGAGCCTATTTTTTAGCTTTGCCAAGAGGTATTTCACCTAGAATGAGCACACATTAAGCTCTACTGGAAGGTATGGCAGATAGGTCACTGACTGTGGGATATGAGTAAACATGACATTGTAAATTATTAATGGATGCCATATCCAATTTGAACTATGCACAGTTGTAGAGCTGCTTGAAATCAGTGGATATGCTCAATAAACGCAAATCAGTGGCTATGTTCACACTGTCCTGCAAGAGTGCAACCAACTCTCCCTTCAAAGCCAAATTCAGTGCCAGCCAACCATCGGAGTGAATGTCACAGAGTATGCCACCTGATAAGCCTATGAGGTGTCATGGGATTTGCTGTTTATGTGAGTGCTCTACAGGATACAAATGCAGGCCTTCGGTGAGAACGTCCTTACATCTGCCACTACAACCTGAAGCACAAAACCCTTGCATGTCACCACCACACCCTCAAGCCATGCTGCACATTATTGTTCTGTATGTTGGTTTACACGCTCAAGCTTTTACAGGCTCCACCAACCCAGCTAAGCTGGCAGCCTCAGGAGTGTGCAACCTGCCTGGGCACATCTCAGTAGTAGCAGCACATGCCCTTCTCTATCCAGGTAGGAAGAAGTGTAAACTGCAACAAAATTTTGGAAAGACAACTGGTAACCACAATCTTTTTTTTTTTTTTTTTCCTGTCACAAGAACAGAATATTGCCACTCAGGCACCTTCTGTCATATCAAGAGCCTTCACTTGCCTTGACAGGATTGTTCACTTGACAGTACCTGCAATGCACAATCTGTTTGTCCACCTAGAAATTCAGTAGAAATCTGTCACCTTTAAGGTGTATTCACCCAGCAATATGCTTTGGGATTGTGGACCTGGCATCTTCAGAGGAGCACGTATTTATACCAGATAAGAACAGAAGAGCTCGTGAATCTATTTTAGGAGAGCCTGATTATAAGGGGAAGGAGGGAAACATGGTGAGTCCCTTAACTAGGATCTGGACCACTTCTGAACCTCTTGTTACCTAAGGAGAGGCAAATTTATTAATGCATTCCTGGGATTGATCCTGAGCCTGGATTTCATATTAGCAGTTTTCCTCCTTCTTTTGGCCCTGAGATAAGATACTTCCTCAGTATAGACTCAAGCACTGCACATGTACCTTTGGCAGGAAGGTGGGTTGGATGGTCAAAGCACACTTGCTCAGTGGCTGCTTATTTATGAGGCTCACATATACCACTTAGAAGAAGCAAATTACTCCAGAACTTCAGGAAAGAGTGACAGCTAAGTACTGATGTTACTTACAATGTCTTTGAAAATCTTAAAACTGCAAGGTATATTCTTATCCTGACAAATCTCTGACAGACGATCAAGAAGTAAAAACCACAAGAAGTCTACAAAAGGTCCCTGTAGAAGGATGCATGGGATACAACCAGGATGAACAGACACAGCTGCAGTTTAGGCAGTGTAGATAACATAACAGCATGAGAAGAAACACTAGGGCACTCTTATCAGTAGGCTTTTAAAGGTCATCCTTCCCCAAAATAGCTTGTTGACTCTGATGTATGCAACTATACCACTTTATCTATATGAAGGGAAGGATTTCATAGACTGGCTTACAGGCTGGTGCCTTGGGTTCTTTGAAGAATGGAAGTGAAAAGATTAGCCAAGTGATCACATCCTCTGGGATCAACCTGAGAATGCATTTGTGATGTATTTTGCATCAGCTGCAAGCACACCTGGTTAATCAGCTCAACTCAATAGTGATGTGGCAATAGGGGGAAGCTCCAATTTATTTATGGTTTAGCAAAGAAGGTCCAAGAAAGCATTAAGGGCAACAAATGTGAGACAAGGGAGAAGATGAGAGGGAATAAAAAAAACCCATTTGATTCATGCTTATTTTAAAGGATTTATTTATGCACTAATAAACATGTATGACACAGTACCTGATGAATGAAAACTGCTTAACTCGTGACCTCTGCTCTTTAATGTGGTACATGAATGAAAGCAGTTAACTCATGTAAAGTCTTACTAAAGCTTTGTTAAAAAGATGTTGAAGAGATACAGCTAGTCAGATTAGTGAATTATAAATTTAGCTACACTTCACAATATTCTTAGAGTCACATGTTTACTACTGCAATTTTTAATGGAAGTCACATTGGAAAAATGGTGTTATCTGTGAGTACATTCATAGCTTTACCATAGTTTTCTTAGAAAACTTCCTTTGTATATGATGAGTGTACTAGGAAGGGGAAAATAATGGTAAGATTTTATGACTGCCAAGGCAGTACCTACTGCAAAAGTCATTAGCAAAAGGTTATAAGTCTGCATTCACTTTAAATGCCTTCTTTTTGGAATATTCTGGAATTCTTCTTATCATTTTGAAGAAACTGGCACTATTTGGTTTCAACAATCAGGCATTATGCTTCCCACTGTATTTACTTTTTTATTTTTCCAATTATAGCAAATTTCCATCCAAAAGAGCAATGTTTTTCTGTGACTATTCATGTCCCCAACAACAGGAGCTACTCAAGGGAAACACGAAAGGTTTCTTAAATCTCCAGGATATTTTCTCAGTCATGGCCGTAACCCTAATCCTGAGGACAAAAAAGTGTAAAGCATTAACAGGAACACAATACAGCTCCTCTTGCATAATAGGCATAGATAAATTTTGTGGTTAACAGTGATTTTTATGTTTCTAAATCAACGCTTCTTCTAATATTCCTTGAGGAACAGCAAGTTCCATCTGTAGCTGAAGAGCTTTCTGAAGATAGTGGTTATTTTTAACAGTAGTTAATAGCTTGTGGCTTTGTTCAAATTTTCTACAAATTCTTACTGAGAGGCTTTGTTAAGCTGGAAAAAAAAAAAAAAAAGTTATACTACAGTACCAGGAAATTTGTTTAGAGACTATTTTCAAATGGCTATTTGAACCTGTCACATATTTATACTTAAAGCGCACATAACCCAATTTTCCTTCCTTTAACAGGTAACCTTTGTTTCTTTATGATAAAGACATTGTGAAAAACCTTTTGCTTTTCCTTTTTGCAGGCTTTCATTCTCTGCCATTGTCAAACCATAAAAATATCAGTAATGTCACATCAGTTTTGTGGAAAGATTGATTAACATCTCTTTTACCTACATTCACATCCCTCTGCTGATTAAAGCTGAAAAAGACATCACAAGGGATGTCATTAGAAATGTTCATGCACACTTTTCCCCAAGTATTTATATGTGCATAGGTAGTAAAAGGAAATAATCTGTCAGGATTGTTTTCATCAATGCAAAGAAAAATCACACACAGTGAGTTTGTGTCTTAGATGAACTGACTGTTTTTTGGAAACTCTGGAAAAGACATATGCAGAAACAAAAGCTGAATTTTTCATTATAGAAAACTAAATATTTCTCATTGCTCCCTGCCTTCCCTAGACCTGTTTTGTTAATAAGTAAGAAGAGAAGGAGTCTGTCTTTTTCTGTCATTTTTCAGACCTCTTCTATATATCATAAACGAAGCAAAAATGCTTAGACCCCTCATTTTCAGTCTCTTTGTAGACTGCCTTTGTAAATATATAGTAGATTAAACTTTTTACACTATTTCTACAGCATTTTATCATAGTGATCCACTTAATAATTTCAAATAAAATGGGAAATGTGGATTGCCCTTTTTCCATACTTATTTTTTCTTTCAGACTCATAGGGTGGATCATGGGTTTATGGCATAAGTGAAATGGTAACCTGATTTTCACTACCACAGGCTGCATTGTGTCTCTTAGGTATTGCGAGGCAGCGACAGGTAACATGGGGTTAATTATCCTGAGTGGGTTTGGAGGGGAAATAAATCTTCCCTGGAAGATAAGTACAGTCATAAAGGGAACCCTCTTGAATCAGTCTGGCTGGTTCACCTCACCTGGTCTGCAAGACTGGTATTGGTGAAAGAATTTTGGAATCAGTTCATAATATGTACAGAACCAAATCAACAGGACCAGCTGATGTTCACCTAAGAGGTCCAAAGAATCTCACATATAGAATTGCTAAATTTTGTGTTTCACAATTTCTTTTACAGTTGTTTATCCTTGTTCCATCGACTTTCAGAGGGAAGGGAACAAAGATAATACTAATTAAAAAAAAAAAAAAAAAAAAAAAAAAAGACATG
>VZRU01011214.1:44195-54645 GCA_013398155.1 Pedionomus torquatus
ACTCACAAACCATTGCATATGGCTTTTGGTCCAGGCTTATTAGTAGAAATTATATTAGGAATAAAAAAAAATAACCATAATATAGTTGAGAAGATATAACATCTAAAGTGTAAATTTATGCCTCCTAAGTTGAGAGGTATAAGTTCTTTCAAGGACTCATGTGGAGGGGATTTCCAAAAACCATTGTTGTGGGTTTTTAAGAAACTAAACTGTCATGTGGAAAGGGAAGAAGTTCTCTTGTGGATCAGTAACCAATTGACAAATAAGTAACAAATTACAGCAATAAATGCTCATTTTCTAAAAATGGAGAGGATTGTTGGGAGAGCACCATTTGGAACAGTCTTGGAACTGAGCATATTCTTAAACAGTTGGAAAAGAAACTGAACAATTACACTAAAAAAATACGCAAATGACACAAAAATAGCCTCAGTGACCAAAACTAAAATTGACCACGGTGTTCTGCAAAATAGTTTTGTACTACTGAGTGGAAGAGTGATAAAATGGAAGATAAAATTCATTGTCAGTAATTTGCATAATGAACATGGTAAAAGCAACTCCAACTATACATACAAATGATGAACTCTGAATGAACTTCTACCACTGAAGGAAGAGATCTGGAAGTCACAGATTTTTGAGATATCCATCTCAGTGCTCAGTCAAAATGAAAACTGAATGGTAGGAATTAGTAGGAAGAGAACAGAAAATGAAACAGGAAACTGCTATATTGCTGTACGAATTTCTGATGCAGACTGGTTTTAGTTACCATGCCTTGTTTTGGTTATTCTATCTCAAAAAAGATACAGTAGAATACAAAAAGAAATTACACTAAAGGCAACAAGGGAGTTCAAAGAAAACAGAGAGGCTTTTTCCTGTACAAGCAAAGCCTAAATGTACTAAAACTCAGCCTTGAAAATGAAAAGTGAAACACATGACAGAGGCATGGCAAAGAAGTTAAATCATTTTTTGTTATTTCTCAGAATACCAGAACTGGAGGGAATTAAATGAAATCATGACGCATCAAGTTAAAAGCTAGGAGTGGAAGTACTTTTTTTTCACATTCTGTGTAAAGGAGCCGGAGAACTTGTTGCCTCTGGATATGTTTCCATCAGTACAAATGGGACTGAACAAGATGAAAACAATGTGTACGGGAAAGATCGACTGATGGATACTCTGCAAGACTCATGGCATGGCTTGCACCATGGGGAAAACATCCGTCTGAATTTTCCTTTCTTTATCCTCTTTCCTAAACTACCTGCAATAACAGATGTCACAGAAAGGATGTAAGACTTTAGAAATCCTTTGTCTGGCACAAGTTTGATCATCTGTACAGAGAAGGAACAGTGTGTTAATCTCTCTATCCTGGCTCCTCTGGAGCCATCAGTGCCCTCAGGTCATACATAAAGACAGAGAGACTCTCCTTGCTTTGTAATAAGCATGGTGAAAGCAAGCTGCTTGAATTTCTCCTTGTAATCCATGTTACATTCTAGGTCAGTCCAAACCTGACATTCTCCCCAATAGGATTTAATGAGAATAAAATCATCATATTAGAAGTCAAGAGTATCTGGCAATATGCTTAGTGTCATGGGTCTTACCTTTATGACTACTGAACTTCACAGTAGATACATAAATATTCACAGGAACACCTTGCAGAAAGCTCTCAGCCTTTCAGAGCATTATGCCAATAGCTAATTTAAGATCAAGTCTGGGTTTATTGGCAATTTATTTGAGTTCAGAAACCTGTGTGGGTAACACTATATGGAGTTCTTTCTAATCTTATTTTTTAAGTAACTGTCTTGAATTTATGCATTTGTTGAGAGGAAAGACTGTTCTCTGCTATTGTAAGGAGGATGTCATTATCAATTGTTAGGGGTCAGCTCTAACCATTAATGCACATTTCAAAATGCTCATTATCAAGAAGCAGGAGGTCTGAAGACAGAATTATGACAGAATTGGGTCTATAACAAAACTTTGCCAAGAATTTGTCTTAGAACACACCATAAATATAAAAGTTGAAGCAGTATCTTTGAAGACATGGAGAATTTCACTTGACCTCATCTGATAGTGTTGTAACATATTCAAAAAAAATCACATGGAACAACAGGGAGTGAAAAAAACATGAATCACTGTACAATAAGACCAAGATTCAAGGAAAGAGAATGCAGTGGTTCAGGAATGATAACTATAGACATTTAATGGTACCAGTAAAAAATGCCATCTCTTCGTAATGCACCTGATTACTCACCTAAATCTAAATGTTATTGGCAATGCTAGGCATTAATGCACCTGCTAAGATATTATCTGCGTTAATGAATGATATTAAGAAGCTGGGAAGGCAGACGGTAAGTCAATAGCTGCAACTTTCACCAGTCAGTTAGAATTGATTCCCTCAGCTGCTCTGACCTCTGTAAATATTGCATCACAAAACTTCACCTGTGGCTGCAAAAGCAGTACTACATCAAAAAAAAAAAAAAAAAAACAACAACAAAAAATGGCAGAAGTGGTCTGCGTGTTCTAGTTTGAATAAAAGAACAATTTTTACTTATGTTAATGTAGAAACACCAAAATTTCCAGTCAAAATTTCCAGTCAAAATTTCCAGATTTCTGTGAGGTTATCACTCAGGTTTGTCTTTCATAAATGCTGGAATTCCACATTTGTCAACAGAAACTGGAAAACTGGAGAATCAGATTTACACTTACCTGCCTCAGATTCATCATTTTTCTACCTATAATGAAATTTGGTTCCAGTTAAATCAGGGACAAGCATCACTTTTGGCTCACTGGGACCAGCATTCCTCTGAGAGAGGAAAACTTCAGTACCCAGGTAGTTAATTTTTCAGCTGACACTTTTTAAACCCTTCATTCACTTGTTCATTCTCACCCTTTTAAAAGAAAGGGTGAGAGTTTTAAAATTTTATCATACTGAGGTATAAAATATAACTACAGAATGGCCTACTGGTTATCTCCCCGGTGCATTAAAGGACCAATCCACATTTTAGTGAAGATAATATACTTCCACATACAACTTTTCATGTATCTGCCTGTAGCACTCTTCTAGTCTGTACCAGCAGATATTTTCCAGGATATCACAGGTAGGATTTTTCATAATGAATTCTAGCTATCTCAAAGTAGTTGTTAATTCCTAGCCATTTAAGTAAGAACAAGCTTCTAGAATATAACTTGTAATAGTAACATTTAAGGTTTACATGCTGATCCTCTAAAAGCTACTTTAAATGTCATTTCATACAACTGACCATTATCTCTGAGTCAGCACAGTAGACCTTTAAAAGTACTTAAAAATAAATTACTTAGCATACACTTTTTATAACCAAAATTACCTGTAGTGATGATTTCAGTGAATCACAAGATAGTGATTTTCTTCCAGAAAAATAAAAAATCCGAAACTTTTTGAAGCTAGAAACAGGTACTTGATATTAAACGGTCAAAAATCTATTTCAAAGGCTCCTTTGAAAATCTTAGGAAATATCCAAAGTGAGTCATAGAGAGTTTACCGTAGAAGGTGGGTGTCACTGATAATTGCTGCTACAGTAATTTCTCAATTTTTGGTTAGAGAAAGATATGGATTTTGCAATTTTATCTGTGCATTTTTAGTTACAATGTTAAATAAAATTAAGTTCTGCCATATCATATCATCTCCATTTAAACATGGGTTTCACCTTGTGTACAATAGTAAAATTAAGAACACAATTTATTAGCAGAAGAGATAATATGAACAAATAAGAACTCAAAACCATTATAATTCTGTAGCAAATAAAAATGGCTTAATACTTTTCATTCTATTTATTTGTTAACAGAATCATAGCATCATAGAATAGTTTCAGCTGGAAGGGACCTCCAAAGGTCATCTAGTCCAACCAAGCAAAGCCATCTTCAACTAGATCAGGTTTCTCAGAACCCTGTCCAAGCTGATCTTGAATGTTTCCAAGGCCTTGGCATCTACCATCTTTCTGGGCAACATGTTTCAGTATTTCACCACCACCATTGATAAAAATTTCTCATTTGTATCTAGTCTGAGTCTATGGTCTTTTAGTTTAAAACCATTGTCTCCCGTCCTATGGCAACAGATCCTGCCAGCCTCCTTTGAGTACTCAAAGGCTGTGATAAGATGTTCCCAGAGCCAGGGAACATTTCTCTTCCCCAGGCTGAACAACCCCAACTCTCTCAGCCTGTCCTCATAGGAGAGGTATCTCATTCCTCTGATCATTTCTGTGGCAGTCATTCATGGCTGGGACCAATAATAACTAAAATTTAGGGAACGCAAGATTTCTAGTAAAGCAGGGCTAAAAATCTCAAAGATATTAGCTACTGAATATTCTGTCATATAAACTTCAATGGAATGAAAGTGTGGAAAACTTTAAAAACATAGAAGAATGAAAGAATAAATTTGGCTGCATTTTCATTGATCTAAAGAGGTAAAAATTCTATGTCTTGGAGACAGAGGCTGTCAGGAGCTGTAGATCAGGTAAGTCTGAATTCAAATGCAATTTTTGAGTAAAAATGATACTTTACTTGCTCCTGCACAGAAGGATAAACCTACCTCCAGTGAGGCGCTTTCTGTTGTATGCATTATTATCTTCCACGACAAAAGTGAACAATCCATTCTGAAGAAATAACAATTTCATGCATGAATTAGCTAAAACATAATATGGATAAACCCCAGATCCATTAGACTCATAGACAATCAGACATCTGTATTCAAAACAAGAGACTTTATCTTCCTCTCCTCTCACCTGGCCCACAGAGTGGCTTACAGAGTGTAAGTACTTCAGTTTTCAATGTCAGTGTGCCCCCAGTGATTAAATCCCCAGCTGTGGGCATCAACAGAAACACCATGGCCATTACACAGCTGACCACCTAAGCACGTAAACATCCTTCTCCATCAGTCCCTAATCCAGTGGTTGTTTCCAAATACATCTACCGTAATATGCTCTGCACAAGGATAGGGGTATTGTAAGCTTTCTTTACATCATCTACCTGAAAAGTGAAAAACAACCTGCTTGATAGCCTAAGTGTTTAACTGCAATGGAAAGATTAGGAACCGGTCCTAGACCATGGGTAGAGCTGATTTCCCCCCAGTATAGTGACTACTTAATGTAAGATGCATGGGCAACCCTGAAGTCAAGAACCAGAGACTTCTGACTGTGAAACAGAGACCTTGTCACAAAGTTTTAGTGTCACTGCTCTGATGCTCTTTATATCTACTGGAATACAACAACCCAGCTTCAAGAAAATGAGTGGAGACTACCCCCCACCATCCACTGTTGTCAAAAAGTTGCTGTCTTATGTACATGTCCATGTTTGGCAGTTTGAATCTTCTTGCAGAGAAATGCAGGCACTCTAAGCTGCAGGAGAATAGAGTGGGGAGCAGGGATTAGGTAAATTTCTGTCCAAAAGCCTCCGTGCCAGAGACCAGTCCTGAGCACATCTAATTCACTCTTCTAGAAGAGCCACTGTGCAGCATGTGTCACTAATCCACTTGAAGCTTCCCTGAAGCAGAGGGCTCAGCATGGAGAAGAAATGCAGAGCGTCTCTGACGGTTGCACACCCAGAAATCCCAGCCCTGCCCACAATACCCAGATCTCTGATCACGCAGCTGCCAAGTGGGAAGCATCATAGCTGCGAACATCAGAAGAGGTCTTGAAATTCCAGGCATGTCCTTCAAAATACCCGGGATCAGGATTTCTGTTAGAAAGAGGATTCTGTTAGAAATCTAGGTCTACGGTAGTCCTACATTTTAAATCTGTATTAATGACTTACATATTTAAAGTCCACCTTGGTCCTGCTGAAACACTGCAGTCAGTATTTGGCTCTGGCTTCTTGCTGCTCTGTGTGGATGTGTTGGCTCAGCAGTGTTAACGGCAGTAGACAGCAATAAAAGTTTGTTTTTGTTTTAAACTGAGTAAGCCAATCTGCCCCAGAATACACACAGGGAGTTGTTACACTGTTTAACAAGGTGCCATTTTTACGTGGTCACTTTTTTAATAATAACTACATTATGCTGCTAGATGTGCCAACTAACATAAGTTTTCTTTCCTCTAACTAAAGATCATACTGTGAAGACATTCTCTGCCAGAAAATGGGATTATTTATATCTAGTAAGATCTCCTATGAACTAGTTAGTGTTGCCAAGTGCTTACTCTTTTGCCGCAGATGGTTGTGTTAGGGCAGAGTTACTCTTTTTTAAGTTACTTCTGTACTTGAAAATGTGCATGAACAAGAGAATACAAATTAGAAATAAGCCGCAAGTGTGTTTCCAGTGCTGTGGTCATCCAGTTCGTGAGGGAAATACAAGGGTTTATTTAGACTTGCATGAATGATTCCGCAACAGAATTAGAGTGCTCATTTCATTAAAGACAAAATCAAAAACATGAAGACTACTAATTAAGGGATCAGCTATTAAAACTTTAAGATCTAAGACTAATGCTAAATGACTGACAGCCTATTAAGTACCCTTCTGCAGCTGCTACCAACTGATTCCTTGCTCAGACACATGGAGAAAATTGCATTCCTATTTGAACCAGCAGAGAGAAATGAAACATTATCACTGACAAATGTGCTCCCATCGCAAGTGAGAGGCACCAATCCGTTGTCCAAACTGGGAAATCTGTTTAGTGAGGAGGGTAGAAGAAAGAATGGGTTGAAGAACAACTCGGAGTGTGGCAGTAGGAGGATAAATCTATTACTGACATTATAGCACTCAAAAAGTGCTCCTCCAAGGATTGAGGAAACTTTCGTGGCTCAGGAATGCCCGTGTCTGTAGCCAACAGCACATAAGGCAAGCATTATATCCAGCTGCTTTCAATTCCTCAGCTCAAATGACCAAAACCTCATTCATAACAGGGGAAGCCTGCAGCAGGAATCCAGGGTAAGGTATAATCTCGGACCTCTCTGCTTTTGCGTGCAACGAGAAGCTTTTCACCACTCTGCTGTTAGGTCAAAGCTCTGTTTAGCATCATGGGGGGAAGCACGACTGCACTAATAAGGTGCCATTTTTGTTATAACAAAGGTGATGGGAAGATGGAGGCACACACTGCATGCTAAATTAGCAATGTAAAAAGGTATGTTTGTGTTAAAATGTTGACCTATTTAGTGCTGTTGCTGCTTCACTAATGGTAGAGAGTCTATGAGAACCGTTGCCAAATGCATGAAACCTGGCTTCTGGCATTGAAAATGTCTCTAATAAAGGGACTTTTTAACTTCTGTTACGAATGATGGGAACTGGTGGAGGAGGATAACTGAGGCTCAAATTGGATATTAGGAAAATCCTATCTTGGGAGAACAATGTAATGTTGGCAATAGCAGCAGTTGTGGGATCTCCATCTTTGGAGGTTTCTTGAAAATCTCTGGGAATTTCCAAGACTTAGCTAGACAAAATTAAGGCTGATCTTATCTAGTGTTGACTATACCTCCGCTGTGATTCGGCTGTTGTGGTATACTTTATCTGAAGACTTTAACAACTGAATAGCCAGTAAATGCAATATTTGTTTTAAGCATTTTATTTTTTTTTAGAGACCCTGGAGCATAGAGTAGTCCTTGAAATAAGAACTCACAAATAAGTGCTTGATGAGGGCTGATTTCTCTTCAAGTAAGTAACAGCAACTGTTCCTTAATATTCTGGGCTGTCCATGGTAAGAGTGCTCAGCACACAAAGTACAGCCCGTAGAGGCTATCAAACTGAATATTGAAAACAAAAAAATATCTTGTCTCCCTGTCTGTATTGCTTTCATTCCATTAATAACCATATCATCTCTTTGACTGCTTGTTGCAGCTTCTTCATCTTAACTGATCTTTTGCATGCTGTACAGTATAATTTCCCCTTTGAATCCCTTGATCAGCTCCACTTATCCTTTGACATCATATTCAAGCTGCTTATTCTCGCCCTTACCTACACTATATTATCCATACTGATCTCTTAAATTTTCTTCACTATCCCAAAGGCATTCCTTTCTCTCCCTCCTGCTGTTCTTATAAATTAAAAATAAGCAGAAATGTTCATTATTCATTTTATGTTTCTGCTTTCTTTCCCACTACATATTTATATAATCCTTGTATTGTTTTCTCTCACAATGTAGGTAAATCTTTTAGGGAAGGAAATATTTTGAAAAACTTTTTTTTTTCTATTTGCAACTCAAGGTTAACATAGTAAATGTTATAAGGGCAGCAATAATCATTAGGTTGCTCCTTCTTTGTCTGTTGTTTTCACTGAAGTATATTCTATTGTTCAGCAGTACCTAAAACTTTTTCCTATACTTGCATTCTAAATATCTTCCCTAAAGTATTTTTATGTAAATCTGGCCATGAATTTTATGTTCATCTTAACAACAATAGTTTAATCCACTATTTTTAGACTTGAATGTTATATTTAAAATAAAAATCTGTACTATTTGGATATTTTATTTTTATCTAACATGTTGGGTATAAATGTAGCTGTCTGTTTCAGATTTTAACACATGGTATTGCCACATCTTTTAGATAAACATGGCTCGTGCTGGTGATACTTTATAAATTTAAAAAATTATTTTCAGCTTTATTAGAAACTATTCTTCAATCTTGTTTGTTCTTGGATTTGGATGGAGAGAAGCATACAATGCAGTTAGACTGCTGGGGAACCATACTTGAAACATATAAGCCTTTAAGAACAAAATCCACCTCAGTTTAAGCATCATTCCCAAACCTGCCAACTGTATATTGATTGCTTGAAGCACACCCAAATTTTACAACCAATCCTCTTTTAGTTCAAATATATTAGTTCTCTAAAGGCCACCATCATACTGAAAATAATAAACTCTCTAATCAGCTGTCAGCCATCAGTTTATCACATACTAGAAGATGACAAGAATCTGCCTTTGCTTTAGGTAGTCTTATGCCCCCCAGATGCTGGGTAACTCCAGTGGAGTTTTCTTCCTCTAAACCCACCTCCTTTGAAGGGGACATTTTTCTGGGACTTCCCAGGTATAAAATAAATACATCTTGAACCATCTAATGGATTACTTTTATATGTCAAAGCAGTTTATCTGGACACAGTTTCTTCACTGCTAGAATCAGTTATGTGTTGTACATAATTTTATGACTATTCATCCAGTTTTATTAATAGGGAGTAGTTTGAAGCTGGGCACATGTTTTAAAGCCTCTTCAAACAGAAGGTTTTCTCTTGAGCAAAGCAAAAGCTGATCTGAAGTCATGATGCAGTGTCCAAAGAACATAACCATCTTTTCCCACTTTCAGTACACAAATCGAGGACCTCAAATCATTTCTGCATCTTTCCTAAACACTAAGTGGAAAAATGAATTCAGAGACAGATGGGCTTCTCTATCCACATGGACTTTTTGTCTCATCTCAGCTGCAAGCTGTTCAAGCCACTTTCCAGTAAGACCATTAGACCTCTCAGCTGGCACTGCTTTCACTTATCTTCTACATCCTCTAGTCCTGTTCCAGTGTCTCTGGTCTATTATTTAATTTGGCAGACAAACACACTCAACTGGCCCAAATACATTATCTGGCCTCCCAAGCTTTATTGGCTGCCAGAATGTGAGTATATCCCTCAGCAAAGGAAATAAGGACTTGCTGTATTAATGTATCATCTCATTCATTAATCCACTGAGGAAAGTTTTCTTGTTTCTTTCTTAAATAGTGAATTGTGACTCATTGACATATTCTGTGTCCTAACATAACATCCATTTGTTCTTTCAAAAAGCTGACCTCAGAAATTATGGCATACTGCTTTATAGCACCATTAGGAAGTGGCAGCTCCCAGGAAAAAGAAGACATTTCTAGAATACGTAAGCAAAGACTTTATCAACAACTCCCAGAATGGCATATTACAGTATCTTCGTCATCTTAATTGTGCTAAAAGATTTGACTACATAGTATTTCGCAGCCATGCAATGGCCAAAATATCTCCTCCTGCATTTCCTACCAGGCTTTCATACAAAGTTGGTCTAATCTGGCAATATCTGAGTAAAGGAGAGAATTTAGTGTAGTACATTTAACTGAAAAGCAACCTCAAACAATACCTTTGCAGTCAGCGCAAATGATGAGCAATACTAAATCTTACATCAGACCTTTTTTGTTACATGAATACAGGAACGGTACATAATGTAAATCCTAATTTTCTTTGGAAAATTTAAAGGATTGTAAAATGCTATACTCACTGCCATTTTCTCACCCCCTATAGAACTACAAAACAACAGACATGCATATATTAATTCATGCGTGACATTTTGCACTTATGGAGATGCTTCTTACGGAAATTTTTCATATATTTATTTTGGCCTGGATTTTTAGCATTTGGAGTTATTTTTAAGAAATCACTTCGGCATACCACTTCCTCAACAGTGCTTATTAAATTGCTTCTGTTTGCGTACAGCTGACTTTTGTGAAAAACTAAGGCATTAAAAAAAAAAAAAAAAAAATTTAAAAATTCAGACCTTTT
>VZRU01011215.1:8896-19034 GCA_013398155.1 Pedionomus torquatus
GGTGGGTTTGGAATGTCTCCAGAGATGGAGACTCCACCACCTCTCTGCGCAGCCTCTGCCAGGGCTCTGCCACCCTCATCACAAAGAAGTTCTACCTCCTGTGGAGATGGAACTTCTCGTGTCTAAGTTTGTGCCCGTTTCCTCTTGTCCTCTAAGCACCAGAGCAAAAAGACTGGCCCCATCCTCCTGACACCCACCCTTGAAGTATTTATAGGTGTTGATCAGTTCCCCCTTAAGTGTCTTGTCTTCTCCAGTCTAAGAAGACCCAAGTCCCTCAGCTTTTCCTTCTAAGACAGCTCCCCAGAGCCTTCTCTTCTCCAGGCTGAACAGCCCCAGCTCTCTCAGCCTGTCCTCACAGCAGAGGGGATCTAGCCCTCTCACCATCTTTGTGGCCCTCAGCTGTGTGGCTGCTGTGTGGCAACTCTCCCAGGAGCACTCCCAAGTCCTTCTCCTCAGGGCTGCTCTCCAGCCATTCTCCACCCAACCTGGATTTGTGCCTGGGATTGCCACCTCCCGGGTGCAGGACCTTGCACTTGGCTCGGTTGAACTTCATGCCCACTTCCCAAACCTGTCAAGGTGTTTTGTTTTCTGAAGTTTGCTCAGGAGGTAAAGACGAAGGAAGGAGGCAGGGTTCAAGGAAGGAGCTTGTTTTAGCAGTTGGGTCAGTTATTTCAACGATGCCTTCAGCAAAGAAGAAAGAGGCTCTTTCCACAAATCAGTAACTAAGTTCCCATGAGTCAGATTGAATCACGTAGTTCAAGTCATTTGAATAAATAAATGGCTTCTAGTAAATGAGACAGCCTCTGCAATTAGGATGGCATGCTGCATATTTCATGCTATTTATTATGTGGTTTTCAATAGATATGATTAAGTTGGGTTACACTTGGAGTGCTAGGTGGCATTTCAACACAAGCCACTTAACCAAAGCTTCCATTAAAACGAGATAGACCTTTTGTTCTGTACAGGTGGCCTTCTGCTGTGTCTTCAACAGTTACATTCTCTCATTAATTTTCCACAGGCAGATACTTAAGAGGGAGAAGGTATCGCCAAGTGCACCTTGGCTTTCTTTAGTTTTAGGGGGGGTAATTCTCAAGCAGATGCTTCCCAGGCATTTGCAGTTTGCTGGGGTCTCAGCTTTCCTTTTTCTTGGGCCACCAGTCCCAAGGGATGTGTCCTCACCAGAGAGTCAGCAAACTGCTTTTCCCAGATATGCTCGTGGATTATGCCCTAGCCCTGGGGCTTCACGGTTCACCTCCAGCTTCTGGTGCTGGGTTTGGACTTTGCAACTAAGAGCGTGTTAATGGGCTGTAAGAAGACGGGGAAGAAAAGGTCTTCTTGGCCTTTGTTTTCCGATTTATTTTTTAATTTGTCTTCATTTTAAGTAGCTGTATTACCCTGTTGAGAAATCCCACGTGGTTTTTGATGTTGTGAAAGTAGTATTTAAAAAAGAGAAAAAGGTTACTTTACTACTCTGTCATCACTGGTTATGGCACATATGAGTAATGTTGGTTAATTTAAGAAAATACACCCTGAGCTGTCGAGGGCACTTCTTGCTGATGGTTCTCTGGGGAGACGTGGGGAATGGGCGTTGTAGAGTCATAGAATGGTTAGAGTTGGAAAGGACCTTGAAGATCATCCAGTTCCAACCCCCCTGCCCTGGTCAGGGACACCTCCCACCACACCAGGTTGCTCCAAGCCCCATCCAGCCTGAGGAAGCTCTGAGGATCTACTGGCTGGATGATCATCTGTTTTATTCAGGAGAAAATGTTGGTATCGTGTTTCTTTCCAACTTTTTCACTGGCTGTAACATAGAATACGTGTAAGACCTATTTGATTAAAGAGCTTTTCCAAATAATGAGGATACCAGGTTTTTTTTGGGGTGCCAGATCAGAATACCATTTTGCAAATGTCATCACCATTTCTTCTGTGAGTGGAGGTTACTGGTTCTCCTTCCTGGAGGTGCTGGCTGTGAACTCTGCACAAACCGTGTGCTGTGGAAGCTGCAAATAAACCACTCGTCCTCTTTCCCTTTAATCATGAGGAGGGTGAAGCTGTAACAAGAGGAGATACCGACTAATCTTTCACGGGCTTGATTCTCAAGTGTTAAATCTGGGGATACAGAGATAATCTACTGGGCACGTGGAGCCAAGGAAACCTTCCCTCTGAGGGGAAAAAAAAGGGGGGAGAGATGTCTTCAAGTTCCTGAGCGAGAGCCCATCACGTTGTTGGGAACCACTGAACAGAAAGCGCCTGTAGGCAAAAGCTGTTAAACGTGTGGAGTGGTTTGGGTTGGTTTTTTTTTTTTCTCCATTTTTATGGCAGCCTTTTTCTCGGGAATGGAAATTTGATGTTCTCACAGTTGAACGGGATTCGGTTTGTTTTGCTACTCTTCAGGCTGCTCTTTTACACCAACTGCCTTTTTTTTTTCCTTCCCAGTTAAAAACAAACAGAAAAACCGAAGCAAAGAACAGATGAAACCAGAACAAAACAAACTAAAACCCTTTTTTTTTTTTTAATTTTTCTTTTTGAAAGACAGTTGTTTGTTGGCAAAATCCTGGCTCTGGAAGCTGCTTTGTCAGAGTTAGACCATAATTTAAGCTGTTGGGTCTCCGCGTGAACAGGGATTTTGTCCTGCAGAGCGGAGTGTAGGATGCTGTGATGTAGCCCGTGGTGGTTGCTGAGGGTTGGGAAGTGGTGGCAACCTGACGGGGTTTTCAGGGGCAGCCTGAAGGAGAGAAGTCCTTTCCTGAGAAACAGGCTGTAAAAGAAATGTAGGAACAACCCCGTCTTTCCTCCCTCTGAAACCCATCCAGATCTTTCCCAGTGGAGGTAGCGGGAAGAACAGAAGGAGATGGGAGGCTCCTCTCTTTGTGGGTTTTGTTAGAGTTGTAGCAGCTGGGTGAATCACAGAATCTTCATGGTTGGAAGGGACCTTGGAGATCATTGAGTCCAACCATACACACACTATTTAAAAAGAAAACCCAAAACCACCACCACCAGAAAATCAACCCCACAAAACAAATCACCCAACGCAACAATCTTGGCCTCTAGGGCGTGCCCTGAAGTGCCACATCTACATGTTTCTTAAACACCTCCAGGGATGGTGACTCCACCACCTCCCTGAGCAGGCCTTTCCAGTGCCTGACCACCCTCTCAGTCAAAGCATCCTTCCAAATATCTAACCTGACCCTCTCCTGCCCCAACTTCAGATCATTTCCTCTGGTCCTGTCATGATTCCCTTGGGAGAAGAGGCCACCACCCACCTCTCCACATCCTCCATTCAGAGAGTTGTAGAGGGCAAGGAGGTCTCCCCTCTTCTTCTCTAAAGTAAACATGCCTGGTTCCCTCAGCCTCTCCTCAGAGGACTTGTTCTCTAATAGTGGTGGATGTTGATGCTGTTATCACTTCCCCAAAATTCAAGGCAGGGGTTCAGTCTTTAGTAGTGGGAGCAGGGATGGGTATTTCACTGGGCATCCAGAAAGGGAAAGGTGTAAGCCAGGTTTGTGTTGTTTGGCTGGAAAGGAAAGGAGGAAGAGGAGCTGGAAAGGAGGAAAAAGGAGCTTGTGTTGCAGCAGTCTTAATTAGGTGTAGAAGGCAAAATGTGATCCCTTCTATTTCTAATTCCTTATTTGACCACTGGCAATGAGGACATCTGTGGCAGCAGATGAAGGCAGAACTTCAGCATCTTCAGTTATCTGATAGAATCCAATCCTTCCTTAAAACCTCTGTGTTACGATACCTGCCCAGCTAATGGCTTGGCTTGATATTTGTCTCTTTCTTTGGGATTTGAATGGTTTGTCCTGGAAGCGCTGTCTTATTTCCATCTGTTCTTCAAAAAGTAATTAAGTGTTGAGCAATGGTATTGTCAGTCTGTTTCTAGCTAATAAGCCCTGCAAGGTGCTCTTGTTAATGATTATGATTATTTCAGAGCCGCTCTTGTTCTCTCTATTCCCTCCTTAATGAGGCAGATCCCTCGGGCGGTGTCACTTTATCACAATTGTCCACGGTGGATGCACTAATCCAGCACCGTGGAAGTTGGTGTTCACCAGCGTGTGAAGATGCTCCCGTCGGCGCCCACGGGAAATTTCTCCCTGACGCTTAAAAGATTCCTCCAGCGCAAACACAAGGAAGAACAGACCCTTTTTCGAAATGAGGGTCGTCTTGATTTGCTCGGCAGCAGTCCGCTTCGCATCAGCGAGCACCTGGTATTCAGGGAATTAAGAGTAAAAATAGCTAATTAACACCTTCTCTCTTTCTTTTGTGTCTGGTGGGTGGTTGCTATGAACCGAATGAATTCCTGATCACACGGGGCACGGAAGGTGGCAGTGCCAAGCTCAGCTCGAGAGCTGCTTTCTCTCAGATTGTAGAGGGAAATATCTCAGAGCTTCCTCAGCACGGCAGAGAATTTAATGTATGTATGCTTATACGCTCGGCTAACATCTCCTCATGGGAAGAGAAAATCTGAATTAGTTAATTAAGCCACTGGAAAAGTGCTCGGGCTGTGTTGTGCTGGTTTAATATGGTACCGATCGGGTCCTGTCGATGAACTCAACTCAAATAGTATTTCAAAGACTGGGATGGTTTCAGAAATGGCAAACACGTGGCTTTGGGGTGAACAGGCTGGTTATAATGGGCAGGATCAGTAAATGGATTGTTCTGGGCCAGCACTGCCGTGGAGAGAGATGACACCGTAGTGGCGACGGCACCGTAGGGCTTAATGGCCCATAAACTTCGATAAAAGCTTTTGTAAAATGGTCAGCAATAACTCCCGCCATCGTTAGGCTGCCAGTGAAGGTCTTCAGCCCTGGGAATAAATTGCTAGCATCAGTTTGTGTCGATGCAATTATATAAAAGAAGACTTTTGGTCTGACGGGGCAATAAAAAAAATTACAAAGACAAAATTAAAAATACTGTCAGCTGACAAGGAATGGTCAGATTGTTAATTGCTGGGACTGCCGAGAGCTCTCTCACCTGGGTTGGGCAACCCAGCTGAAGCTGAACCCCACGTGTGGAGGGTTGGCACCTTCTCATTGCCTTGGCAGAGCCCTCAGCAGGAAAGGGGAGTGCCAGTTGTGGGGTTTTTGCATAAAACTTGAAAACCCAGTGAAGTTTACTGTAGTTCCATTCTGCTGTTTGTTTTCTCTGTGGGGTGTTTTTGTTTTCTAAGTGTGACAGTTATTAGAACGTGAACATTAAAAAGGTTCAATATTAATTGCTTTCATAGCCATTAATACATCATTCTAAAAAAAATTTGTAGAAGGACCATAATTAAGTTATTGGCCATAACTTAGAAGCTCTGTCAACGTGTATGGTCCCTTTGAAATGAACAGGCTGCCCAAAGAAGTTGTGGAAGCTTTCCATATCTTCCAGGATCTGAAGGGAACTCCAGGAGAACTGGAGAAGGGACTCTTGGTCAGGGAGTGGGGGGACAAGGAGGAATGGTTTTAAACCATAAGAGGGGAGATTTAGATGAGATATTAGGAAGAACTTGTTTGCTGTGAGGGTGGTGAGTCCCTGGAAGAGGTTGCCCAGAGAAGCTGTGGCTGCCCCATCCCTGGAGGGGTTCAAGGCCAGGCTGGATGGGGCTTGGAGCAACCTGGTGTGGTGGGAGGTGTCCCTGCCCAGGGCAGGGGGGTTGGAAATCCATGATGTTTAAGGTCCCTTCCAATTCTAACCATTCTGTGATTCGATAATGAACTACAATTGTTTTCACAGCTACTAACCTCCTACCTTTCCTCTCCCCCCCTCCTCGCCCATCCCTTCCATGTGATTGCTTAAATAACAAATCATCAGCCACAGTGTGAAGCGAAACAGGCTCCAATTCAAAGTGGGATGAGAAGGAAGCTCTCTTGCAAGCAAGTAAATAGCACGGGGTGCTTCACAGTGCATTAAACAACATAGCTGGTAGGATGCAGTGGTACCGGTGCCGAGAGCAGGAAGATGCTGCCTGTGTCATTAGGTTAGTCAAACAGTGAGATGCTCCAGCTCTGACAGCGTTGATGATGTTCAGCACATCTGCTGTGCGTTGGTAGAGAGATGCCAAGCGTAAGGAGGAACTGGAGGTGGACTTTCCACCTCTGCAGCATGGGATGCGAAGGAGGAGCTGCCTTACCCGCCTGTAGGCGGAGGTTCATTTTTGGTACTCGAGGGAGGAGGGGAACAGAAATGTACCTATTGAGAAATAGTTTGGCCTCCTAGACCTTCCACTCGCCCGTGTCTACTTGCTTAATTTTTTTTAGGGGGCAGTGGTTGAGGTGGGAACGCACCCTGGGGAAAATATATTCTTCAGTCTTCACTTCTGCAGCTTCAGGAGTGCTTTCCCCCAGAAAAAAAATATCTTAAAGTCATGATCTCTGTATCTGTGACAAAACTTCCTGCTCCGTCTCCACTTTCCCGAGGTGTATTTGGCAGCGGGAGGTGAAGCGGAACTCCAAGGAGGGCCTGGAGTTGGGTTTGGTTCCCCAACTTTGGAGAAAAGCGCTGCGGCTGCGTGCAGGGGAGGATGTGGAAAAGGTAAAATTACAGAGGGGTGGAGGAGAAAGAAGAAAATCTGGAACTCTTGCTTCTCAATGCCAGTAACGCTGCAGTGGGGACACCCATCTTCTACTGAGGCTCAACCCAGCAAACCCCGAGGCACGATATTGCTTTGAAGTCTAGGGATATTTTGTCTGCCAGGTTGGCAGGATCAGATTTGTTGGTTGGTTGTTGTGTTTTTTTTTATTACTTTATTTGCCTAAGAAAACCCTTCTCATCTTGTTTAAAGGGGAAAAAAACCCAATCTGGAATCCTGCACGGTGTGTTACATGAAGACTATGCCAAAAAGTAATCCTCCTGAAACAGAATTATAATCATAGCACGAGGTATCGTGGTGTCCGTGTTAAAACTCAAGTCTTTTGGCTGGATGTGCTCGAAAGCCAGTCTGCTAAGTATGTATTGGAGTAATTATCCTTCCACTTTCTTTTCCTAAAAGGTTGTCTTTAGATGTATTTGTGGGATGGGGTTGAGGTGGGTGCGTTCTTTAGGTTGTGTGAAGTGGCCTGGCTTCAGCCTTGATTTCTGCCAAAGCAAAGAGGTGCCCTCCCTGGTGGTTTAGCAAAAAGGAGATGCCTCTGAACTTGCTGGAATGCACTTGGTGGAGCTGAAGGGCGTTTCGCTGGCACAGGGGGTGCGTTTGCCACAACCCTTTTACACAGGAGCTCTTACAAAGCAGCGTGCCTGTGTATCTACCCCTCACTCCCTCTCTCTCTCCTTCCTTTCCCCTCTCTCTGAAATAAAATTAATTATTTACTGTGGTCCTGAGATGATATGTTAATGTGGGATTTTTAGTTTATAGAAGCCTCTAGCACTTGATTTATACTTAAAGGGGGGGTGAAATATTGTTACCACAACAACTGCTATGCCACCAAAAAGCAGCTCCCATCAATGTAGCACTTAGAAAAGTACATTAGACAGATTTTCATTTTTCTTTTAAAGTGCGTGTAATTAAAATGAGAGAAGGGACTTAAGGCTTGCTGAACGCTGCAGTCGAAGGAGTAAAGAATTTGTTCAGAAGGTGGGAAGAGAGGTTAAAGGAAATGNGGTGGGAAGAGAGGTTAAAGGAAATGGTTAGCAATAGGCTCTGAACGCTTTGGTGGGTGTGTTATTTGGAGTCTGCCTGTGATGCCTTTGAGATGGGGAGGGAGTTGTGCATAAACCCAGGGTTTCATAGAATGGTTAGAGTTGGAAGGGACCTTCAAGATCATCCAATTCCAACCCCCCTGCCCTGGGCAGGGACACCTCCCACCACACCAGGTTGCTCCAAGCCCCATCCAGCCTGGCCTTGAACCCCTCCAGGGATGGGGCAGCCACAGCTTCTCTGGGCAACCTCTTCCAGTGCCTCACCACCCTCATGGGAAAGAGTTTCTTCCTAATATCTCATCTAAATCTCCCCTCTTCCAATTTAAAACCATCACCCCTTGTCCTGTCCCTCCACTCCCTGAGCAAGAGTCCCTCTCCAGCTCTCCTGGAGCTCCCTTCAGATCCTGGAAGGCTGCTCCAAGGTCTCCCTGGGGTCTTCTCCAGGCTGAAGAACCCCAGCGCTCTCAGCTTGTTTGCACAGGTTCAGAAGCCCAGTTTTACAGGGGAGAAAAAAACCTGTTTAATTGTTGAGTGACGGTTTTGAGAAGCTCAAGTGAGGACACTTTCACAGGGCGTGACTGGCCAGGGCAGATACTTGGCATTTCTGGCCAAGGAGCTGCTCGGTGAAGATGAGTAACTGAAGTTTTGATTTATGGGTGTGAATTTAAAACAGGGTTTCGTGCGGCGTTTGTGCATCACCTGTATTTGGTAGCAAGGTGATGGTATTGAGGTTGTGTGCCTGTTGACGTTTTGCTATCTAATAAACCGAAGAGAGGTGTTTTATAAATGTTTCTGTACAATAAAGTGTAATTGTTGTAGGGGAGGCAAGAGTCCTAGGATAGACTAGGAAAGCTTTGGACTCATTAATACTGTACCTTATTATCTAAAACTTAGTAGTCTAAGGTCAATATCCTACTTAGGAGTTTTCCTTTGAAGACACTGTGGTATTGGAAGACCTCCTATGCTAATGAATTTACTACTTCTCTTTGAATTTTTAATCCTTATCAGGTCTTAGAAAACACTGAGTATCTATGGATTAATAAAACTGCATGCTTAGTGAAAACATACTTGGGATTATGAGGAATTCTTCTTATTATTATTATGAGGAATTATTATTATTATATCTCAGGAGCAGTAATTCCTTGTGTGTTTGCAGGATTATTATTGATTACTCTTCCCTTCTTGGCTTTTTCCCCACAGCTACTGGTTTTATCAAATTGCATGAAACAAAAGCACGGATGCGCTTTTCTAATTCTTGAAAAATAGCTAGAAAAAGGCTCTGTGTGGATGCTGGTCCTTTTCCCTCTTGGCAGGCATTCCTGGGAAGGCTCCTCCAGCCTTTTGGAAGGGTTTTGGAATCGCCGCAAGGAGAAAAATGTGCGTAGGCGCTGATTCTCCCCCTCTACTCTTTGCTTGTGAGACCCCACCTGGAGTCCAGCTCTGGAGTCCTCATCGTGGTCAAGAGTAGAATTTTTAGGAGTCCTTTTGTTGTTTCCATTCAGTGTTTTGAGTATAGTGCAGCCCAAATTAGGCAGGCAGTGATTTATCTCGGAAGTGTGTGTATGCCTTTAAAAAGGCAACCTCTGCCTGCTTGATTTCTAATTAACTAGTCGCTCACCTCTGATGAGAAGTTGAAGTTATGTAAGGAATGCTTTCCAGCACTAGCAGGATTTTTAAAAGCTGCTTTAGGTGTATATTAAAAATACTTCTGGAGACAGAGAGACCGAAAAGCTTAGAAGTGTGATGACTGTTTATCTGGAAGGAGTTCCCAGTGAAGGAGGAACTGGGCTCCCCATTTGTAGTGGTTTAAACCAGGGAATTTATTTGCTTTTCTGCTCGCAGGGAGGTGGAAGGAATGGTCTGTTTTAAAATCTGAAATTCAAGGCAGTGAGATAACTCTGGCATATGAAGTTCAGGGCCTGGCATAAAGGATGTGGTGGTAGCTTGGGTTGATACCTGAAGGTTGAAAGGTTGATACCTTTCGAGAGCTGGAGAGGGACTCTTGGTCAGGGAGCGGAGCGATACGACGAGGGGGAATGGTTTTAAATTGGAAGAGGGGAGATTGAGATGAGATATTGGGAAGAAATTCTTTGCTGTGAGGGTGGTGAGTCCCTGGAAGAGGTTCCCAGAGAAGCTGTGGCTGCCCCATCCCTGGAGGGGTTCAAGGCCAGGCTGGATGGGGCTTGGAGCAACCTGGGGTGGTGGGAGGTGTCCCTGCCCAGGGCAGGGGGGTTGGAACTGGATGATCTTTGAGGTCCCTTCCAACTCACATCATTCTACGATTCTAAGATGATGTTTTCCCTGTAACTCCCAACTCTTTACGCTACTTGTTCCGTGGTTTGGGGTATGTAGTTCAGGCCGCTGTGTAGCTGCAATAACGAATTCTGCATGGCAATCCTAATTAATAACTTTCAGAAGAATTAATTAATTAATGCTGTTTCAGATAAAGGTAGGGATTTTGCTGTAGTGTCTTAGAATAAGTGCTTTAAGGAATGTGGCTGTGCCAAAAAAAAAAAAAAAA
>VZRU01011216.1:0-17395 GCA_013398155.1 Pedionomus torquatus
AGTGGGAAATGTCCCTGCTCATAACAGGGGGCTGGAACTCCAGGATCTGTAGGGTCCTTTCCTACCCTGTGGCTTCATCCAGCCCACAGGCAACCATCAGTGGGAGCCAGATGATGCTGAGCACCAGCAAGGCAAGGACACATGCTGCAGACATGGCCTGCATGACTAGGGAGAGAGCTGTGAGCCCACTCATCACTAGGCCAGGTCATACTGCCAGCAACTGGCGGTGCTCTTGGGCCCCAACTCGGCTCAGCCAGAGTCTGGGAGAGTGAATGAGGCTGTGTTTGGATCACATTTGATGGCAAGGTGCACTCAGTTATTTACTGCATGGAAAACAAGGTCCAGGAGACCCTCCCATTGACTGATCAGGTTTAGAGAGGACCGACCCCCTTGCTTTCTACACTCCTTCCCAGAGGGGAGTCTGGGGGCGGCTGGATGCAGTCCTAGTCCCTGACTTGGTCAACACTTGATGTCTGAAGGATTCTACCTGGTCAAACAATCCTTTCTACCATTTACCTAAGAAGCCACCAGAAAGAATGGACCCTCTGGAAGACATTAGGCTGACACACAGAAACTAACTCTACAACTCTGAGAGTCATAAAGCAGGTATGTTTATTGTAGTGCTGGGTCTAAGGGGGATCGCTCTTCCAAACTTGCACACCAGGTCACTAAACAAGCATCTTTTTACTATACGAAAATATACATATTAATTTGTGTAGGCTGGGTTAGGCGTGACTATTGTAAACAGTTCCAGGAACTCGTTAGCATAAACCTCCTCCTCTTACCACATGTGTACTGCCATCTGGTGTTCGTGGGCCAGGATCTCCTGGAGAAAGCTCGCTGTTTCTTCATTGTGTTCTTTTTACCTCGGGCACGAATCGCTGAGTTGACTGGGCTCCAGACCACACTACCAGTTTCAAGCAGATGGTTGCTCCTCTTTAGTCTCGTCCTGCTGTTTGCCAAGGCCTCTTGGAGCATAGTGTTCCTTATCTGCCAAGGCCTCTTGTAACAAGGTATGCTGTTATCTTGCTAAGCTACTTGCTCATGCTAACAACATCTAACCAAATGCTTGATTTCTCCCATATCAAGTCCCCCTTTTCTTCTCCCTTTACAATTTTTTTTTGCTATATAATGTTATTCCCTTTAATGGTTTTGGCAAAATACTTGTCACTTTTAAATATTATGTCTTAACTTATGTTTCTTCCATTCTTCATAGGAGTTCCCAGTTTTCTTACACATCCACATAAAGCACTGTAACATACAACATACTAACAATCCTAGTACAATAAGCATAATAACTGCAATAAATTGCTTAAGCCATGCACCCAACAGTCAGAAGAGTTCAAAATATCTACT
Organism: Pedionomus torquatus; assembly: GCA_013398155.1. NCBI lineage: Eukaryota > Metazoa > Chordata > Aves > Charadriiformes > Pedionomidae > Pedionomus > Pedionomus torquatus. Next base: position 1,357 of record VZRU01011216.1, read on the forward strand.
ACGAATTTGGTCATTCATCTATATGAATTCTGACCCCATGCACCCACAGTTCTCAAACACATCCTACTATGCTGATGATCAATGCCCATCTTTTCGTTGAGTGTGTGGTTTCAGAGGACCAGCCAATGTTAATTTCCACTGGGGTTGAGGGACTTTCTTAACTCTGGTATGGTGTATTCATGATGCTTGTTCCTTAATTTTGACTTCTGTATGCGAAGTCAGCAACACTTGGAATGGAGCTTCCCACTGCGGCTTCAGAGGTGACTCTGAAAGAGATCTGACATATACATAATCACCCAGTTGAATACTGTGCACAAGCCCATCAAGACCTTGGGCTCTGGTTCCCCAAACCAGCTTTTCTATATCCCAAAGCTATTTCTGCAAGCTTATTACATAATCAGTTAATATTTCATTCCCAAGTTGAAATGAAGTTCCTGCCTGCACAACGTAGGGCCTCCCATACATTATCTCAAAGGAACTTAGCCCTAGTTCTCAGGATTGCCAAAGGCAATGATTGAAGCCAAGACAAATTCACCTCCAGACCCAACTTCACAATTTGCAGCTTAATTAGGTGATTCATCTTTTCTATTTGACCACTTGATTGTGGATGATATGGGGTATGTAGTTGCTAATCCCAAGACCTTACAAACTTGTTGAACAACCTTTGCAATGAAATGTGGCCCTCAATCTTATGAAATTACTGCAGGAACTCCAAATCTCGTTATTCATTCGTAACAGTACCTTGGTTACCTCCCTAGCTTTACTAGTTGGGCAAGGGAATGCTTCTGGCCACTCTGAAAATGTATCCATCAACACCAACAGGTATCAAACCTCCCCGCTTTTGTTGGGAGTTCTGAGAATTCCATTTGCCACTGTTGCCCTGGATAATTCCCTTTTCCTATTTGTCCAGGCTAGGCTTCAGGTCCTGTCTTGAGATTACTCTGCAAACAAACCTTGCACTGCTGTGTTACTTGCTTGATAGTAGCATACAAGTTTCAGGCAAATATTAGCCGGCTTGAATATTTATACAGGGCCTTTACTCCCCAGTGAGATTTTCTATGCCATAACTACTGCCCATAACAATACAAATGGCAGTATTATTTTACTTTGTAGGGTTTCTGCCCACTTACCCTTTTCAACTTGCCCCCCCTAGATCTTTGACTTATTTCTGATCTTTTTTAGATTACCTGGGTTCACAATCAATTTGTATTTTACCATCTGGGATGAAAGACTGTACCTCTAAATCACTTTTCTCTGCCACACTTTTGGCTTCCCGGTCCACCATGTCGTTGCCCAATTCTTGAGCGGTATTTCCTCTCTGCTGAGCTTTACAATGTATAATAGCCACCTTCTTGGGCAGCTGCACTGCTTCCAGGAGCTTAAGAATTTCTTCAGCATGTTTTACATGTTTCCCTTGGGTAGATAGGAGTCCTCTCTCTTTCCATGAAAGCATGAGCATGGACCACCCCAAAAGTGTATTTGGAGTCTGTCCAGATGTTAATTTTCTTGCCTCTGACTAGTTCCAATGCTTGAGTTAGAGCTATTATTTCCACCTTTTGTGCCAAGGTGTTTGGGGCAAGGTCTTTGGAGCAAAGTCTTTGGACTCTGTTACCTGATCTGCAGCGGTTACCACATATCGTACCTTGTGGACGCCTTGTTGAACAAAGCTGCTTCCGTCTGCGTACCAAGAATCCTCAGCATCTTCCAGCAGCTCCTCTTTCAGGTCAGGTTGGTTGGAATAGACTGCTTCAATTGTTTCCAGGCAGTCATGTGATACTGGTTCCCCTGTGGTCCTGCTAAGGAAAGATGCTGGATTGACAGTTTTACTAATCGCTATTTTCACATCATCCTGTTCCACCAGGACAGCTTGATATTTAAGGAACCTTTGTGGTGAAAGCCAGTGTCCTCCCTTCACCTCTAATACTGCTGATACAGTATGAGATACCAGTACAGTGATCTTTTGGCCCAGTGTAAACTTATGTGCTTATTTACTTCATCAAGTTGTTTGGAGAAGTATGGCTCTGCCCTCTGGTATGGTCCCAGATTTTGGGCTAGGTTTCCTGCTACTCACTGCTTCTCATGAGAGAGAAAAGCCAGAAGGGTTTAGTGGTATCTGGTAACCCTAAAGTGGGGGCATCCATTAGCCTTTTCTTTAATTGATGGAATGCTCTTTCCGCTTCCCCATTCCAGATAAAGTCTTTCTGATTAGATTTTAACAACTCGTAAAGTGGGTTTACCAAGAGCCCGTAATTATATCCACAGGTGACACCATCCTGTCATTCCCAGGAATGCATGAAGTTCCTTAGCTGTCTGCAGTTGAGGGGTCTGACAGATAGTCTCTTTTCTCGCTGTCCTCAGGGTTTGTTGTCCTGCAGTTTTCTCATATCTGAGGTAAGTCACTTGCCATTGAGCTGCTTGGGTTTTCTGTGGAGAGACTTGATAACCATTAAGTCCAAGGAAATTTAGCATACTGATTGTCCATACTATACTCAGTTCTTTTGTCTCAGTGGCTATCCATCGGTCATCTACATACTGTAATAATATTCCAGTTCCATGTGGTCGCTGCTATTGTTCCAAGTCTTTGGCTAACTGATCTCCAAAAAGAGTGGGAGTATTCTTAAACCCTTGTGGTGACACAGTCCAAGTTAATGGTGTCCTTCTGCCAGAGTTTGGGTTTCCCCATTCAAATGCAACTGGCTTTCTGGACTTAGAGGTATGCAAAAGAAGGAGTCTTTCAAGTCCAATATGGTAAACGCAGCCAATTCAGGTACTAATTTGGTTAACAATGTGTGTGGCTTTGCCACAACAGGGTGCAGATCTTCAACAATTTTATTAATAGCCCTGAGATCCTGCGCTATTTGATAATTACCATCTGGCTTCCTGACTGGTAAAATAAGAGTGTTATATTCTGATTCACATTCCATTAATAGCCCATACTTAATGAATCAGTCAATTATTAGCCAGATTCCTTCCGTACCTTCCATTCTAAGGGGGTATTGTCTAATTCTTACAGGCCACGCTCCTTTCTTAGCTTTGACTATTATTGGAGAGGCAATTTTAGTATTCCTGGTATTTCTGAGGCCCATACTTGGTTTGGACTTCCTCAGGTACCCCGAAGTCAACAGAAGTATTTATGAGGGCCAGACTTAAAATTTCAATTAGCTGTTCATTCCCTACCCAGAGTTCCATTTTCCCTTTTTCAAATCTTATTTCTACCTTTAATTTTTCTAATATGTCTCACCCCAATAGAGATTTTGGTGAATTAGGCATATATAGGAGTCTGTGTATCCCAAATTGTTCTCCTAATTTCAACCTCAGTGGTTTTAAGAAGTACACCTTTTCACTCTGGCCAGTAGCTCCTCTTACAAAGTCATCATCTACAGGTGTCAAAGTTTGATTTAGAACTGAAAACGCTGCCCCAGTATCAATTAGAAATCCCATACTCTGTTGCTGTTTCCCTAGCTTTAATATAAACATTGGATCTGGTAGGGAAGATTCCCCAGGTCCTTGTGAATCATCCTTGATGTGGGCTGGTACCTTTCTCTCTCCATCCCTCAGGACACTTGTTCTTCAATGCTCCCTCTGTCTACACCATGCACATTGGTCCTTTCCTAAAGGCCTCTTAGGTCCCAAACTTCTGAATTCTTTACTCTCTTATATCGCCTCTGCCAACACCCGTTTATCCTTCCTTCAGTCGTCCTCTTCCCTGTTTGTTAAACACTCTCTAAGCTTCATCCAATAAAGTCTCCAGATTTCTGCTTTCTGCTGGTCGTAATTTCTGTAGCTTCCTCCGGATGTCGCCCGCAGACTACCCAATGAATAGAGATACTAACTGCTGAATTCCTATCTCTGACCCTGGGTCTAGAGGAATGTATCGTCTTGTACTGTCATGTAACTTACCCAAAAACTCTGAGGGGGTTTCTTTTGGGCCCTAGCATACAAAGCTGAACAATCAATCGTCTTAGGGGATGGGCCATTCCATTCCCCTTACTGTTATGCACGCACATCACACAAAACATAAACACAAGTGACTTAGGAAAATTATTTTTTTTGCGCACATCTATGAGTTTTGAATTTAGGATTCATGAATGAGATCTTGCAGTTACTGGAAGTAAAACTGATGGTTCTGTAAGAATCTGAAAATGAAAAAGGTTAGGAAAGAAACAGAAAACAAAACCTGAAGTATTTTTATGCTACTAAATACATTCAAAGGAAGCCCCCTTCTTCAATATCATGGTGGTCCTCCTACCTTCATCTTACAAACAATATGGCAGGGTTAGAAGAAATAAGAAGAGCAGCAAAGAAACAGCTTTTATGTTGGAAACAGCTAAATACACAGGACATCTCAGTCTGCAGAAGCACACAGCTGGTGGTGAGAAAGAAGCCCCTACATTTGAGAATGGCATGGAGAAGGTAAGTAAGAAGTGCTTATTCATGTTTTTTTCTGATATAAAAATAGGGACCAAACCCACCACCTCAAACCCTAAACCTACTTAAAAATGCAGAAGAAAGTTTTTAAGCTGCTAAACTGCTTGTTGTGACAAATTTCTATGAAATGCTTTCTGAGAACTACTAAATACAAAAGCTTGTGTCATCAGGATATCTCCAGGACACAAATCATGGGAGAATGGGTTAGTACTCTGGAGAAGTACCAGCCTTGCTCCACTCTAGTCCTCTTTCCTACATACCTGCATCAGCCATTGCTCCTAGTAGGTTACTAGGACAGAACTATCTTTAGCCTGACATGAAAAGCCAGTTATAATCTTAGGTTATCTGAAAAATGACATGGGACAACAACAATGATGTTGCACCAGCACTTGTTCTGACAGACTCTGCTTTTCTAGAGGACTGTGTGATGTAAATAGCTGTTCCAGTAATACTGGAATAGGGTGAAAAGTCATTTAAAAGTCCAAGGTAAATAAAACATTAATTTCCAGGGCAAGGTTATAAGTAGGCAAAATTCTGAAAACAGAAAGCACTTCCAATACTCTCTGAACTTTCTCATGGCTATTACAGCCACAATAGCTCTGCGGGATCTGCTTTAGAAAAAGTGAATTTTTGATGGTATTAGGAATGGAGCTGGACCAACACTACAGGAGCAAGGCATGGCTCAGCAGGAGCCAGCCTGCATATTAAAGCTGGTGAAAATTTAGAACCAGAGGCAGATGTTGTTCAGGTACAATTGGTTTAATTTTCTTTAAAAGACAAAATAATTAGGTGCAAACTAGGAACAGCTGAGATGGTGGGAGGAACAGAGAAAGCCAACAGGCATGATTTCCTCTTCACATCTTAGTTTACTTAGAATTTGGGGCTGTGTGTTTTCTCTTCATTGGAAGAAGAAACTGAACGCACTGCACAGCACAGATAGGCTCAAATGTATCAGCAAGATACACCACCCTGCTTTGGAGTTTCCATCTCTCACCTCTGCAAGGCAGTAGTAGGAGCTCCTGTCTCCACCGTTCCTGGCAGGTACCTTGTCCAAGCTGCTGGTCACTGGTGAGGTTTCTTTGTGTCAAACAACATGATGGCTCCATGGGCTTCAGTTGGTCACCTGGCTCACACCCCAGTCACACACTTCCCTGTCTCATAACACAGTCCTATGTCACCCAGCATGTCAGATGCTGAGAGGCTAGATATAACCCTAGCATAACGACAGAGGATACACTTGCACTTGTATGTCCAATGGACAATGGCAAAACTCATTCTCCAGCCTTTGCCAGGAATCACCAAGGTGTGTTATTCTGATGTCTTTATTCACTTCTTGCTCCTTTCACCCTTGTTTCTGTACCTTCCAGGCATAGTACTTGTGCAGCCTTTCAGCCCCTGTGTTTCCAGGAAGGAACTCCCTCCACTGCAGAAGACCTCATTGGGTCTCACGCTGCAGCGTGAGGTTCTCTTAGAAGGTTGTGCATCATTTCCCACGACCCTGCTATGGGAAGCCCATTTTTTGTGGCTGAACAGCTACAGTCCCATTATATTAGATGCACAGAAACACCCCTGGTGCATAAAAAAAAAGACATTAGATAAGATGTTAGAAGAAATAGACACAAGTGACTGCATAACTATTACTCAGCCAATATACATCACAGTTAAAATATATTATCAAAATCTGGAAATAAACTGGAATAAAATCACCAAAGTGAGCTAAAATGGGTAAAAGTTTTGACAGATAGGAATCCAATAAAGCAATTATCTACTTTGTCCATGTGCCACTAAAAATAGTTATCTTGTCTGCTATGGAAATTAGTGATGCACACAATTCCCCTTCAAAATTTACTGCTCTGTTGCCTTCTAAAAGAATGAGTAATGTTTTATTGCTCTTACCTCATTTTCTAAGTACCCCTATAACAAAGCTTTGAAGAGCTGGTGTCACATTGACAGAGATTCCTTCTCATCTCCTCCCTGCCATGCTGAACAATATTCCACCTTTGATCAGCTGTCTTCTCTTCAAAGAGCTGCTGTCCTGGTTTGAGATGGGGTGAATCAATTTTCTTTTTTACAATTTTACTTTCTTGGCTGGGCCTCTTCTAGCTAACTAAACTCTGAAATTGGCAGCGCGTTGTTTGAGGTGGTTTCATCTTGCAGTGCTAAGACCTAATTATGCCAAGGAGTAGTATGCAGAGAGGCCCTTGCTTATACTTATTGCTAGAACAACCAAGGTCGATAATTTTCCTCATTTGCCCCGTTGGAGGGTTGGAAACGGAAAAGCATAAAGGGGTCCCACTGCAAGGAGGGATGGACAGGACAGGTGACCCAAAACTGACCAACAGGGCTATTCCATCCATCTGCATCATGCCCCATATAAAAGCTGAGGGATCAAAAGGTCAACTCTCNCTGCATAACACTGTTTAAACCCTTTCTTAGCCATAGAATGCTGCACAGGTTGCATTCAAACTCTCTAATTTCAGTGAGCTTTCTATGTAAGTTATCCTAAAAGTTTAATAACATTTATACTGTACCTTCTAAGAGGCACATACCTCTGTGAAAAAAAAAGTCCTTCATAATAAGTAATATATGAATTTCTGCTATTTGCTTTTCAGATACTAGATCAAAGACCCTGATTTATGAAAAAGAGAATGCCAGTGACTGATACAATGTGCAACATTTTAAAATTTCAGCTTATATTTCCTCTGCAAGTATTTTTCTACCTTTTTTGGTAGAAATTTTTTGCACTGACATGCAAAGCATAATAGGACCATCCTTTCCTGCTCTCCTCTTCTACTCTTTGGAATCATACTGTGATAGAAGAATTGCAGAAACCAAAATCATATCGGTAGGGGTTGCTACCATAACTGTACAACCCTCCAATTATGGTACCTTTATTAATTACTTGCACATGTTGTGTCTTCTGCTGGCCACTGAAACATGTATAACAGGCATTGACATCTTATATTCTAAGGGTTATTTAAGTAAAATCATGCCACTACGAGCAAATAACAATTACTTTCCAGGAATAAAAATTACAGATGCCACTGACCCATGGAAAACTCTTAAGATACAACAAAATATCTAGATCTTTTTTTTTGTCAGGGGGCCAAGTCCAGGCATTCCCCATTCTTCATTCTTCAGTTCACTGTCAAGAGAAGTTTGTGGTAAAATGAAAGGCAAATGCTCTCACCATCTCCTCTAACGTTGCAGCCCCATTGATGGGATAGATCCTGCACTCTCAGCTGTTCCTGACTCACCTGGCATGATGGGCTGCAGCTCAAGAGCTGCATCCCAGCCTCAGTCCTGCCTTCGATACCAAACAGAAGCAGACTTGCTACACCTTGGAAGGGTATTATAATTCCTCACTGAGGAAGATGAAAGGTTGGTAAAAATCAGTACAAATGGAACTCTGCCTTTGCACAAAGGCTGGAGGAGATTCATGCCATACTTAAGAAATATATTTATTTCTTACTTGAGTCCGCTCTTGAGAAGTAGATTGGGTCACATTCCTTATCAGCACATACAGTGACCAGGTAAATATGCACTAAATTACAGCCAGACATTTGCAGGTGAAGCAACATTTCCATGCTGGCAAACTTCACGTGGGCTCAGACACTGCAGAAATAGTGAAAGCAATCGGCTATTGTTGACAATAAACTTCTGCATGTAATGCTATTTCAGAAGCCTGAGGATTACAGGAGATGAACGACAACACCTCTTCTTGTTCAAGCAAGGTTATGCTTGGAAGATTTCATTTTAACAGTGGTTTAGATCCTAGAAAAATGAGAAAGACTGGAAGAATCCGTGAGAAGATCCTGTTTCAAAAGGTACTCTCCAAGAGCCCTGTTAACTCTCCTTAGCAATCTACTTTCCTGATCCCAAGCTTAGCAGGGATATGTAATATGATTTGTTAAGACCTTCTCCTTCTCTAATATCAGATATATATGTGTGTTTTGAAATGCTGGATTACAAAACTATTTGCACAGCACATGGAAAGCTGGATTAAGTCTTTCACGCTTGTGTATTTGTTAAAGAAAATGTGCAACAGCAGCTAGAAACAGAAGAGGGAGCCTTTAATCACAGTATCAGCTCTGCAGGTTTTTTTTTGAGAAAATGAAACAAAATAGGATTTTATATGTAAAATTCTTTCCCCAGCTGATGAATAGAGTTCTCAGCCAGTTCCCGAATGTCACCAATCTTCCCTTGGCTTGGGCAGACAGCTTGACTGGTACATGACAGATGTACTTCTACCTCTTCACTGAGGAGCCACATCCCCATGTCATACTCTGTGACCTTTGTCTGCTGAGATGGTACATTTCCCCATACTCCCAAGTCTCATGAAGCTAGGTTAATATATAAAAGTGAGGATGTGAATTCAAGGTCAGTGCTCTACTCCATGGAAACACCAAAGCCAAGGAGATGCTTTCATCTCCGACTTTAATGCAACAACTTTGGTTCCTCATGTAAGTGGTAGAGAAGTGGACCTCTGGGAGGTCGGAGGGAGGCTGCTAGGTTAGACGTGCTGAACTATTCTCCACAGCTTTATCATTTATCCATAAAGGGTGCTTAGATACCAAAGCAGAGGTGTGTGTCTTCATTCCCTTACTGAGTGCAAACTAACTGTGAGGAGCTGTCTGTCCTATGAAAAGGGAATGAACTACCAGGCACAAAGGCACCATGAGTTCATGTTAAGGGGAACTGCATTAGCTGGTATAGGATAAGTGCCATGTGCACAGTACAGTGACCCCACTAAGTGGACAAGCCCCCTGAATGATGGTTGGGCCAAGCCCTTGCTCCTCCTGATCGTGCCTGTCAGGTCTGGTTCAGTGCCTTTGGGTGCCTGTGACAAGCAGTAACTCTAAGTTTGATATTCATAACAAAAATTGCTTAAACTTAAATCACGCATGAAACACAAAATTATCTTTAAAAAACAGGGCTGCTGACATCTCTCTAATCAAAAGCCCTATCTTGATTTGAGGTATAGACAGTGGAAGCTGTGACCTTAGCAGCAGATTCAGGCACTGCCATTTACCCAATTCTGCCAGGGGTATCTCCACTCTGTGCTGTTCCATGTCTTAGAACCAGGGCTTTCCCTATCCACCTACGCATGCCCTGCCATAACACAGTAACCAAGTGAAGATAGCCATGGGAGGACTTTCTCCTCTCTCTCCTGTGATTTCTCCTTATCCAGCCCCTTCTTTGCTCCTGTTGCAGAATTAAACTCTGCAGAGCTTATCCTGGGCTGAGTTTTGTCAATGTTGGAGACAGCTCTACAACCTTCAGTAGAAAACCTGAACAAAGCCACCTGCACTCTTTAGAGACATCAGACCAAATATCCCCCTGAATGAACATTTTACCAGCCATCACCTCTGGAGAGCTCCTTTGTCCTCTCCATTACTGGCTCTGCTAACCAAAAACTCATGCAAGGCTCCTCCATCTCAGCTTGCCCAGGGTCTGGCAGCAACTCAGACTTACTGAGGATTGTTTTACTGGCTGATATTGTATTATTCACAGCTCTACCAATTTAAGCATGTGTAATGACATGGGGACCTTCCAGGCAACCAGCCTAATACACACAACACAGTCTTCATAAATTATGACAGAACAGTTCTGTAATTTCCTTGTAGCACTGCACTTTACCATCAAATCACTTTTCACAGCAACAGCACCCTCCACCCCAGCTCACAAACAGCAACACCACAATATAGCCGCCTCCAGCACTTCCAGTTGTATTCCTGAAGATAATGGAGAGAAATTAGTGATTTTGACCCAAAGCAGGCAACTTCATTTGAATGTGATACAGCACCACTTGCTTCCAACACGTCCTGAATTAGTGCCAAGGGCTCACCCTCAGTATTTTTACACTATGTACCACTTTGCTCAGTTCATCCACTCACAGAAAACCAGGTAAGTTTGCCTGAGTGGGATTTGAAGGTGAAATGCCAAGGGGTCAAGATGTGTCAAACTAGAAGTATGAACTACCCCTGAGTCACTGCCCACTAAATCCAATGAGCACCACAGCGTGCATGGTGTTCTCTCCACAGCTGAACTGTCATTTTGACTCATTGTGTCTTGTTTTTGTTTCATATACCACCAGCTTTTGTAAATGCATGACACAGGAGACTCTTCAGAACTTTCAGGAAACTCCTGCCCACTGCATCTTATTTTTTTATCTTATGTTCTACTACTTAATTATTTCCTCCATTTCCTCTTACTCAGTGGGTCAGCCTCTCCAAAGAAGCAGTGTATCCTTTGTTTTCCTATGTTAATTTACTCCATTTTCCCATGTGCTCAGAAATACAGACACAGGCTCCATTCAAATGGGCTTTCCACCTCCTTCCAACTCCCAGTTCACAGGATTATGTGACAGAGCAGTCCCCATTGCAGATATTCATGCAGGGGAAGCACAAACCCAGCTGCTAAATGACAGCACCAGGAGTACATACCTTCTTGACTTCAGACTCAGTGAAGAGAAAGCATGAGTTCTGGTGGCATTCCCCACATATCTATGCATCACTTCCAGCAGCTGAGAGCTGCCAAGGCTTAGAATGGGGGGCAGAAATCAAATAAACTGCATTAAAGGTTCAGTCTTAAGCACACTGAACTCTCAGTTCACAGCAGTTTGCTTCTTGAATGGGAGGCACAAAGCCGGAGTGCAGTTGCTGAACCAAACTTAGCTGTTAACTGCAATAGACATACACTCATGTGCTAGCTCATTCTCATTGTCACCAGAGCACTTGTCACCTGATGCATGCTTGTTTGGCAATTAAAATCCTGTCAACCTTGATTTTTAGAACTGCCATAAAATACTGATAACATGACTCTTGTCCACTCTTTCCGCAGAGCTGTCTGCATTAACTGACATATGACAGGGGCTGCACTTACCTGGAGGTGACCAACTGATCAAGCTGAGAGTTGTTACTGGGGCATTTCTCTTAACTCCCAAATGTAGAGTGGACAAATGCAGCCTTTTCCTCTCCTCCCACACTTCGTTTTCTGTCTTCATTACACAAGTGATCATTAATGCTTATTGATGCATATTATTAACACCTTCAAAACAAACAAGGCTTAAACCATGCGATGTGCAGACTGCACTGGTAAAGCATTTGAAATGCAGACCTGACTTCAGGAGGAGAAGCGTGCTTTACAACCAGCATAATAATCCCCTGAAGATCAGACAGAACAAGTTTTACCAGCAAAGGTGCTGTCTCTGTGTTACAGCTACACTAGGCCTTTTGCTGACATGGCTGTGGTGCTCAGACATTGCACCAGTTCTCTCCCGTGGCCACTCTACGCTGAGGCAAAAAGCAATGCCTAGGCAAGCATTAAGCCAGCACAAGTAGCACATGGCATTCAACAGCTGGCAGCATGTGTGACAGGGAAGCAGGGTACCCAGATTGATGGGAGTGGACACATTGGAATTATCTTTACATTTGAGAATACAGCATCTATCTTGAAGTGTAAGACATTGGAGCTTGGCTCTGGCAGATTTTCATCACAGAAAATCACAGGCAGACCTTGATACCCTTGAATTGGCTCTGGTTTGATGTTTTCACCACAAAAATAATCCCAGTGTTTTATGAGTGAGGGTGGTGAAGTACTGGCACAGATTGCCCATGAAAGCTGTGGATGCCCCATCTCTGGAGGGATTCAAGGCCAGGCTGGATGGGACTTTGAGCAACCTGGTCTAGTGGAAGATGTCCTTGCCCATGGCAGGGGGGTTGGCACTCAATGATCTTTGGGGTCCCTTCCAATTCTAACCATTCTATGATTCTGTAACTCTATGTACTTCAGTGTAGCTTTGAATCTACCTACAGACAGATATGTCTTTCCCCCTTTCCTTGGCCAGCAAAGAGCCATGCAAACCACCACGGAAGCTGGTTGCAGTCACACTTCAGTAACTGTGAATCCCAAGTCACACAAGCTAGCACTGAATCAGCGAGTCCTGATAGATCCAAGGGACTTGTTACAGTGTTTCTGCACAGCACTCAATGCATCCTTCACAATCACTACTTTTTTTCCCATTATCTGAAGCATCTCAATCTCCTTTGGCCTAAATGACAGAGGGCTGACTATGCAGTCATCTTGTTGTACTGGTCCTGCCAGCAAACAATGTCTGCAGAATCTCTGTCTGCAAGCCTACAGAAGGTTATCACTCCTGAGAAAAAATGTAGGTCTCACACACTGTCCTTGCTGGTTTTGAATCAAAATTGCCATGACTACCGTGTTCATGCTGAATTTAACATTGATGCTGTATATTAACCATGTTCAAAGTGCCCATGGCAGATCAAACCCATCTGTAATGACAATTGGATCCCAAGGGGCTGTTACGGTAGATAAGCAGTAAGCTGCTGCATTCCCAGGACAGCTGCACATCCAGACATGAGCTGCATGTCTCCAGTGATCACACCGCAGTTAGACAAAATGAATGCTAACCTTAGCCCATTTGGTATTCATTGAGGAGTTCTGAGAAAACTTGGTGACAAAATAGTTTAATTAGTAACAGAAGTTACTAAATTGCCAAAATTATACTTCAATACTGGAAGCCAGTGCTGTAATCAGTCAGTAAAAGAAGGTTCTGAGATGTCCAGGGAAATACAGCTCTGCAAGCCCAGTATCTTTACTGAGCAATTAGTGAAGAGCCTGAGAAGGGACTTAAGTAAGGAACACAAGTAAGATACACTTGGACCTTTCTACGAAAAGTCACCAAAGCTTTTGTAAAGAGAACTCTGGGCTTAAAAAGCTGGTGGAGTTCTTGGAAGAGGCCAGATACATAGAGGGATAAGGGTAAACACCGGATCCAGTCTACTTGGAATTCCAAAAGGCTTTTGATGAAATTCTTGATCAGACGCTTTTAAAAAAACAACTAGGCTGCTGTGGGATAAGAGGGGAGGTCCTCTCATAGAAAAATAACTGATTACAAGGAAGGAAATAACAGGGTAGCAGAAAAAATTGTTGGTTTTCACAATGTCAGTTACTCTCCATTGTGGTGCTAGATCTGTACTGTTCTGTGTGTTCATAAATGGTCTGAAGAGGGCTAAGCAGTGAGGAACTAAAGTTTGCTGATAACACAAAGCTGGTCAAGATAGCAACAACTTCTACAAGCTGCAAAGAATTGCAGAAGAACCTTGTAAGACTGACTGAGCAATGAATTGGTGGATGAATATAAATGAGTATAAGTAACTAAAGTGAGGTAAAGGAGGGCAAAATGTTCCAGTTGACATACACAGCTATGGCTTTCAAAATGACTGTAACTACTTGGCAGAGACTTTTAGTTGCAAGCAGCTGCATGAAAACATCAACTCAATGCTCAGGAGCAGGAAAAAAATAAAATACAGTTGAAAGTTAGGGGCTGTAAGGAAAGTAACAGTGAGCAAAACAGAAGTCAACATTCTAACATCAATGGCTTGAATACTGTGTGTAGCTCGGTGACTGTGTATGGGAATGGAAAGGTCACAAGAGAAAAGAAACTGGATTATTCCATGTTGAAGAGCAGCTGTACTGGAAGGACAAAAGTGGCTAGGATTCCAACCTGGAAAGAAGCTGAGAAGGAATATGGTACAGGCCTACAAAATTGCAAGTGGCTGAACAAGACAGTTAGGGAGGGACTCGATCACATTCTTCTTTGCTGAGAACCAGGGGCCACCAAATGAGGATAGTAGATCCCAGTTCAAAGCTAATAAAATGAGGCTAATTTTTACAGTGACACACCCAACAGGTGTCAATAATTAGACCAGCCAAATCAGACTTAAGGAAATTCTAATGCTGAAAATAGCTGCATTTTGGGAGAGTACTGTGAGCGATACCATACTTGCCTGTACTCTTTCTGCTCCTCCCTGGTTACCTGCCTGCAATTATGTTTTTGTTGCTGTTACACATGCATTTTGAGTTACACATTAATCCTCAGCAGCAATTTTCCTCACAGACGTGAATGAGCTTAGCTCTCCCAACCTTCATTTGTCCTTTTTTCATTAACTCTTTTTTCACATTTCAACAGTCCCATAGCACTCACAAACGTCCCTGGCCACAATCTACACGTGTCTGGTGAGTTAGTCAGGTACCTTGCATAGCAGCCCTACTGTTTTTTGACAAGTCCCTTAACACTTTGCTGTCTTGTTGACCTCCAAAGGCATGGGTGAGAAGATGATCTTGGCTGAGCTGGATGGACCCTCAGTTTGAGCCAGTGCCATTCCTACAGTCATGGTGCTGCTTAGGAGGTTGGGCAGAGGCCTCATAGCTCCCCTGCTTCATCATGTCTTGTAGTTGCACAGTGCAGGCTGGTGCTGGTGGTGAAAGACTCTCTGACCCACTCCCTTGTGGTAAGCCATGAGCTCATCCAGCAAACAGGCAAAAGGCTCTTCCAAGTGAAAAACAAACTTACTTCTCTCCCTCCTCCTGGTTTAACTTTAAACCAGGCCTGATCCAATCCACCCCAAGGTCACACATGCTTGTGACAGTAGGAGGGAACAGCAATCAGGGCAGGGCAAAGACTAGCCTACCTCTCTCAGCTGCAGCACGTGCTTTCTCTGTGAAACCATGACGCTGAGAACCTAAATTACTCCTGGGCTACATGTTCTTGCCCCAGCACTACCTGGGTGCACAGGCAACACAGCTGCTGTTACCAGAACTGATTCACATCAATTGAACAACCATCCTGGTCTGGCTCTCTGTAAATCAGAGGGAAAAAAAAATCATACTAAATTCAGGATGAGGGTTTGCAACGCAGCTAAAAGATGGGAAAATATTCTAACAATTTGTCCTTATTTCAAGAACAAAGCCAAACAATTCTTATAAAGGTTCCTCCTCTTTACCTGCAGATTAGCTTAATTCTTCATTGCACTTGATCTGCAGCAAAGACAGACGTACTTGCACCATTGAGATATGGATCATAAAAGCAATTGGACACTTGATTAAATTCTCAGCACCAGTTCTAGATGCAGAGGAAGATGACCCTCCCTACCCCCAACTGAAGACACTACCCCAGAAAGCATCACTAAAACCGTGAAGGAAAAGACAAAAAGCATGAGTAGTCTCAATTCTAAAATAAAAGAGTAGACTTAAAAGATCATTTTAGCTCCCAGTGAGCACAGTTTGAAGCAATGAGCTTCACCTAGATGTCTGTGGGCTCCATGAATAGGATTCTCCGAAGTGTGTCACACATAGTAGAACCTCCTTTCAAAATAAATCATTCTATTAATTAATAAACTTTGTTTCTCAAAGTTTTCAACAGCACTCCACTAACATCTAACTCTTACACGTGTCATCATCAGACCTCTGCTGCTGGTGCAGGTAAGAGACGAAAGATTCTTCCTTGCAACCTGCTTTTGTCAATCCATGGATCAAGAAAGCCAGAAGGGAGAAGAAGTCAAGGGGATCAGCACTCCCCTTTGCATAAGCTGCAGTGGAATGGTCTGGCTGATTTTTTGACAGTCCCCAGCTCTGATCCCATCCATGACAGGAAAGGAAGAGCAAAGAGCAAGAGTACAGTTACAAGCATTATTTGTTGTACTTCTGATTACACCAGCATGAAGTAAATATTGTCCCCTGAAAGACTGGCTACGTTAAGTATCTTTTTTTTTTTTTTTTTCAGCAATTTAAACAGGATCCATGC
>VZRU01011216.1:25617-68606 GCA_013398155.1 Pedionomus torquatus
TTTCACGTTTCAGCCTCTCACTTAAACTTGGAGAACACCACCTTCCTTTTGGTTTTGGAAGGAGGGATTTCAAGAGCAAAATTAAGCACAGTGCAGTGCCAGCAGTGTTTTCTATTTATGTGAGCTGAGGAGGTCTGTACTGTACCTGTTTTACAGGTAGAAAATGAACGTAAATGCACTTGGAAGTTTTGGGTGTCTGAGTCGATGTCAAGGGCCTCTCCTTTTTGAGTCTTTGTTATAACTCCATATGCGAAGCACGGTTCCTGTTCGCCATCCACCTAGCTAAGACTGTTTACAGATTTCTCAGCCTCCTTGCTAGGCACCGGGAAAGTCACAGCCCATCCCTCCAGACTCTCTCCCTCTTTCGGTCTCACTTGCAGTGCTGTTCTGTTTACTTTACCATTACAAACAGCTTCATGGGTACTTGAATCTCCTGCTCCTAATCACCTTGTCCAGTGAGTTGTAGTCTTCTCATCTGGCTTTTTATCTAATCTTCCTTTCAAACAGGCATGTACCTGTGTGCTGACTACTAGTCTATACAGTGTTTTCCCTCTCAAATCTCCAGTACTAAGGAGTGGTCAGTCCTTCTCTCATCCAGTTCTGCTGTAGTTGCTACTGTTCTGCCAGTACCTCGTCCCACTTTTCAGTTTGTTTTCTCTTGATTTATTCCATCCAGGCTGTCTATCTGTCCTTTTCACTCTCAAAGCACGACACTTCTTCCCACTTTTGCTTGGATTCAGTAGCAATGGAAGGGACTGAGAATGCATTCACTGCTGTCACTAAACAAAATCTGCTCTAGGCCATCTCACACAGGTCAAAGTTGCAACTGGAGAAGTTCTCTGGCTCTGCATAGAAGAAGGTGTCACTGCAGGTGCATCTTCTGGAAATGCAACTCTGGACTTACGCCTTTGTTGAGTGTAAGGAAATAATGTTAACGGAAGTTTATAATTTGGCTAGGTTTCCACAGGGATGTCAGAAACACACAGTTGATGTGAAGATGCATCTCCCTTCAAAATCTTATAAATGGTTCATTAGATTCCCAAGCAATTAAAAACACAGGTTGTAAGAGGGAGTGATAGGCAACTTTAATACCAGAGAACTCTCTCAGCCTTCCTTCTAAGAGAGACATTACTGCTGCCTTTCAGTCCTTAAATAGGATTTTTGAGAAAAATGGGGAAGAGTTTTTACAAGGGTCTGCAGTGACAGGGCAAGGGGTAATATTTTTACATTTAAAGATTCTTGATTTAGATAAGATATAAGGAAGAAATTATTTCCTTGAGGGTGGTGAGACACTGGAACAGATTGCCCAGAGAAGTTGTAGATGCCCCATTTCTGGAAGTGTTCAAGGCCAGGTTAGATGGGGCTTTGAGCAAACGGACTGAAGATCTCCAAAGGTGCAAGTTACTGATTAACAAACCACTTAATTCTTCTATAATGGTCTTTGGCACGTGTAAGCAGTGGTTCCTGCTGCTCTGTTTGTGCCATGCTAACAAGGCTTCTGTTCTGGTTTTGTTTGGTTTACTTTTATTGAGAAGTTGATGTTCATAGGTAACATGTTCAGCAGGGATAATATTTGTTAGGAGGATTCCCCACTTGTAGTCTACAGGTGAGTTCTGCTTCATGACTTTTAAAAGTATCTAATAGAAACTAGAAATGGTCTTGCCTCTGTTCGGATCACTGGGTTCTCTGCACAGAGCAATGCCAAGCCTTCATGATTTTTAGTTGCCTTTATTGAAGACAACTGATTTGTCAAGCCTGTTCACATTTCTAGTGTACATTTACCAAACAATTTGGAAATAAATTATAACAGTTTCTAAATACACATAAAACAATTAGATTGTTGTTCACACTTGTTTCTCATTAGAAAATAAATGCAATAAATATAATTGTCACAGGAAGAATGGATACCTGAATATAAATGCTTATTAAACCTCAGTGTTCCATTAGAAATCAGTATGTTCTTTGGGTTTCTGCTGTACTTTTTTTTCTGCTACAAATACATATATATGTGTGTATATGTTGCTATATTGTACTATAACAAGTTGAGAAGAATTATTTGCATCTTTATGTAGTGGCTTATAGGGAGCTTTGAAGGTGCATGTTATTTATTAACAAAGCATAGCCAAAACTGACAAAAAGGTAAGTGAGCATCCACTCACAATTCCCTGCTCTAGCAATATTTGTCTAGGGCACGTTATCAGGAAAGTCTTGTTCACCTTTGGGCAAAGGGCATGATTGGAAATGTGTGTATGACTGTCAGAGATACTTGGTGCTCCTGTATTAAATGAGAAATGGATGTGGTTTCATTGCAAGGCACTTGTCAGAACTTGTACAGTTTTTTGCTAGAATAAATGCATAGGAGCATTTTCCATGTAGAGAGCTCGTTTGTGTGTCTAGTGTCTCCCTGGCTGTTTCTGAATTCAGATGGCAAGTGTGTTTTCAGTGTGTGGCTTACTGTAATCATACCATGGTTTGGAGAAAAGGTAAGGAATGACTGTGCCACATGTCTTACAGCAATATATGGATTATTTATTTTTTTTTCCCAAGGTGCAAGAAAAGCTTAATTTGGGAAGGGAGAGGAAATAAAAATCTCCCAACTTTAAAAAAAACATATCTTGTAGGGATGGCACAAGCACTTAAAATATCCTTCAAACAATGCAGTTAGTGCAAGGGTTCAAGAAGGAAGGGTGACATTTGCTTCAAATGCAGCTGTGAATAATTTAATTTCATAAACTAATTTAGGTTTTGATTCAGAAGAAGCTGATGCGTCATCTTTTGATGTTTTAGCCTGTCCTCAAGTTGCCTGTCCTGGCATCTTAGAAGACAGGAGAGTACCTTGGTACTAAGTTACTGCAAGGCTGTTCTTTCACAGTGCAAAACCAGCTGTCTGGGTATAATAAGACTTTTTGATTGTTCATTTCAACACATTGAAGCCCTCTGTCCTTCCTTCTCATGTGTTTCACTTATAAAAGCCCCTGTACCATCTTAATCAGTCTCTCTCACTTGTTTTCCTGATCCTTTGAACAAGTCTTTATTTCCTGTACAGTTCTTACTGGTCTTGCTGCCAGACTTGTTTGGTACTACATAGTAGTAGTAATATAGCTGTATATTGTTCTGAAGCCACATCCATTCCCTCTCTTACCCAATCTACCCAAGATTCTTGCAGTTTTTGGAAATTCTGGCCATGGAAAATTTCTGCTTTATGAGCAGGTCATGCTGATGTGCTATTTGGGATGCCAGCATATTAATTCCTGGCATTTTGAGGTCACTATGTTGAGGGGAAGTAGTATGAGTTGTTTAAGGTGGTCCCTTAATGTTTATTGGGTATCATCCTGATTTTTCTGACCTTCTGTCAGGAGCATTTTGCATTTGTTCCTGACATTTGACTCTTCCTGTATTTTCATTTTTCTCAACAGCAAGGAGATCCAGGGCTTGGGCTGGGGGGACAACAAAGGGGAGTGGCAAAAGGTCTGTAACAAAATATTAGGTATACCCAGTTCCTGGGGGGTGGAAACATAGATGGCCTAAACATGACTTCACGCTGATGTGGAAGTATAGCTGCTGTGGTGACTGCAGTTCACCGTGACCTTGCAGTAATAGAGGACATGAAAGTTTAACAATACAGCTTTGTCTAAGCAGAATACAAAGCAGTATTTCTGTACTTCTGTTGACAGTTGTTTAACCTGTGCTAGGTCTGTCTTTAAGTGTGACTACACCTACATAAAATATAAAACAAAAAAATAAACCCCACAAAAGAACAAAAAAGAAACCAAACATGTTAAGGTGCCAAAATCAAGCTATTGAAACTTAGGAAATACTGTAATTTGGGCTTCTTGTACAATCCTAATTCAGCGTGCTTGTGTATATGCATTTTGAAAGGGGTTTAGTTATGACATCATGTGCAATCTTTCAGTGGTGCTCTGCATGGAGTGTGCTCATGAATAAACAGAGTATAGAATCATAATGTGGTTAGAGCTGGAAGGGACCTTAAAGATCATTGAGTTCCATGAGCAGGGACACCTCCCACTACATCAGGTTGCTCAAAGCCCCATCCAACCTGGCCTCACTTCCAGGGATGGGGCATCCACGACTTCTCTGGGCAACCTGTTCCAGTGCCTCACCACCCAAAAATAGTCTTGTACTTACACCTCTACTTACATGTATAGATACTACTTAGCTAGTACTGACTTCTTATCCTGCTACTGTTGTAAACTGGGAAAGTGCTCTGTCTGCATAGATAGGAATGCAGAGAAAGGAGAAATACAGATTGCTTGTGACTCATCAGTGCAGCCACTAGTTTTGCCTGACTTTGTATCTGTCTGACGATGTATGCAGAGCTATTCTGTTACCTGCACTGAGGAAATGAAATAATGGATTATTAAGCTAGGAGAAAAACACGTAATAGTTTGACAAAATGAGACATTGTTATGTGTTGGCATATTTGTTAGAGTGCATGTTGTTGTGTCCTTTGCAATAGCCAACTCGTCTCCAGAGCAAACCACCTGCAAGCAGACAGTGAGAAGTGGGAGCTTGCATCAACACACGGAGTTTAAAGTAAGGTCAGCATTACAGCAATGGGGACAAGGTTAATAAAGCGCTGTACACTTAGATATGCAATGTATTTGCACTAGAAATATAGCAGGGAAGGTTGTGGTGGAAAATTAATCACAATATTAGTTGTGATAAACTGGATAAGCATTTTCCACATTTCTTTTTCAGAATTCTGTTGGCCCATCTCACATAGGAAGTTTATTGATGGCTTATCATGGAGATAAGTCAGTTTGTATTGATGCTGTGGGACTATCCAAATGCCAAATTACTTTTAGGAACAGATCTTTATCAGGTAACAATTAAAACTGAAAACACTGAAAGCATTCTGAAACATTTTTTAAAAGCCCATAACATTTCTCAAATAATTTTTGCTCTTTGTGTTTTTTTTTTTTTTTTAGGAATATAATTAAATCACAGCAGTTCGAAGGAATTATTTAACTTAAATTTTACAACAAAAACTTCCAACCCCAGGAAAATGTTGTGAAGCCCGATAAGGTGAAATGTTAATCTTAACCACTGAGAAGAGTTAAACAAGTTTTCCTTCTGGAGGCAAGTTAGGTGAATATTAGGATACATTGCCAAAACTGAGCGGGATTTCTTTTTTCTTATTTTCTTTCATTTTATTTGAGCTACTATTTGTATATACTGATTTGTAAAACTGTTTTGAAGGGAGTTGAGAGTTATTTTCAGTATTGCGTCTATTACTGTTCTTCTCTAATGTTTGTACATCTGCACTGGAAAGAATATAGGGTGGAGTGTGTAAAATAACATCCTTTTAAGGTAAACTGAATCATTATAGTGAATCACAAATGCAATGAGAGTCAACAGTATTGTCTTGCAGCAAAGTGGTTTTTTGTCTGTAATGTACGTGAAGAAGTCTTTCCTTCATTCAGCACCAGTAATTTATTTGTTGGAGGATTTTTTTAACTCACTCATGTCTTCCTCAAAGAAAACTGGACAAAGTCCAGAGAAGATGTGAACAATTGGAACAATCTGGAGAGTATTTGGAGCAATTAAATTTGTTTGGTCTAAAGAAGATTATGGAGAGACATGATGACATACTAAAGGTATGTCTGAGGCTGCAGCATGTTTTCCATGTTTAAAGATCAGCAAAGTTAGATATTATGAAAAAGTTCTGACAATTGGCACTAGTTTTACTGAGCTCTCACTTTCTAGGGAATCTGTAGGACCTCCGTAACTGGCAGTTTTAAAGTAGTTTAGACAAACAAAAATGATGTAGGTATGTACCTTCTGGCAGGAGAAGTACGTGATGTCTTGACTAACTCTTTCAGCCCACCTATTAGTCACTCCACAACAATGTTCATAGCAGAATAAAAAGCCAGTCCTTCATTAAACTGACTTCAGTGGTCTTGCTGTTGTTTGGGATCTGAATACAGTAAGATTTGATATGGTCTATGTTGTGAGTCAGGCTTAGTAATTTTACACTCTTCTACCTCTGTTCAAAAACAAATGCTATCTAGACCCTGTCTTACCTGATTCTAGCTAGGAAGAGTTCAGATGCTTGTCATTGCTGAGCAATCATGACTCAGGCAACAGCAAGGTCTCCTGCTGAGATCCATCATGTGTTTGCCTCTGTGGAAAGGGGCTTGATCAAGCTGTGTTTTTACATCCCTGCTACATGGAGACAACAGCACTTTTCCAACCAAATAAAGGACAGAGATCCCAGAGAGGGACACATTCAAATCTGGCACTGAGGGAGAACCCTAGCTAGGTTTTGGGGTGGCTGTAGACCCCTGGGAAACCCCAGCAGATATGCACCCATTTTGAAGAGCTAGAGAATCGGTGTGGAAAAATACCAATCACTAACCACAAAGTTTGGTAGACACTGGGAACGACTGTACTTTGTGAGTCTGAGATGAAGAGAGTGACACTGAACCACACACCTGGTCACATTCAAAGAGCAGCATCAGGGGACAGTCTCAGAGACCTGGGAGCTGGCCAAATCATAGCCAGATTTTGGAAAGTCAGGAGACACAACCCAAAATCTGGGTAGGGTTCCATGGGTGGTCAGTGCTGCCAGACATTCCACTAGTCCTCTGACAAGAAAAAAATTTATAAGACACTAATTCTTTGTACAAAGCAGAAGTGGTTATAGCCACATGTGACTTGTATTTTTCTCCCAAGGGATTTTTTGGTGTAGATAGGGCCTGGAACAGCTATAGGAATGGATGCGTTCTGTCTGAGAATTGTTGATGGCTTCTGAGGAGCTTAGGATTTGCTTAAGCACTATTGCCATTCTCAGTTGTGAATGTATGCCAAGAGTCAGCATCCAAAAAGTTATTTAAAAGCCACAATGAGTTCCTGCCTGCACTATTAAGTACTTGCTGGTGATGGGATCTGTCTAATCAGAATGCCTTTTTAGATTCCAATTGAAATGTGCAAAAAACATGTTGGAAATTAATTCCAAGAGCTTCACAGAGGTTTTTTATGTCAAGCTTCTAGTTCAGTTGAACAGATAGATACATGACATTCATTTATAGCAGTGCCTACTGACACAAAAATTATATGAACAATTCTAGCATTGTAAAGTAAAGAAGAACTTGAGAAGAAAATTTCTAGGCCTGAATACTCTTTTACTCTAAATAGTATTTGTCCTTGTGGTTTTGTGATTACTTAATCAAATTTATCAATTATTTTTTTTCTTGAGAAATAATACTTGTAATAAATTATAAAAGTCACAACTGTTTTAATAGGCAAGAAAATACAATTTGTTGACTCACAGTATTATTTTCTGAAATGCAAAGTGAACTTAATCTAAGGTTTGTGCAGTATCAACCCATCTCCTTTCTTCAAATTTGTACTCTGTGGAAGTTTATGGTAGTCTAAATTGCTCTGTAGTTTGCAAGTACAAAATAGAGCATTTTGACCAAATTTCCTGCCTAATTGTGGAAATTTTAACTAATCATGTGTTTATTACCTTCTGACTATGAGCATTTGACCTAACTGTCTAACTGATCTGCTAGTATCTGTGATGTGTTCTGGAGTCTTATCCATGCTATATCCATATGTTCTGAATTTATCAGTATTCTAAATGAGATAAGAAAATTATAATTTTTCTGGTCAATGTGATAGTGAAATATTGCAAGAGCCATCTGGGAGGAGTATGGGGGGAAAAGATAAGTACTTGTAAGGCCATAGCTTTTCTTTTTCCTTGCCATATGCATGGACTTGCACTATCCCATTCCACCTCTGTGCTGGCCCATAGGTTGGTACACTTGCATCAGGATCACAGGATACTCATCCAACAATAGGCAGAATTTTAACAGGATCAGTTCTTCAGTCTAGTTGATAGTGTGCCTGTGCTGATGTAAAAGGGAGTGTTTGAGTGTTTTTGACAAAAGTCCAAGGGCACTGAGTGGAGTGAGTGGGTCAGGCAGTTCATGTGGCAGCAGTCCTGACTTACGACATTGAAATTATACATGTCTTTAGAGTTCAAAAGTCAGCATGGCAAGTAGAAGGAATTATTATTATTTTGGCTTCCTGGTTTGGCAGGGACTGATATCTTGCCTATTGCAGTTCTATGCCAATAAATTAAAATGAGGAAAATTAAGCAATAGACACACTAGTTTCTCTTAAAAGCTAGATGGAATGGGATTTAAGTTATCTTCTACAGCTGGGAATAGCAGACAATGTGCTGATCCAGTCACATTGAAAATTTAACCTCTGAGTCCAATAATATTTATGGCACATATAGCAAGTATTGAATAACTTCTGTATGAGATCTGACTTAGCAGCCAAGAACACTTCAGTCCTTCTGTTCATATCCTCTACTACACATCTAGTGGCTGGGCTCATCCACTCAGATTACAGGAGCCAGTTACAAACATAATAAAAAAATTGCACAAAGCACACCCAGCAGATGGGAGACCTGCAGAGCTCCTTGCCAAAGGACACTGGCAATCCAAGAGGTTTCTGAAAGTTCTTGGGAAGGCTGGGCAATGCTTGCAAGAGAAATCCATTGAGGATTACTAAAGAGACAAACCATAACTGACTTGTGAATTCCTCTGAGGAGAATGTAGTGTAAGAGTAAGTGACAAAATACCATTTATATTTGTCCTCTTTTTCTTTCCTGTGCATCTGCTTATGGTCACTGTTGTGGCTGGTATCCAGGGCAGTGAGCCTTCCTTTGAATAGTGTCGTCATTTGCCCTAGTTCTCAGGCTCTTCTGAGATGTAGGTTAAACTTGAGTTAGCCATGTGGCATTATGAATGCCATTTACATCCTACTTTGATGTCCTCCAGTGATTTTCTGTGTTTTCTCCTGAGTGCCTGGCAGAGATGCAGTTTGCTGGTGGAGAGGACTCCTGGAGCAGCTCTTGTGCTCTCCAGGAAGAACAGCCATGTCATGCATTGGCAGGATCTGTGGGCTCATCTGGGTAAGCTCAGCTGAATCCTGCAGCAGTGGACTGCAGTAAAGCTCACAATTCAAGGAAGGTGCTGGCACTTCTTAACCTGCCCTTGTAGAGCACTCTGCGTCACAAGTTTGCCAAGGAAAGAGAGGAAACCATTTGTCTATGCTACTTTGTGATACACCTTACTGATACACCTTTGTATACACCTTTGTGATACACCTTTGACAACAGGTACTGTTGATTATGACTTGGGAACAGGGGAATTAGAAAAGCTGAAGTAGGAAAGATACATGTGCTAGAAACTGGTCCTCTCCTAGCCCTACCATGGAAGGGATGTATCTCTCTGGCTTGAGAATATATAGTCTTTTTATACTTTCAGTGTCACCCCTCTCTAATAAAACTCTTTTAAAAGCTGTTTTACCATAGTTAAAAGTGATTTGCAGATTGCTTTTTTGGGAACCCCTGCCATCATTTTCTCTGAGGTGAAAGGGGACTGCTTGTGTCTTAGGGATTATTTGTTAAAAACTACGCAGGTTGGAACTATATCTGTAGTGATTTTGTCAGTGGAATTGTGGTCTGTCTAGAAGCAGAGCCCAGTGTACAGAAAGAAATGAGCTTAATGGAAAAAAGTATGCTGGTTGGCCAGGACTCCAGAAAATTATTTGGAAACTCCCCATGCTAAGAAAGGACGTGAGGAGGAGATCTGTACCGCTGTGCTGAGTAACAAGCTTTCCACACAGTCATCCTGTCTGTTCTCAGTGTTTATTCAGTGTGGCAGGACCCAGTCTTCTCCCCTCACAGTGTCTCAGCTCACCTCACACTGCCTGCACGATTAGGGGAAAACTACAAGCAGTTTATCAAATTCAATGCTGTTATTTGGCCCAAAATCAAGGAACACCACACTATCAAAATAAGCTGTCATTGTGACCAAAGATCATTTTATTATTCTAGCATTACTTTTTGAGGAGAGAATTGTGTTTTTGTAAAATAACTATTTGTGATTGAATTATTTAATTTGAAATTTGACTGTTTAATTTCTTTTTAAGTTTAATGAACAACATAGCCATAATTATTATTCACAGTTAGAAAAATATTTTTTCTTCTACTGAGCTGAAACTTGTCAAACCTTTAAACTCCAGGTACATAGCGGTCTCATATAATCTAGATGCTGACCATGAATATGAATAGTCAATGCACAATTAGAAGCGAATTGAACAGAGCTGTTAGGATTTGCAAGTTATTTGCTGCACGCACACAGCAGCCACTTTCACTGTTGAAGAGGTGAAAGTGAAAAACTGTGAGAGAATAAGAACAACAGAAAAAGATGCTTCCTTCTGGCTTTCTGCAGGGCCGTGTGTGAATTTCACTGCAACTTCTGAACGTCACATTGTCCCTGCTCTAGCTTGGGCAGAAGTGATTTCATACAATACTGTACCTCAGTAGCCCTACCCAGATCTCCTGAGCAGAGCACAGCAGTACAGAAGCCCCCTGCAAATGTGGGGCTATTGCTGCAACGCACAGGATCAGGAAACTCGCCTTCTGCCTAAAACTGTACAGTGTGTTTGGGGGATGCACAAGGTGGAAGTGGGACTTGGATTATTGATCAACCCCTAACATGAGAAGCAAGCAGTTAATTCCTTCAGAAGGAGTGAAATACAGTCTTCTGACAGTGGTGCTTATTCCAGTTATGCTGGATTGCACCAGTCCCAGGCAATTTTCAACCCTTTGGGACCAGGTGACTGCTCTTTCGGTAAGATGCTTCACCCCAACCCACCAGCACAACAGTGCTCAGTAAAAGCCAGGCCTCCACCTGCTTCTTGTGAGGGATAATCCTGGTTTTGTGCTGGCCAGTTGTTCCCAGTTCCTCGGTGATGGTGTACTTGGCAGCACCAAAGGTATTTTACTGAGGCTTTGGGTCCCTGCTCCTGATGAATCCTGGCTTCATGTCTATTATAAGCCCAGGTTTGGCTTCTGCAGGCACAGCTGCTCCTGGGGCATTATTTCTGCTGTGCATAAGGCATGCTTATGCTCATGATTCTGGCTCTTGCTGAATGAGGAGCCCTTTTCCTCCCTCCCTCCTTCCCAACCAAGCTTTGCTCTGGCAGGGTGGGGTATGAGATCTGCCAGATTCCCCCACAGCAGTGGGAAGCTCCCACAGGCTTAGTCATGACCTCACACCCACTAGCGTCCTTTGCTAAATCCAAATAAATCCTTTTACACTACGGTTATTAATTTTGAAATTGAACGATGTTATCTTACCTATGCATATTGTTCTAACAGCCACAGAATGTCCTTTTGCAAAACTATGAAAGAGCTGAGTGCAAGGGCAGTAGTACATGCATTTTAGTTGCTTTAAAATTCTGCATGGTTGTTACAGGTACTCAATGTATTAGCTATTATTGCTGGTTTTGATGGCAAATTAAATAGGAGTGTGGGTATGAGGATTAAGAAAGTCTAAATGTTCCACAGATGTTTACTCAGTGAAGGCTATATTCCTAGGGTTGCAAAGGCTAATTCCCATACTTAATTCCCTATATCACTTGATGGTGACAGTTTCAACATTGGTGTTACTGCTACGTAGCTTCTGCAAAATGAAGCACAAAGCTTTTCTACTTACTTTTCTCTACTGCAATAACAAGGGTTTGAAACAAAGAAAATGCTGGATTTTATTCTCTCAGTGTGTTTAGGTTGGTTTATGCTTTGGCAGAGAAGCTGGTTGATCTGGTTTTACTAGGATGGAACCATTACTGTATTATCTTTCTTTTTCTCTTTTTTGTTATAGCGTGTGTATCAGAGCATACACACAAAAATAATTGAAATATTATTAAATTACCTTTATTTATAGAGATAAATTACATTTTAAATATGTAATTAAATGCTCAGTACAGGTTACAGGAGACCACAATGAAGCATTGTGTAAAGACTTGAAAGATTTATGAGAAGTAATTAAGTGGTTCAGGGTGAAGACATGTTCCAAAGAGTTAAACTCATGGTATCTAGATTCCTGCAAAGAGTGTAGCCTTGTTCCTGCAAGCCTCCCAGGCTGTGCAGGGCAGCAGAAGGCAGTCCCTGCGAGCTTGGACTGGAGTGCTGGTAACCTCTCTGTGAACTTGAGGCACAGGCTGTCCCTGCTGGGGAAAAACAGCTTCCTTTGGCCTTATTGGGACTTATATGTACCCGCTTGAGGAACAGCGGGCAAGATGATTCATGTGAGTGGAGCTGGGGGACAACAAGTCCTTCTGTTTCTGCTGTGCAGGAGCCTCACACCCAAGTAAACAGCCTGACTGCCAAAAAAACTGCCAGAAAAACACCTGTGCTTTGGAGTTTGATTTCTGCAGGGACCAAGCAGCCTAAGGGCTCAGTGGAAACTGCTGAGGCGAATATGGCCTTCCCCATACAGAGAAGATATCACTTGTCTAATCCAGAAAATCCTGTTTCTGCTTTGCCACTGGATGTGGAAAAACAAAGTTGTTCCATGCTCTCAACCTTCTTCTCCCCAAAAGAAAATCTACAGAGGAAGAGAATGAAGAGGAACAACGCTCTTTTTTACCTGTTACCTTAAGGATTTTGAGGATCTAGGGTCAGTGGTGCCCCGTGACAGGACAGGAGGTAATGGACACAATCTTGAACATAAGAAATTCCATCTAAACGTGAGGAGGAACTTGTTTACTTTGAGGGTGGCAGAGCACTGGAACAGGCTGCCCAGAGAGGTGGTGGAGTCTCGGTCTCTGGAGACATTCAAAACCAGCCTGGACACATTCCTGTGCAACCTGCTCTAAGCAGACCTGCTTTGGTAGAGGGGGGGTCGAACTAAATGATCTTCAGAGGTCCCCTCTAACCCCGTGCTATTCTGTGATTCTGTAATGTGTAAAGGGGATTTCAGCTCATATATCTCCTTACACTAAGACAGAGCTCCTACTTCCTATTAAAAGATACTGTAGTGCCTGGACAATTTCATTTTCTCCTAGTGAAATTATTCCACTTTGCTTGAAATACTTAGGTGTTCATTGGCACATCAGCATCTCACATCCTATTTATTAACAGTGACCTGGAAGGATGTGACCTAACACCACAAAATCTTTAAAAATGTGAAATAAAACCACAAAGGGACTAATTCTGCATTGCTTTCCACATTCTCATTGTCTACAGCAATGAAGTGAACAACGAAGATGCACTAAAAATTCACAAAATTTTCAGGTTCATCCCCAAGAGGAAAGAACTTCCCTATTTCATCACTGTCTTGATAACATAATGGCAAACATGACATCCCCACAGAGGATCAGCCTTTCTTAGAGTGCGTGATTGTGGCGCTTTAAAATAATACTTGCCTTTAATTTGAGCTTGATAATTTATGGCTTTTTAATTACTGTATATTTTCCCTTTTTAAGCATGTCTCTTTAGTTCACAAAACTGTACTACATACGAGGCAAGCGGCAAAAAAATCACCTGTTGAAAACTAGATGGTGGTAACAGTGTCTGTAGTCAAGAGTTAAAAAGGAGGTGTTGACAATCACCACCCAGGTTCATATTACTTTGGAAGTAATAAGCATCAGCTTTTAATTTATTGTCTGTAGCTTGAGCCATAAGATACTTAAGTTGCTTTTTTAAAGGCTTTTTATCTCTTTTGTGAAAGACAGGACTTTTTTGTTTTAAATTAAAGCTGAATTCTCATGTAACTAAATTCAACATTAAAACTTTAAGAAAAAAGCAGTAATTATTACAATCATCATAATAAAGACTCCTGGATGGTAATTATCAGCTCTTCAGGGCAAGGATTGCATAGTGGCTTACTCAGTAGATGCACTGTTTTTGTTTGGTTTTTCTGGGTGCTATCAAAATAAACGTTCAGCTCACTTATAAGGAAAAACCCAGCCTGAAGTGAAGAAATGAGAAGGTGGCCTGGAGTGATGCCAGCGTGTGTCGATACCAACAATGAGCTGTTGGCAGAAGTGCACAGGAGGCAACTGGGATCCGCGTTGCTGCATATACCTTTCTCCTTTCTGTTTTCTGTTCCCCACCCATGTGTAAGTATTCCTGTTACAGTAAAATGAGTCAGGTGTTACTGTGTCGTATCTTCCCTTCAGCAGGACATGGGATCCCTTCCTCACTGGTACAGTGTTAAAAGAAAGGACTTGAGGTCTCTCAGTTCACCCAGTAAGCCTGTGCCTGAGTACACTATATGTGTCTTCTGATGATTTTTGGCAGTCAAATATGACTAAATAATATATGCCGAAAGACTGTCTGGCAGACAAGAAAATTGGCCTAGGCTAAACAGAGAGCTTTGCCTGAAACTCAGGAAAAAAGGGTTTATGACCTTTGGAAGAAGGGGAAGGGAACTCAAGAGGCTACAAAAATGCAATGAGGTTATGTGGGGAGAAAATTAGAACAGCCAGATCCCAATGAGTACTTAATTTGTCTACTGCATTAAAAGACAATAAAAATGTTTCTATAAATATATTCACACTAAAAGGACAGCTAAGGAGAGTCATCATCATTTATTGGAGTGGGAGGAAATGAAGTGACGAAGGGTGAGGAAAAGGCTGAGGTACTTAATGTCGCCTTTGTCTTCATCTCTAATAGTAAGAACTACTTGTTCTCTGAGTCCCCAGGCCCCTTGGAAGACAGAGATGAGGAGAATAAAGCTCCTGTAGTCAAAAGTGAAATGGTTTGTGACCTGCTACACCACTTAGACACACATAAGTCTGTGGGGCTAAATGGCATCCCCCATATTGAGGGACCTGGGAGAAGTGTTCAGCAAGCCACTTTCCATCTTCTATCAGAATCCTGGCAAACAGGAGAGGTCCCAGTTGACGGGAAATTAGCAAATGTGACACTCATGTACAAGAAGGGCCAGAAGGAGGATCCTGGGAACTACAGGCCTGTCAGTCTTGACCTCCCTGCCAGGGAAGGTTATGGAGCAGATTGTCTTGAGGGCCTTCACACAGCACATACAGGACAATCAGGTGATTGGGCCCAATCAGCATGGGTTTATGAAAGGCAGGTCCAGCTTTACTGACCTGATCTCCTGATCCACAAGGTGCCCCACTTAGTGGATGAGGGAAAGGCTGTGGATGCTGTTTACCTGGAGTTTTGTAAAACCTTTGACACCATTTACCACAGCATTTTCCTGGAGAAACTGGCTGCCCATGGCTTGCATAGGAGTACTGTCTGCTGGGTTAAAAACTGGCTGGATGGCTGGGCCCAAAGAGCTGTGGTAAATGGAATTAAATCCAGTTAGTGGCTTGTCCCAAGTGGTGTTCTCCAAGGCTCAGTATTGGGGTCAGTTGTGTTTAATTTCTTTATCAATTTTCTGGATAAGGAGATCGAGTGCACCCTGAGTAATTTTGCAGATGATACCCCCTTGGGTGGAAGTGTTTATCTGCTTGAGGGTAGGAAGGCTCTACAGAGGAATCTGGACAGGCTGTATGAGATCCATGATGCTGGGATAGTTTTTGCAAGCTCTGTCTCCTAACTTTGTGCTTCATGTTGCCATACAGACTGCAGAAATGGAATAGCTAAACCTATACCTTGGCTATAGCAGCACTGAGTAACTCCTGACCTGTCTCAAAGAAAATACCTAGCTATGGATCCATTTATTGCCTTCTAGGCAATTAGATGTTTCTAAAACAGCTAGGGCCAGAAACAGGAATCAATGAAGATAGAACTGGGGTGACTAATGATTTATTAGAGGAAAAGGTTTTCATGGCTGTTAACTTTGTTATGTTGCCATATATGTAAGTGGTAGCTTTTCTGACTCATTAGGATAACAGCTGTTACACAATAGTCTGAGTAAACCACTTATCTTATAAGAGTTCTGGTTAACAACACTATTAGAACAGATGACTTCATCAATATTTGGCTAGATGGTAAAGGCAGAATTGTGAATGTGGGTTTCTCCTTCAGCATTAAAAGACTTCTTAAGAATTAGGCTCTTGTGTGCTTCCTGGTGAAAGAGAAGAGAACAGGATTTCCCATAAATAGTGCACTGTCATAGATGAAGAGAGGCTCCTTTTTTGGACAGGAGGTGTCCTCTTCAGTTTAGACATCTTCCAGAAACTTCCGTGGGAATGAGCCAACTACATAAACCTATCCCACCATCCAAGTCACAGTTGCCTTTTACCTTTGACCCTGACTGTGGAGGGGCTTTGAGGTGTGTTCAGAGCACTAAGGTGGGCTTTGACCTGGGGAGCGGCCTCCCAGGGCCTGTGCATTTAAGCAGAACACTCTATTTGTGGTACCAGTTGAGAAATCTGCAAGAGCTGCACTTCAGCACATGGTTAAAAGCAGAGCAGACCTTTAGCAGGTATGACGCTCTGCAGTCCTGCCCAACACTGGGGAAAAGAAGGGAAAATCCCTTGAATGCAGCAGTGAAAGCTAGTGAAAGAGTGGCAATCTCATGGTTATCAATGATTACTGTATCCTCTATTTAAATCAAAAGAAAAAAATATTTTATGAGCTGACAGACAGTGTTTCTCTACTATCAGCTTTTCCCAGGCCTGCTTATTTGTGGAGTCATAATACAGTAGCAAGAAGCACAGCAAGAATAACATGCTGAAGGAAGCAATCTGCAAAACAGCTTAGTGTTTAGAGAGTTATGAAGTCATGCTACCTGGCAGTGAATTTTACAGTAGCTGTTACAGACTGAGCATTTATGACACACTTGGCAATGCTGGTCTGTGCTGTGCGGAATCTAACTAAAATTGCAGGGTGTAACAACTTGCCCTCAATTAAAGAAACAGTTATACTTGATAGAACTTACTCCTGTACTCTACACACAAGGCGATGATTCCAAAACCAAGATATGTGTAGGTGATGAGTCCAACAGAAACCTCAGCAACAATGCCTAGAAAGCTTTTCCAGACTGAACACCACACTATACAACAACAAAAGCTGTGAGCAGAGATCAAGAACCCTGCTATTCTCTAGCTAATAACTTTTATCTTTTTGCAATTAAAATGTTTAGTGTAGTGAACCAAATTGCCACAGGAAGCATCCAGCTTCATTATTTGTACCTTTACAGATGAACTGCTCACAACATGCATTAGGGTCTTAGAATAGGCAACAAATGTGCTATAAGCTGAAAGTTGATTATAAACCCAGGGCTGTGATAATAAGCTGCCCTAGTCGTAGCACAAATGAAGCTGGCCTTACTATACTCCAGTCAAAACACGTTAAAATTATAGCAAGTTCCTGTCCAATAAAACAAGCAAGAGTAAAAAAAAAACCTGTCTAAGCAAACTCTTACAGAAAGGACAGCAATGCTGTTTGTCCCTACTTTTGTCCCAAAGCATTTGTTTGATGGTTTTAAGGAACAGGTCCACCTCCAAGGACCTTCACACATGATACTTCAACTTTGCTTATAGATAGTGAGCTCCAGATGTTTTTCCATTTGATATCTGTCCCCAGTGAACTATATTGGGAGTTCATACTTAAAAACTTCTCTTTTTTTGCGTGCAGTCTCATTGCTGCAGAATGTAACTCGTGATTTGCTGGCAAAACCCATTTTTAGTCTGGGGGGCTGGATATCTTTATTAGTATCCTTATAAAAAGCAATCACATCTGGTTATGGCTCATAATACATCTGTTTTCTGTATATGAGAAAGGAATACAGGAAATGCCTGCTCAATAGTGTCGCTCTCACAGTTACAGCAATGGATTAAAATAAAACTCTGGTAAGTGACCAATACATACACATGTACGTGTGGGGTATGGGGCTGTCAGGATGGGTTCCCATCCTGCTTATGCTCCAGAGAATTTAGTAAGATTGCCCTAGTTCCAGGCCAGCAGAGAGGCTGTTCCAGTTCACTAACCCGAGGGTGATGTCATCCCTAGCTCTGTGGTCCCACCCTCATGTTGTTCCTTTCTCCTCCTCCCCCATTGCAAGGTCTGATGCAGGTTATTCTTGTTAAGAGGGGAGTAAATCTGGCTGTTTGTACATTGCTTATGTAGGAAGATGAGATACTGAAGGAAATACGGAAGCAGCTAGGCTTTTCTTTGCCACTGTGACCAAGAGAGGTTATTCCTCAGGCAAAAGAAAGTCCTAAAGTAGCCTATACAAGGTCACTCACACAGGCAAACCCACATGATTTTAGGCAGGAGAAGCTCCTTTGCTGTCTCATGAAGTTAAGTCCTGTTTCTTCTCACTAGAGCTGGCTAAATCTTAATGAAGGCTTTAAAAACTCAGAGCTGTTCCCAGTTTATAGGACAAGCAAGCAAGGCTGGCGTCTTCCTATCAATGGAGGCAGAAGAAGCCATTTCCCTGCATACACGAGAGGAGGCCTAGGTGCTGCCTGGCTGAAGTGCCCTCAGGCATGGATGTCCCTGTGCTTGGGGGCAGAAGCTGGGAAAGCTTGAGTCGCAAAAATACATGAGACACAGTCTTGCTTGCTGCGCACCCCAGAGCTTCTGCGCTGCTGCATGCAAGAGCCCAGGGTGTAGCAGAGACCTTCAGCCATGGGGATGGAGGAAGGTGGAGGCTGCCCTCATCCTGCCTGCTCTCCTCCTCCTCTTCCTCAGTTTAGATGTGTGACTGTGCTAATGAAAGTCAGGCAGATGGGCAATTGAAGGGCTGGAGGACTGGTACAGCTGAGCCACAGCTGCAGAGACACCTGCTGCCACTGCAGCTGTCCCCAGGGACCTGGGGGCTGCTTGTATCCAGCCTGAGCATGGGGAGCTAGTGCTGGGCTGGGTACGGGAAGCTCTCAATGTAGCTGCAAATTGTCTGCCTGCTCTGATGAGAAGTATCTCACTAGTTTTGCAAGAAAAGATTGGCCTGCCTTTAAAGGTTTTGAAAATCATACCAATTAAAGAAAACCTAAAATCCTATTTTGATTCCAGTATCACTTCCAGCCACTACAGATACTTCTCTCCTTAAAGCACCTGGCAAGCTCAAAAATTTTAAAGGAAGGCACTGTTAATATCTTTGTAGAGTCTCCTATATAGTCATAGAAAACTGTAACACTCTTCTCTGGGCAATGCTTCTACAGACCTCAGTTTACCCACAGTGTCAAAAAATAGCACTGAATGGAGAAGTGGCTTCGCTTTGATGTCACTCTTTGCTCAATTTTTTTTTTTTATGTGCTCGTCTGGAAGGAGGGGGAGAGGAAATAAAAAAAAACCCAAGCAACTACCTAGTTTAATTAGTGTAAAAACAAACAAAAGATTATGAGGTAGTGTGATCAAGCAAAGATAAAATATTTTGCTCAAGATAGCAATAGCTCTTGACTGATTTTCAAGTTAGGAAATAGTTTCACTGCTTTAACAGAACATCAGGAGTTGTACAGAGTCAGCTTCACCACTGATCTTGTCTTAGAAATTAAGATTAGAAAATAAAAATCTGGAAAACTACCCAGAATGGTTTAAAATACCCAAAACACTGTATTTTTCCCCACCACAATGTATCAGTTGGACTAACAGAAGATAATACACCTTTAGACAAGCCCTATAGCTCCCAGCAAATTTACAAATATATTTCATCTAGTAAGTGAAGTACAGTAAGTATCTCCTTTCAAAATTTTGTGCTAAAGATAATATGCAAATAAAAATAGGAAAAATTGTTAAAGCAAATTAAGAGATCTAAGCTAATTTTCAGGGCTGCTGTAAATATTCTGTGGTAGGAACACTATTTTCTTGGTCACCTCTAGTTTCTGTCTGAGTGACAGAAAGCAGAAATCTTTGGCATATTTTTAATTTCCTTGTACGTTAAAGCTGTGGACATTAGATGTATTATATTCTTTGACAGATAAAATTGCAAGGGCACAAACCAAAAGATGTGAAAATAAATTGAAAGAAACTTTACAAGAGGCACTGAAATTCAGGTTTAATTCTTATGTGATCTTTGGGACAAACACACAAAATATTTTTTGAGTTAGTCTAAAGGAGAAAGATTTATTAGCGCTTGAGCAGGCAGTTAAAACAATGCAAAAATTTTCCTAACAAAGTTTTCTCCCTCCCTCTCTGTTCCTCCCCATCCGTGACTGAGTTCTCTGTACTACATGCTTTAGGCAGCTGGAGAGCTTTACCTACAAACAGTCTATGCAATTATTTTGGTTATGCTAGCTGATTTTTGAACTTAAATTTCTCACATTTTATGTTTCCTGGAAAACATGTCAGGTGGGAATTGTGTCACTTTACACAAATCCACAAATTTGCTGCAGGCAAGAACACACCTTCTGTTTGGCCTTGCAACAACACTGATGAGCAATGAACCTTTCTAATAATCAGTAAAAATTGTTCATTGTAAAAGAGAAAAGAGAAGAGCAAAATCACAGGAGTAACCATATCGGAAAAGAAACATTTAAATCAGTGTGTTAAGTTGTAATGAGTAAAGACTAGTTAGTCTTGACAGTAAAACTGGTGTGATTTGACGGTAGGTCCCCAAAGCACTTTGCTGTGTAATTGGTGAGGAAGACCCTGTGGGATATTGTTCTGGACAAGAAATACTGAGTGTTTAGGGAGCTTTCAGTAAACAGGACATTATAGTATGAGGTGTTAGTGACAAAACACAGCCTCCAGAGCTGTATGGCTGTTTCCAGTTAAATGTTTTGCAGGAGAGGAAGCAGATTCCCATAGTGTGTGTTTGGCAGCATCATTTCTTGTCAGAGGTACCACCAGCTTCTGTACCACTGTATCTCCTTCTAGCAGCTACACAGGGGTCCAAGGGAGGGTCCACACTTACTGGAGTATAAACTGAGTAGATGGACTTTGGTGCCTGGCTGAAACAGAGATTTGAAAGGTTCGCTCTTAGGATCCAGATCTGCTTCCCATGTTGCTGATGGTGCTTGCTCTTTCCTGTGCATAGGCCAAAAATTTAGATTATTTAAACATATATCTGGAAAAAGAGCAACAGTGATATCACTCAATAGTGATAAAATATTTAAAGATAATCTGACTCTGAAATTTTATGAAATTATTTTTCCTTTTCTGTGTTCAGGCTTCTAAGAACAGTGTCCTTGCCAGTGATCTCTAGCTGAGTGGAAGGGAGGAACATGGCAAGCCAATGTGAGCAGGCTGCGAGCCCCACGGGGGGATGAGCTGGGAGAATCCTGTGCCCAGGCCCTGTAACACTGTCTTTGTTGCTGTCTGGGCACATGTTGCCTCATCCACAATGATGAAAAAACATACATGAGAACTTTGCAGGGATTACCATCTCTAGTAGATAACAGTATGTCACAAGAAGACCCCCAAAGACCGCAAATTCCTAACACAAAACCCAGAACTGACCAAACAAAGGCAAGGCCAGTGACTTTCCCAGGCTCCCTATGAATGCAGATGAATTTTACTCGTTTTTATTTCTGTGAGAGAACACCAAACCAGATTTTCATTGTAGGTTGATTTTATCAGCTCTGACCATGCTCCGTGTGCAATGCACTTGAGTTTAATGCCATGCTTTAAATGTCATGCCTTGCTTTTGAGGAGACAGCCTTGTTTGTGGTTCTATAGGCAATGCTATTATGAGATTGGTAGAACAAAGATAAGAAAAATTATTCCCCAAAACTCTGCAGAACCTTTTTACAGTTTCTGTTTAAAATAAATACTTTTTCCCCTTTCCAAGTCCACATGATTTTTTAGAAGACTAATCAGTACTTCACAGTTCAGTGTGGTGTTCAGATCTGATTCCTAATGGTCTCCTCCCGGGCAAGACAAATTAAAACAGTTCTTTTAATGCTCTCTAGTGTTGACTTGGATTATAGCATGCTATTTGTTCAGCTTCTCCAGCTCTGCTAGTTATCACTAAACCATTTCTATAGCACTTGCAAAATACCAAATGCCTTGAAAAAGCTCTTTCATGGGTCATTAATTCTAAATAAGTGAGAGGTTAATTTTTTCATTTGCTTAGCATCTTTCAAGATCAAACTATAATCAGATCAAAAAAGATGAAAACGATCAGTAAAAAAAGGCTTTACCCAGGAATTTACTTAAATAGTCCAACCAGCACACCAGGCCCTTCTCTTTACTCCCCCAGTCCCTGGAGAGCTGTGGTGCAAAGCCACAGGTGGTGGTCTACTACCCGGCTCATATGCTCTTTCCATTTCTGGATTCCACTTCAAGTAGGGAGAGATCCAGTGGCCTGATCCAGTTTGCCTGGTGCAAAACACTGTGAACCCACTTTGCAGTCATGCTCACGTTTTTGGCTAGGATTCAACTAAATAGGGCAACAGAACTAACAGCCAGTGAACCATACTTTGTATTCAAGCAGCAGGGAGCAGGTTGTAAGGCAGATGCATGCTTGGCACTAACTGATAAAACACCTCTAAGTGAGAATGCACTGATCCCTGCAAAATCCTTGCTACGCTAAATAAAGCAAACCTTCCCCTGTGAAATAAATTATACAAATGATAACCACTATTTGAAGTGTTTTGCCAATAGAAACCACGCTGATTACAAATCTTGCTTTTGCCAGTATTGCCACAACATGAAGCTGGCATACCTGGAATTAGCAAGCTTTTGAATGCATGTTTAGTGCCTGACACCTTTTCATCTCCAAATGTTATTTGGCACTTTTGTTATCTTGCTTCAATCAGAAAATAATGCAGCTAAACCCAAACATTTTTTTTTGGGGGGGTGGGGGTGGGGGTGTGTGCAGAAAAGAAAGAATGAGGAAGAGAGAGTATGGGTGAAACAGCATGTAACATCAACAGGTTTAATTTCTGTTGGTCACATTTTCACTTCTTTCCCTTCACCCTGAAACAAGCTATTAATTTCTTTCCCAGCTAGCAGTGCAAAGGTGCATCAAGCGTGAAGAGATGGTTAGCTTTTCCTGTTAGCTTAAGCATGTCAGTCTAAATTGCAGTACTTTCCTGGTTCAGCTCAAAAAGTCTGCCACACTCTGCATTGCTGTGTGGCCATGCTCAGCAGTTACAACTTGTTTTGGAAATGCTGTTCATGCCTAAGATTGTCCCTGTAAACTGCTGCTGCTTAAGCAGGGGCTGCCCTTCTTCTTGCCATCAAATTCACTAGCAAGAGCAGACACTGAGAACTGTAGCACCTTCCAATTAAGCAGTTGGCAAAGAAATGCCGAATTGCCATTGTCTTGTTATGAGACTCCTCTGGTCACATAACAGTTTGCCTGTTTTTGCAATCCAATGAGGCTGAAGCATCAACAAGAGCCAAACAGAAAGCAGAGGTGCAACACAGGTGGAATTTTAAAAGAAAGAATAACTGTCAATGCTTTAATTGCTGTGAAAAGGTGATACTTGCTGTATGTTTTAGCAAGTATTACACTGTGTGGCAATTGACTTGCTAATCATCTCTCCCTATGTAGCAGAAATACATGTTTGCAGGCTAGCAAGAAGCTTGTTAGAAGCATTGCAGAGCATCAGTGTAAGTAGGATGTCTATGCATATATCACTGAATGGTTTGTGTTGAGGGGACCCTTAAAGGTCTAGTCCCATTCACCCCGTCAATGAGCAGAGACATCTTCAACTAGGACAGATTGCACAGAGTTCTGTCCAACCAGACCTTGAAAGTTTCCGGGCACGGGACATCTACCACCTCTCTGGGCAACCTGTGTCAGAGTTTCATCACCCTCATCGTAAAAAATTTCTTCCTTACATCTAGCCTGAATGTACCTTCCTTTAGTTTAAAGCCATTATTGTTTGTCCTATCCCTGCAGACCCTAGTAAAATATCTGTCCCCATCTTTCTTATAATCATAGAATCATAGAGTGTTTAGAATTGGAAGGGACCTCAAAGATACACATTGTTGGCTCATGTCCAGCTTGTCATCCAGCAGTACCCCCAAATCCTTCTCATCACGGCTGCTCTCAATCCCTTCATCCCTCAGTCTGTATTGACACCAAGGGTTGAACCCACCAAGGTGCAGGACCTTGCAGTGGGCCTCGTTGAACTTCATAAGATTCCCAAAGAACAACTTCTCAAGCTTTTAAAGTGTTGTGTTTTCAACCATGCTTAGGCAACATAAAAATACTTCCCAAATGCAACTTCAGCACTTAGTTACCGAGAAGTCAAGAAGTCTGCTTAGTTTTGTGAGTCCTCTTTATTTCAAGGTTCTTGTGTTGTAACTGCCTTTCCTGAGGTATTTTTGTTTTTTAGTTTTTTGGGGGTTTTTATTTGCATGCAAGCCAGAATCATCAGCAAACCCAACTTCAGCAGTGTGCATGGTCGGGATACTGGTTTACAAACATGCATCAAATCTTTTTTAGGCATTCTTATGCCTAAAATCTTTGTTGATTCTCTTAGACATGAGAATAGACAGTTGCCTTCAGCGCTCTCATTTTTTCACCCTGCAAGGTAGGAAGAAGGTGCTTATTTGCAAATGCTCTCAAACATAGGGTTTACAAGTGAAACGACCCAACCACAGAGCAAAATGAAGTAAAAAAAAATAAAAAAAATCACTTTGCTTGCCGAAGCTGTTTCTCACATATGTTTCTTTTCCTCTTAGCATGTAACCCCTTGCCAAGCAGACTAGGGGTCTCCTATGGCTACCTAAAAATAAACCACTAGCATAGAAACAGAATTTCATGACATTGAAACATCTCTCAACAATATAATAGGTCTATTCTTGTACAGTTCTATTACCTACATGCTCTTTTTCTAAAAGTGAATTGCTGTTACTCGGCTTCAGCACCCCTTGTAAAAGAATGGTACACAGAATGGAGTTAGCTCTTGGGCTCTACACCACAGAAATTTTAGTAGACATGGACACAATGTAAAAACCATTCAGACTTGCAAGGGATAATGAATATTTCCAAGTCCTAAACACGTGCATGATGATTAATGATGTGCAGGAAAGCACACATTCGCAAACTACATAGTGAGATGATGAATGTTTTATCCAGTATATTTTCTGGAGAGATATTCAGCATCGATTTATTATGAAATAAAATTTCACAATTTTTTGTGAAATTAATTGTGAAAAATACCACATTCCTAACCAAGATTCTTAGTGTACACTAATCGTAGGAACACCTAAGTAGAATTATCTAGCTGCCAAGAATTATCTCCCCTGACACATTCCACCAGTCAACACCTGATTTGCAGTTGCTCACATTCATAAAACCATACAGACTGTTCTGAAGTGGAATATATAAAAATGTAAAATAAACCATTGTAGCATCTAATATCCAAAATAATGCTAAGAAAATGAAATTTAGAGATAATTACAGAAATAATGATAAATATGCAAAAAAACCCCAAACCACATCTGGGAGGACATTTTCAGTTTCTTCAGGAACCAGTGCATAGATGGAGTGGTTCCATAAGTAAGAATTTAATCAGCCTGATACAGTTCAAAATCCTAAAATGGGATTTCATAAAACCCTGACAATAAACTGAACTAACAATGCAAAGGATTTGTCTGAAAAAAAGGGAGTTTATTTGAAAAACACTCAGCAACATTAAGAAATTACTTTTCCCCCCTCTACATTAACTTATTTACATATGCTATATATATACAAATAAAGAGCTATAATTTCAATTGTATATTACTGTACTGAATCCATGAAACTATATATTATACAACAACTTGGTTTAAAGTTTTGTATTGCTTGGATATAATACAACACACTATCTCAATGCATTGCTAGTAATTGCCTGTAGACGCTGTTACTCACATTAGTAGAGCATGTAGTAGCCCTTCTGCTAGTGGTAGACATTGACTGGCTGCTGCTGTTACTGTTAGGATCAAAAGTCTTTTTACAATTGAAGAGACTGAAAAGTTGTCTCTGATACTGAGAAGAAGCATAGTAGTAAATAAAGGGGTCAATGCAGCAGCTAAAGGTGCTAATACAAACACAGAGTAGATAAGCAAAGTAGAGATACTCTAAGCTGTTGTCGTAAGAAAAATGGATATAATGAGTTAATAGGAGGACATTTGTTGGCCCAAAGCAAATAACAAAAACTGAAAAAACAGCCACACACAAGAGCAAGGCACGTGTCTTCTTATTTTGTTTTGCAACAATGGTAGAAGAACTAAGACATCGAATGATACACACGTAACAGACGGTAGAAATTATAAATGGCACTACAAAAAACACACAAGAGAAGATGGAGAAGAAGTGGAGGTAATAGCCATGAAGTTCAGATTCTCTTAGCACATCATGGCAAGTTGTTATATTTAACATGGGTATTTCCATTGTTTGCTCTCTGATGAGAAAAGGTATAACCCCAGTTATTGCTACAAGCCATATGACAAAACAAGTCAGCGAGGCACGTGTTAACGTACGCCACCCAAGAGACTGCATCGGATACACTACTGCTAAGAAGCGATCAACGCTAATGCTTGTCATAAGCATTACTGAACAGTACATGTTACAGTAGAAGGCAGCAGTGATGAAACGGCACATTTGAGATCCAAAAACCCAGTTGTTTCCAGAAAAGTGATAAACAATCTTAAAAGGGAGAATGCTTACAAACAGGACATCTGCTAGGGCCAAATTCAGCATATATACTACAGCAGGCTTTTCAAATTTCATTTTTTTTAGGAACACAAGTATCGCTGTAATGTTCAGAGGGAGACTCAATGCAAGCACTAAGGTGTAAACTGAAGGAACAAAACGTGTCAGCCACGGACTAGTGAGGTATCTTGCTGTTTGCACTGACACTTTTCGTTGTTCCCGCAAGAATGATCCAGTCTGATTGGTGGCTCCTGATCCAACTTCCAAGTCATCTTCAGTATCTCCTTCAGTAGGTATACGGTCATCCTCATGTACAGAAAAGCCTACAAAACTTCTGCCTTGTGGTCTGCTGCTATTGTGTAGAGGGGCTGAAAAATAAGAAAGTACTAAGATTAATAAGCAAATATTTACATCCTACGGGGAAGTGAAAACGTATTTCAGAAAGGAAAGCTAAGCCCATGTGAGCAACACAAGCTAATAATAAGTTTAATTTCTGATTCAAAGTGCAGACTGCCCACCAATGTTAGTCCACCCCTTTTTATTTAGTTCCTTTTACAAGTTTGGGTAGGATGTCCTCCATTGTCTCCTATGTCTTAGCTTGGAAGCTTTTATGGTAGGTACTGTATCTGTGAGAACCCAACCTCATCTGTGTTCTCTTTGGGCAACTTTAATAAAAATACAGCAGTAAATCTGTCACCCTTGATCTTCCTTTGACACTCTTCATAGAGATTGTGAAAAATGAGGTGCTGGAATAAATACTAGTATTCGTATACAAAATTCCCATTAGAAGCGCTCATCATCAAAATAATAGAAAGCTACATTGCATCAAGTTACTGAAAAATTTCTGTGTGCTCTGGAGACATCTTACTCAACCTGATGGCCCCCACCAAGACAGATAATGGCAAAACTCTGTATGCAGTTTTCAAGGTGGATGGGGATCAGCCTTTTGCTTATATCAGACAGGTAGCCACAGATTGCACTGAAACACTCCCTCAGTTGTACTTATCCTACCCCTCCATGCATCCTAAGGACAGCATGTCCTGAGTGTGCTTCAGGGCACTTCTGAAACTTGCCACTAGTTTTCCCTCTGCAGCTGGGTTTTCTGCAGCACTGTTCAGTGACTGGACTGAGAAGAAAGGTGTCAGGACAGGGCATCTCTGCTTTTTCAATGTAGCAAGCTACTTTACCCGTTATTTCACAAGTTATTTGTATGGACACTTATTCTGGAAGACTGTCTTTTTCAGCTTTGGCTTAGGATAGGCATAGGATAACTCAAGTGTATTATGGGCAGATAGAAGTGAGACAGATACTTCTCCTTAAGTAATCATGCATCTATGTTGAATCCTAGACAACTGAAATAAAACTGAAGATGTGTTAGCTTAAATCACTGAGTGAAAGTAAAAGGCTGAAAGTAAAAGGCACTAGTCTAAAATGCTACTCGTTAGACACAATTATTTGTTCTACAGTAATTCAAAGCATTTTTTTTATGCAAATGAGAGCAAAAGCATTTGAAGGACAAAGATGGCAAAAAAAAGGAGTGGCTGCAGCCTTATGCAGGCAGTTACTTCTTTGTGGGCAGGCTGTACAAGAAGGGCCCTTCCCAGCTTGAATTTTGGTGACATTTAGATTTGAATGTGGGGGAAGATCAGAGTACTGGTAGGGAAAATTGGGGATTTTTTTTAAAGCTGTTGCACAATACATATCATCTGTGTCACAGCAGCAGAGGACAGAAAAGAGGGGAAATGTTTTCTTATGCAAAGTGACCGGATTGCAACCTCTGCAGACCAGAAAAAAGATTCTGGATGAGAATTTCAGCTTGTGAGCTTGTTGCATAGACTGCAACAGGAACAATTTAGTACTTTTACTGAAACACAAAAGCACAGAAGTATGTGAGATTCAGTGTTTGCACAGAAGGGCACCAAACCAATTTATACCAGGGTCTATTCTACTGTCTAAAACCAAACACTAACAAAAGGCAAATCCTTAATCTTTAACTCCAAAAGTTTAGTCCAAGCAGCTGGATGGCTCAAGGAGTAATCTCCTAGTTCAGCAGCTCAGATGCAGAACAAGTTATATTTAACACCTCTAACTTCAACCTGTGGCTGTCATCAAGTAGTTAGGTGATTTTCAGTACTTAATGACCACTGCAATAGAAATCTGTCACAAATTACACTATCGGTATTCATGCCTTTCTGGAGCACTGTAATTTCATTTGAATGGAAAAGGCCTAATTTCTCATGCCCAGAGGCTTGTCTCCACAGTAAAGACATCAGTAAGTGTGTCAAAAAGTCTTGAACAGCACCTCTGTTACCTTCCATACATACAAGTTTTATAACTTCAAGATTTTATGATTATGTATTTCTTCCACTGACATTTCTAAAATAAAAAAATCTGAAATAGAACACAATGATTATTCTAGTCCTTGAAGGTGGAAGGCGTGTCCTTCTTGGTTTCTCCATCACTGAAGATGTCGAAAACCAAATGAAGATGTGACATTTTTTCATGGTTTTGGGGAACACAGATAC
This sequence comes from Pedionomus torquatus, assembly GCA_013398155.1. Taxonomy (NCBI): domain Eukaryota; kingdom Metazoa; phylum Chordata; class Aves; order Charadriiformes; family Pedionomidae; genus Pedionomus; species Pedionomus torquatus. Next base: position 54,422 of record VZRU01011216.1, read on the forward strand.
AAATTAACTTGATGACAGGGAAAGTGTCTAAAGTGTTTGAAGTCAAGATCTGTACTGTCCAGATAACCTCAGCATGATGTGGTAACAGACGAACTTCCAGGAAACACCTCTCTCATCCCAGTATCCCTGAACTTCAAAGGGTCCACCTGTGCAGCCTCCCTTAAGCTAGCAGTGCCTCGCTTTTTGAGGACTAGTGAGCAAGCCAGTCAGACCCTTAACAATTGAGGGGAAGCCCTTAGTGGTAACCAACCCATTTATCATCAGTGATTCTTAGCTTACAACAGTAGGAAGATATGCTCAAGAAAAAGAACGATGATTGAGCCAGTTACCTTTTATTGACTACCAACCTTCGTTTCAGCTACTGCTTACAGTTACTTGAACATTAGTAATAATTTTAATTATATCCAAAATGCTTGCAACTAACTTATTTACATCTTTCTTAGATGAACAGCTTTATTAGAGTCTGCATTACTCCTTTATCAAACTTTTCTAAAAGTAGAATCCTACTACCGTAACCTGGGACAAAACCACTTCATAAATAATTTTAGTCGAGTTAAAATTCTCTTGGATAAAACTTTAACTCATTGTAAACTATGTGTTCTTTGTATAAGCTTGATGCTTTTAGTAACACTTGCATGCAGTATCCTTTGCGGTCTCCATGTCTCCACCTTGAACTTAGATGACATGAGGCACTACTTGAAAGCCAGTGCTATGGAAAAATGCAACAAGACCTCAAGCTTGCTATTTCTTTGCACTTGATAACATAGAGAGTGTATATTTAAACTTTCTTGATGAAACTCAATTTAATTTAAAAAATTCATAGCCACAGATCAGTTCATTTCCTTTGCTAAGCTGATTGTATGTTTGTATGACACTGCACCTGAGTATTATTAGAAAAAAACAACAGTGCACCTCATACTTTCTGAAACAGAAAGGAAGACAGTTACTGCCCTGAGGTACTGGATTCCTTTTGTGTCAGTGTTTATCTGAAAAAGCCAACAATAAGAGTTATACATAGAAACTGAGAATGAAATGATGTCTTATTATTTCAAAAGATCTTAGTTAACCTTGGCAATAAGCACAGAGGTCAGTAATGGGAGACGGGCATTATGTACAGGCTGATATAGTACAAGATAGGCAATACAGTAGTTCAAAGAAAAGATTTTAAAACTACTCTTACATAGCTACAGCTAGATCAGAATCTGTCAGATATTCCTTTCTAGCTGTTTTAAAGCTGTAGATACCAGTTGTCTAAAACATATTTCACTACAGCTTAAGTAATTTCTAATAACAAATAATCTCTTAGGAAAAGAGAGGTAAAGCTCTATAATGACCATAAATGTTCAGTCATCCTGTTTTTGCTAGGCTGTCATCTGATCCTTTTGGAAGAGGTCAAACTTGGTAGATCACTATTTTATAACTAATGGAATTCTCATTGGTATTATGATGGAGTTAACAGCTCTATCAAACTACTTGTAAAATATATATGTTTGAAATAATAGGACTGAGAAACTAAGAACAAAGAAAAAACAGGATAAAACATTTAGGTTTTACCCTTGTATTGTGCAGTAAGGACACTAAACAATATACATACAGTCTTTTCTTTGCTTACAATACAGAAATTGAAAGGCAAAAATGAGGTAGAACAGTAGGATATTCAAACTGCCTGCAGTTTTCTCTTACTGCCTGTGCTCTTTGCACTGATTCTCCAACAAGGACATAGTGAAATTATATAGACAGCTCAGTAAGTTTGGGATTGTTTAACAATGTATACTGTGCTTTTTTCCATCAAGTACATCAACACATATTGTTGGTCTCATGATCAGCACATGTATATACATACTGCTGACACTGAAAGATACCAGTTTTATGTTTCTTTTACATATAGGGCTACAGTTTCCTTTTACATCTCCTTTCGTATGCAAAGGCCTACTGTGCGTACTGTTCTGTAATGGCTTCAATCAATCTTAAAAAGCATTCTTGAGCTCCAGAAGAAAATTTCAAAGTATTTCTGTAGACCCATAAATCTGGACAGGATGTTACAAACTGGCAACGTTCACATGCCAAAGGATATCTTTGTGAGGTGGAAAACTAAAGAATAGTTTCCTACTCAAGCCAATTAATTATGTTCCAAATTTGCTTCTGGACAACAAGTAATACCAATTTCCTGGGAATTAATGATAACAGCTGCAACCACACCACTGGCTTATAATACAAAGTTGGTTTCTCTTATCTCCCCTTTGTATAATCCATAGTGATAAGCATCTACAATCTAAATTACTCATTGGCCCATAAATTAGGTAGTAACACTCACAATGCGAAATGCATGACAGACACATCTATAAACATGGTAAGACACAATCTTTTGGTAGTTATTTGCATTTGTAAAAATAAACACAAGGTTGTCTTTTAAAAACTCTTTAGCCCACATCTGTGTTTATTCAGAATTCATTATTGTACTACACCAAGACAGGCTGGATGGGGCTTGGAGCAACCTGGTCTAGTGGGAGGTGTTCCTGCCCATGGCAGGGGTGTTGTAACTCAATGATCTTTAAGGTCCCTTCGAACTCTAACCATTCTACAATTCTAGGATTCTGCAAGAGTGATGTAGGAACAATTTGAGCACATTTTCCTTTTCTTGCAACCCGGTGTCTGCTCTTTTTTGCTTTTCTTTCTCAATCTCTTTGATCACAGGTGCTAGCTTCAAGCAGCGATAACATCTCTCTCTCTGGCTATCAGTGTCTCAACAAAGGAAAGTCAGGGCTGGTTCAGACCTCAGCCAGCCACCTCGGCAGCTCCCAGTCAGCTAATCTGCAAGCACCCAGTGACAACACACTGCCAAGCTGTTGCTTTTTCACCTGTCCACAGGACCAGCACAGGCTAGTGATAACTGTGGATATTGAAGGACCAAGGGAAAAAGCAGGGAAGAAGCCACAGGTCCAAGAGCAGAGGAGACCTGGTGCTGCAGCGGTGCACACACAATGGCAACTGAGTACACTGTGGTTGAAATAGAGAAGGTTATCCAGGATATTGGGGAAATGACAGTGGGAGCAAGCACAAGAAGAGCAGAAGACATGTTCCAACAGCCATGCTTTATTAGTTCTACCGCACGTGAAGTAGCTTGCTTTGGATTTTTTCTTTTCCTTGTGATGAAATACAGTAACTATTTCAATCATTATTTCCCAAGGAAGCATCAAATAAATAAAGTAATTTGGAGTGCTCTTTAGTGAAGACTGTTATTGCAAAAGGCAAGAAAACACGTTCCAACATTTCCATAAACTGGAAGGATAATCCAAAAGAAGTACAATCTTTTTTTTTTCTAGCATTAACACATATAGTTTATCTTTTACATAACCCTCTTTTTTATTTCTTTTTTTCTGTTATATACACATTTTCCTTATACTTCCAATATGAACATGATTGTGATCTCTTCAAGGACACGTGTCCTGGTGCCAAAAAATTGTTTAGCCAAAAATTATTTGCACTCTCTGATACTTCCTCTCCAACATAATTACAAGCACTAGCTCTGTCCTCTTTCAGCCTTCATATTGGCAGTCGATTTCCCTTAGCTATTCTTCAAATTAGGCCTTTTGTGTACGCAGAGCTTGAACTGAGTCTTCCAGCAGGCATCTCATGGCTCAGCTCTTTGCACAGCAGCACTATCATTGCTATGTGATTGAAAGAAATGTTAAACTCAATTTTACAGAAAATAAAAAAAGCCACTAGTGTACTGTTGTACCTCTAGCAGAAACTGGGAGGTTACATGCATGCATGTCTTCTCTTACCTTCCTTCCCTCAGCATCTGCATTGTCAGACAAGCTCTGAGCTAGATGGATCCATGGTCTCACCAGTTATAGCACTGCTATTAATGCTATTAGAACAACCATGATGATCATCACCATACTTGAGATGGATATTCTGAACTATTTTGTGTTGGTAGGTCTTCCAAATTTTGCACTATCCAGAAATTCAGCGTGCACTCTTATGTTGAGTTGTTAAGCTAGTTGTTAGCTAGTGATACTAGCCTTTAAAGGAAATGCATCAGCACTAGTCTTGCCAGCCTGGTTCACGTTTGTCCACCATAACTTGCTATTTCCCAGCCACTTCCTTACCCACGAGGTAACTGTAAACCTTTCTTCACCATCAATAATCTTGACTGACAGCATCATGCCTTTCTCAGATCTATGTATTTCAGATCTAGGGCATTTCCTTTATTGAGAAAAAAAATTTAAAAGTTCTCAAAAAGTAGAGGTCAGACGTTGCTTTGCCCAGGCTGACTTTATGTTGTTCTCTTGCCGCTGCCAGAAGCCCAGAGCAGCGTCTCCCAGAAGGCCAAAGGAAACTCCATCCTAAGCGCCAGGTAAAACTTCAAAGCAGGAGCCCCTTGGCCCAACGATGCTGTGCGCTAACGCCTGTTTCGTTCACTTATTTTCATTTATTTCCCCCTCCGGCCCCGCTGCCGAGTCAAACGGCCGTGCCGCCGCCCGGGGGGCCGCGCTCCTCGCTCGGCGCCCCGCCAGTCGCCCCGCCACCGATTCCCGGGGAATTCCACCAGCAGCTGCGCTTGCCGTCCCCCTCCTCTCCCCTTCCCTCCCCTCCCAAGCCCCAGCAGCCCCCCCAGGGGCGGCCCACTCACCGGGGCGGGCGGCGGCGGCGGCGGATGGTGGGTAGGGGCAGCCCAGGAGAGCCAGTGCGCAGAGCAGCGCGGCCAGCGCCCCCGGCCCCATAGCCGCCGAGCCGGGGGGGGCGCCGGGCTCCCTCCGCTTCTCTGCCCGTCCGTCTGACGGAGGGGGACGCGGCAGCCGGCGACCGTCGGGAGGCTGGGGAAGGGTCGCCCCGGGACCGCCGAGGCTTCCTCCGGCAGCGGGGAAGAAGGCGGGAGTTGGGCGGGGGAGAGGGGGGAGCCGCCTTCCTGCCGCGCCGCCCCGGCGAAGGGGGGGCTCCACGCTGCCCCGCACCGCCCGCTGCGGGGGCGGGGAGGAGAGCTGGGCCTCGGCGGCAGCGGTCGGGCCATGGGAGGGAAGGGTAGAGGATGTCGCCCCCCCAGCACAGCATCCCAGCCAACCGCACCCCGGCTCCGGCCGCCTTTCCCAAAACGGCAACGGAAAGCGTTGGCAACCCATCTGGGAAACGGGAAACGGGATGCGTTCTGGGCCGGCGTGAGGAGGCAGGAGGTGCGGAACAAAGGGTTCTTCTCGAGGGAGCAGTCTGAGCGAAGCTTGCCTAATTGTGTTTGTGCGATGCAAATTGGTAGTGCCCCATGCAAGGACAATTGCGAGGCTGATTGAAATACCCACCTTGCTCATAAACTGAAAGATCATTTATAACACAGGCAAAAGCTTTACAAGTGGACACTTCTTCATTTGCTAGGGCACATGGTTCCATCCTCAATGTATATCCTTCTGTTGTGTGTGGGGAAGCTCCGTTTAGACCTTGTTGTATACTACTGACAAAGCACTCGCTCTTAACTGAGGAAAAAAACCATGGAAAATAAATATTCCTGATACTGGTTCCCAGTAATTGCTAATATTTGCTTGTTCTGATTTTCTTCCCACAATCTTACCACTTGCTGTGTTATAGCACTGTTAAGGCAGACTCCAATTTGTGTAGAGCAAGGTCAAGTAATAAATACAACTTTCACAGCTGGTCAGCCTTTCCATGGCTCTGCCATCCCAAAAACACTATGGAACCCACACAAAACACACGGACCATTCTATTTCATTTATTTAGAAAATGCCTAATCGGAGATAATTTCATCTATTTGGGAACAGAAAATGAAACTCTTCTTCGGCATTCATACCTCTATAAAGATACCCAAAGGTGACACTTAAAAACTTCTAAACCGAAAGTACAAGTGAAGTAAGTATCAGTCTTTCTTAAAATTAATATCTATTTTTAAATGCTATACCAGACCTCAGAAAAGCATACATTTCCAGTATTTTGTATTTCTTAAGTTTCAAGAAACCTTAACCAGCAGGTTAGTGCTTAAAGGATAACCCAGTCTACAGAGTTCATGAATGATACAAGGGAAGACTCTGTATCAGCAGGGAGTACCTTAGTTGCTGATATAAGGAGCACCCACAGGGCTATGTCCTTTCATCTTAATAAATTAGGTTATTAGGTTTTAATGCAAGAAATGGATAAGAATTTTGCTTCAACCATAATGAATTTGCCTGTACATAGATAAACTAAGTTTCTATAAACTCAAGGGGAACTGAGAGCCATGCTTTGTAAAAGGGAACTTGTGTGAAGTAGTGTGTAACTAAAAATTGTGCAAAGGGCCTCATAAGAAGAAAAAGACTCAATGAGAACATTGTAATCATGACATGAGCTCAGGAGACAGGCAGGAAGATTGTAAGGCCCCGACTATCTACCTGGCCAGTAGGAAAAAGGAACAGGAAAATCAGGTGATGGGGGAACAGTATAACAAGTATAAGGAACAAGAGCAGAATGTGTCTCCTCTTTGGCAGGGGGGCACCCAGCTCAGCCAACTTGTATAATTTTAATGAACTTTTTATATATTTTTGTATCTTTGCTTCAAAGACTTTGTCCTGTTTCCACATTCTATTAGTGAGCTGGCATTTATCACATAAATATAGCAAGCGAATAAAAAAACCCTCCATATTTGTTGAATTTGTCTGCATGTGGGAACGGGAACCAAATTTAACTTTTGTATCCTGTAGTTACATGAGTCAGCTTGCTACTTTCTCTAGATAAACTGATTGTAGTGGAGATAAGGAGTTGGTGACTTCTAAACCTTTTATCTGTTAGCGCTTTCTAATTCTACATCTTGCAGCTTTTTCACAGCTTTGTTTTTTTAGCAGAAACATGTTATAGGACAAAACTTCAATCCTAATAAACTAGGTCTACTGAAAAAAGCCTACATTTACCTATTAAGATTGCTACATCATTAGTTTGGGGAAAGAGACATCTTTGTGCTGTTTAGTACACTGATTACTCTGGTGCATGCAAGGGTTTGTACTTCTTGCTCAGACAGGATGAGGTTAAAAGCATACCTCAGAGGCAAAACCAGGCCTTCAAGACAAGGCTAGTTATGTCTAGTTATGAACTTTCTGAAATCATAGAATCATAAAATGGTTAGAGTTGGATTGGACCTTAAAGACCATTTAGTTCCAACCCCCCTGCCCTGGGCAGGGACACGTCACTCTAGGTTGCTCAAAGCCTCATCTAGCCTGGCCTTAAATACCTCCAGGGATGGGGCAACCACAACTTCTCTGGGCAACCTGTTCCAGTGCCTCACCACCCTCACAGGAAAGAATTTCTTCCCAATATCCAGTCTAAATCTCCCCTCTTCCAATTTAAAACCATTACCCCTTGTCCTGTCACTGTACTTCCCGACAAAGAGTCCCTCTCCTGCTCTCCTGTAGGCTCCCTTCAGATACTGAAAGGCTGCCGAAGCTCTCCCTGGAGCCTTCTCTTCTCAGGTGTGCCTGTCACTCTCTGGATTTGTTGTTAGAAGGAAGATTGTTGTGTTGTTCCTGTATTCTTTAAAAACCAAACCAAACCAACGACTTAAGAAGGAGGTGCAGATAAGCACAAAGTGAAGCAGCACAAAGCTGTTGCTCGTGGTGGTGTATCTGTCTGTTCAGCCAAAGGAGAAAGATGACGTTCTCCAATTTTGTGAATACTTTTGGATGTTCAGAGCTCCATCAGAATAGGTAAGTTCCAAAATAAACCAAGGTAGAGTTTAGTTAGAGCACTTGGCAGCTAAAGACATGCAGTAGAAACATGCTAACTGCAGGACTAACAGGATAAGCCTATTGGTTATTATAATTTCCTTTTACTACCACTGGTTAATGAGAGATAGGTAAGTCTTTCATGGAAAGATGTTTTCTCCAGCAGAGACAACGATACATGGGCATTATTCAGCTCTACTGGCATTTTCCTCAGTACTTGCATCAGCAATACAAGTCTTTCCACAAAACCATTTAAGGAATGAAACTGGTTTTGTCAAGTCCTGTCTAACCTTGAAGACCCTAAATTACAGTTTACAGTAGCCTCCAAAAAACCTTTATTTTGTGTGGTACTTAGTAGTTGTCAGCAGCCCAGAACAGCAGTGGATGGGCACAGAACTACTGTGCTCATTTGCGTGGTACTCGGTAAGACCTCAATCTTCTGTTTAGGTAGGAATCATTGTGGTCGGTCCTGTTTAGCAGGGTTCATTGCTGATTCAGTAACAAGGCCCTAAGCTGAGCTACTTAATTAAGAAGAAAGCTTCTAAAGCAGTTTAAAGAAATTAAGTGGAAATTGTTCTTTGATGTGCACTCGAAGAGCAAGAAGCCCATGAAATGGTTGGAAAAGCAGAATGCTAGCACATAGTCTGCGTTTCATGCATGTCATTACCAAGGGACCAAATTGGCTTCCCTAAGGCTGTGTACATCAGAAAATAACTGAGGAACATGGTGTTTGCATTCAAACTGAGCAGTCACTAGATGTGTCAGGTGTGTTACACGAAACAGCATATGCAGGAATGACTGACTTCCACAAAGTCTGTGGGGCTCTACTGTGTCTCACCAGCAGAAGCCCAGGCTTTTGACACATTACCTCAAAGGTCTGGTTTTATGATTAACGTTCCTTCTGTGCAGACTTACCTGCTCAGCTAGTATTTTTACAAAAATATGTAGGGACTAGTCAAGTCTGTTACAAATAAAAAGAGAAACAAGAGAGTGTGAGGTTAATTCAGGTTCAAGTACAATTCACTTACCTCCATTGGAAGTAAAAGTAAAGTGCTTGCTTTTATCTTCTCATCCAACTATTTTAAGGGAACAAAGGTATTAATACTGCAGCATTTATGTCATGTTAAAATGGCTTATATGTAACTAGCTAGAATAAAAGTGAAGCACATAGAAGCTGTTTATCTTTTGATTTGGGATATTTACTTGCTTAAAGTGGTCAAGTGTTTAAATTTAATACCATGCATAAATGAATGCATCTCGTAAGTATAATAATTTTTTCAGCCAGTGTAATGTCACAGGTCAGTATGCCAACTACACTCAGAGTCTTTGTATCAATCACTGACTTTTCACCATTTTATTTCACTTTCTGAGTGAATATTTGTTTAATATTTGCTTTTACAAGGCATTCCAGGATGCCACAGTGTCCTTCTTTTAAAATGCTTGTTGTGAGGGAAGTGAGAGTAGGAAATAATTTCTGTTGGTATATGTAGTTATCACATTATCAACTGTACACAGTTTTGGTCTGGATATAATTGGCTGTTCATCAGCAAAATCATCATCATGTTCAGTGGCAAAAAGGCCATGAAATCTTCACTGCTGAACAATCTTACTAAAGTGTACTGAGAGGACAATCAAGTTTAATTAGATTCAGTTTTATAAAAGCATTGAGAGAAGCCCTTTCACTACCATCTGAATTGCTGCTTTAATAACTCTTTTAAATGAAATTTAGGAACCAAGACAGTTTAATTAGGTAATGTTTATTTCACATAAAACAATCTCCAAAGAATATTTTTAAAAAACCAATCTAAATACTGATTTTATTGCATTTATTTTCTTACAAAAAAGACAGACAGGCACAATTTATGTATTCAAATACTTCAAACTGAACAGTAACTGTTCACTGTTCAGATTCCCCAATACCACTCCAAAGGCTGTGAAAGTAGAAAATGTCATTTTACATGAGGCAGTAGTGCATTTAGTAGGAACGAATCACAAAATATATTTTTGTACAGTAAGACGTTATTGTCGCTTTATAATTACCTATAAAAATTTTTGAATTGCACAATAAGTTTGCTTTACAATTGACAACTGCCAGAAAATAGGCTTAGTATGTAACTACATATTTGCCCAAACTATCCCTTAGAAACAAATTAGGATTTCTTTTGGTAAATGCTTAAAGTCTAATAAGAACTATATTATATATCTGAGATCATTTAAAAATGTTTTAATAGGAAGAGGTGTATATATTCAACTAAAATCAATTTCTGCCTACCTTAAAGTCCATACAACTGCAATAGCTGAGTGTCCTAAGCAATATTTTGATTTGAAAGTATCAACACCAAGGAAATCTGAAACTGTTTAAATTAATCTATGTCCTATTTTTCTGCTTCATTATCAATGTTGAAAAGGCACTGTGTACATTCCTCTGAACATTTGGTGTTTTAGGGATTTTTTTTAAAGTTGAAATGCCTCCAATGACAAGCTAAAACCAAATGTTTAAAAGAAAAAGAATACTGAATAGACTTCCCACTGATGGATGCAGTCCATAAGATCTGAAGACACTCATTTTCCATAGAATTTCTTATTCAACAAAAATATGAGCAAATTCACATTCACTTTAGCTTTGTTGAACATTTTCATTACAGCCACTCCTTCATACTGCATCTGAAGTAAATCCTGTAGTCAGAAATAAAATAATTAGTCTCTGTTTGAATCCATACCTTACAGCAACAAGATGGGGTCATTTGCATGATGTGATAACAATAACTCTGGGTTCTTCACAATTGAAACAATTCCAGTCAGCTATTGGGTTGGTGTAGAAAACATGTCCTCTAGATTGTGAATTGTAAACTATCGCTAACAGTAAACTAGAAGAGATACTGTTTTCTGTGTATTTTAATTTTTCTCGATATTTGCTGCATGCTACTGAACTAATGTGGCATTTGGTTTCATGCAGTTGCCCTAATGTAAATGTTAACCAAACACAGTACCCAGCATCCTATGGAAGTTGTATAGTTGTTACCCACAGGATCTGCTGCTCTGTGCCAATTGGATAGTTCGTGAATACATATAAAACAGAATAAGTAATCTGAAATAGATTATATTTACAGGAAATGCAACTGTGACTATGTAGCAAAGTCATAAAATTCAAACTCTACCTGGAAATGGAGCTGCACTTTTTCCATTTCAACCCCCAAAAATTTTGCTTTGATTTCAAAGTCGCCCACTTCTTCTCCAGGTGTGATATCAAACATCACATTCTTAAACCTCAAAACAAAAAGAAGAGTAATTAATTATGTATGCTCTGCAGTATTATGTAGTCCAGAGTCAGTTTTGGGAAAAAAAAACCTGCAGAACACTAAAGAACTTTGACTGTAAGCAGTTTAAATGGTGTCAAATGATTCACTCCATCCCTACTGCAATGTCTCCTCAGGGAGGTTCTGGTTACATACAGTATGGAATATAGAGCTCAGAAGTCTTATATTGAAGAAAAACAAAACAAAACAAAAGGGTTGTGGAAGTTCCAGGAACAAAGACAATGAAGCATCCACAGTGTGGAAACAGTGCAGACAGATTTTTGTTCTGCCATGCCTGAGTGTCTCCTTGCAGATGTGTACACACTCTTCCCTGGTTTCAGTTTGCCTCATGTGGCTTCCTCTGCCTGATCAGCCCACTTGGGGAAAAGCTACAACCCAAAAAATCTTTTTTCCACACAGAAAACAGACAACATTGTGCAAAGGATGGAAGATTATTTTTTTTTCACTAACAGTAGCCTCAAAATGGATAGATGGGATGTTAAACCACTCCATCCATTGCCTTGCTGTAGAAAGGAAGTGCAGAAAGCCAGATCTTTACTCAGTTATATGAAAGTGATTGGTCAGTAAATGAAAAAAACCCAACCTTCTTAACAAGTCAGTCATTAGCAGTGAGTGTGCTGTCAGACACGTACTGGTTCCATCTAAACTAATGCTGAAAATGTCTTATTTAAATATTTTCCCAATATTACGAGTTACAAGGGAAAAAGTGAATTATGGCAGTAAGGCTGTATCATTTTTCTGAATGTAAAAGTCTGAGCTAATTTTAGGTGTGGCACAGGAAATTGCAAAAATTCTTTTAAGAAAAGCCAGGTTCCTTAAGAAGCTGTTGATTAGAAAAGGCTGTGAATTGTTTTATACCACACTTACTGGTTGGTTTGAAGATCTTCAATTTCTAGAATGACACCTTTTTCATGCAGTCTTGCAGCTGTATACTTTAATGAGGCCTGCTTCAGTTTTTTGCTTCCCTTGACTTCCTCTTTTCCATCTAGTTTAATTGACCTCCGTGAATTTCTGGGAAGAGAACATGAAAAATGGCTTTGATTTAGCTACCAGGTCTTTTATACTTCAGCTAGTCTTCTAGCCATATTTAGCTTTCCTTCACTCTTTACTTTCTTGAAGTCCTATTTATAACCAGGATAAACGTTCAAACCAAATCTAAGAATTAGAGGGATTTTTAGCTCATAGTGAGGAACCTAGACATTTTGGCAATGATTTTGAATCAACGTTTTTTAGCTCCAGTGTATACTCTCTTGTAAAATGCATGCAACTCTCCCCCAAAAGAGCCCACCATCATCACTTTAAAATAGTAATTTGTAAGCATACTGTGACATAGGTATTAAATAAGATTGGCCATTAGGGTTTTTTTGCATCAATGAGATATGCACTAAAAAAGTTCCTGTTCGTGTCAGTGAAACATTTTCATTTTGACACTTCAGTGGCACTGGCTCAGGAGCTTGCTATTGATTAACCATGTCATACCTGAAAAGTAAAATTCTGTAGGCATTAATTTCTCATTTTAAATCCTAAAGACAAAAAGCCAGTCCTTTTAATGAAGAAAGAAAATCAATAATTATTTCCCCCAGCTCTGTGACTTCAAAGGATAGTGGATCTGCAAAGTCAAACCAATTAATTATGTTGAAAACAGGTATACATCTCTGACTTCTTTCTCTAAGGCATCTTTAAATAATTGCGAGACTTTACTTTCCAGGTTTTGACCCCAGTCACAGTAACAACTCCCATGGACTGTCAATCTGTTGAAATCAAAACTTTCAACTACAGAGAGAGTAACACCTGCTCTCCCTCCTGATAAAACACTCTGAAATATTAAAAGACAAGAAAATCCAACTCACTTTCTTGTTAAGTTGTCTAAACAAGTTTTTATATAGGTGTTGTAGTAATTAATTTGTTCTTCATAAAATGCTGTCTTGGAGTTAAGTGCATTCAAAGTCTGCTGCAGTTTTACCAGTTCAGCTTTTCGATGATGTCTGTATCTTCTTTGATTCCGGATATCCTAAATAAATTAATGTAATTGGTTTATTCATTTGATATTTTAAAAACTCTCAGCTTACTCATCAGACAAGGATGATTTTTTTCATATGTGGATGCTTCAGTAATGTAGAGTAGCATTCTCTGGAAAAATATATATTGTACATCTCTAGCTGAAACAGTTTTAGACTAGATACCTAAAACCCATCAATATACAAGGTAGCATGCTCTATTTACCTTAGCAATCTCATTTATAATTTCTTGGTACTTAGTTGCTGAAGACACTAGTCCTGCTTGTTCTAGTGTCCGGAGATTTCTCTGAATTTTCCTCTTCTTTTGTTCTATAGGTAGCTGCCCATCTTCAAAAATAGACTGACTGTGCTTCATTTTCTCTGGAGTTTTGGAATCCAAGATGGCACGTTTTTCTACAAGTTTCAGGTGAGCAGATTCCTGGGTAGAAAAAAAAATAATCCAGAGCAGTTATTTTCCAGCTCATAACAGTTAAGTATTCAATTAAATTGAGTTCTCAAAGGAGGTTATAAAGAATGAAAGAGCAGGTCTTATTTATATCCTTCTACCACATGCTCTGGAAGTGGTTCATTTACTTTACTTTTTGACATACCTTAAGTAACTAACCACAACACCTAGACTTGTATTTCAATTAATCAAAACATGTCTAAAATCAGCCAGACAACTCTATGACGTCACTTAGTTTTGGGAATACTGTCCATATCTCACAGGTGTCTCCTACATACAAACACACATACATACACACTGAGGAAAGCTAAAATGTGTGCATTATTGAGATGTAGTTTTGTGTGTCAGAATCTACAGGGAAGCCTGCAACTGGGAGCTCTTCCCACTCAATTCTCATACCAAGGATAGTAGTGGTTCCCCAGGCAGATGTTTACTTGCAGTGCTTAAGCAAATAAACTAGGTCTTAGGGAACTTCAGTTTGGATACTTGAGTTCGTGAGAAAAAGAAAATCTAGCAGAAGGATTCACCTCAGGCTATTTGGTTGTATTATAGCATAGGACAGAATAGAACCCATTTAAAAAAAAATGTAAAAAAATAAAATATTATTCTAGTTGTTCTGGTTGACAGCAAGACTTTTCCTTTGAAGCTGTTATCAATTACTCAGTAAAAGATCTGCAAGTCTGACATTTTGAAGAAATGTGAATATTA
>VZRU01011216.1:75239-93314 GCA_013398155.1 Pedionomus torquatus
TGGAAAAAATGGGGGGTTTTTTTTTTTTTGTTTGTTTTTTTTTTTTTTTTTTTATTTTTAACCTATATGACCAGAATGGAACATTTAATTTACACTTGCAGGTAACACACAGTGGGAAAGATAATGCAGATGAGGGCTCAGGCTCTCAGAGGAGGTTAGGTGGAAGAGGTGGCATGGGACAAGGAGGATCGGTTGGTAAATATACTGAATGCAGACAATGTACAGTCTTCAGACATAATTGCTTGCTTCCTCTAGGTAGGCAATTGTGCATAACCAAGTTATTAGAAAAAAAACCCCACAAACCTGTCTCCTTCACCTCGTTTGTTTGGCAATTTACTTTTATAAAATTGCTTCATATTTTGTACTGTATTTTATTGGCTAATATAAATTGTGTAGAAATACTTCATCATATTAGGATTAAATAATATATTAGATGAGCAATAAACCAACTAAAAGGAATATTTGACCAAGATTAGTGCTTAAATTTAACCACTGATCATTAACATGCAGACACAGGTCCATGCCTTAAAAAATTAAGAGGAAGAAATAGACAGGAAGATAATCCAGCAAATATGTTTTTAGCGGATTAGGCTATTCGTTTTTCATTTGAATAAAGTTAACTTGTAATGTTGTGTACTGGGAGCTGGATATTCTACCTTTTCCATAGTGCATCTTACAATATTTGTGGGAGGTTCTTTGTGGGGTTTTTGGGTGTTGTTGGGGTGTTTTTTTGTTTTTTTCCCCAGGAGGATGGGGGAAGGGCAGGGAACAGTTTGCAAGCCAGGAAACTGATAGTAACATCCCAGCTTTAGGAGGACCATGTGATAGACATTTAACTTGCACCCTAATGAGTCATACTGCAGACTGAAGTTAATCTGTTCTGTAGCCTCAATAAAGAACTGGCAGGATGCCACAACTTCAGTCCTTCTAAAATCAGACCTTTGCATCTGCTTCCAACAGAATATATGACAGAATGCTAGTCATGAAATACACTGAATCTTCCTCTGTTCTCAAAGAAGCTTCTGCAAATTAGTGTCACTTTCTTAGCCAAGACAGGAAAGTATTTATAAGTATAAATAAGTTAGAAATATCATGTGAAAAAAGTGTTCACCCCTCCCATCAGAAAATGCTATATTCTAATTGTTATTTAACATGATGTTTTTTCATGGAAACAGTCCTATGAAAAAAAAAATAATCTAATACTCAAGTCCAGGCCATTGCAGAGATGAGCTGAAGAAATTATTTTGAAAGGAAGAACCAACACTAAGCCTTCTCCAGAGATAGTTTGTTGCCAGTGTTTCATAATCTTTAGTATGTTGACTAGTATATTCTCATTGACTTACTGAATGAGTATTGATAATTTCTTCAATGGAGATATATATGACAGGTTTGCTAAGGGTTACCATGTCAGAGTATTCATCAATATTGAATTTCTCCTCTGGCTCAGGAACATCACAAGCTGCTTGAAAAAAATTCCTAAGGGAAAATGAGAAAGACTTCAACAATTGTCTCGTAAAGAAATTACTTTAGTTAGGCTGTATAAAGAACCCAAAACAACAACAACAACAACAACAAAAACACCAAAAAAAAACCCCAAAAACCAACCCCAAACCAAAAAACACCTCACAAATCTTTGATATACATTATGTTTCTCTTATAATCTGCAATCTACGCTTAGTGTTTGAAGGAACCTTGTGGAGGCAATGTATTTACACATTAATACAAATGATGAAGTGCTCCATCTTTCCTGGACACCTAGCGGATGGTTATTTTAAAAGTAAACTTTTATTATTCAACAAGAAGTGATTGCTTGTAGATTTTAAACACTTAGAGAAGTCTGTATTTAATGCTCTAAAAGTTTCAAAAGGATTTTCACAGACTCCCCAATTTTATTAAGGGAGTTTGTAATAAAACATGCTGAGAAGAAATTATTTAAAATAGCCGCACAAAATTACCACTTGGCCTACAAATGTTTAAAACACTGTTACTCAGAAATTGAGCTGCTCAGGATGACAGAAAATGGGATATTTATAAATGCAAGAATCTTGAGGGGAAAAAATGTGAATGATTGTTGAATATCACTTTGACATGGCTAGCATGTATATGAAGAGCTGAGACCTGCTTCCCAACACAAGGGGTGTCTCTCCAAGTTACTGACAGCTTCAAGGATGTACACAGACAACTGAGAAACAGCAAGGTCCTTCTATCCAAAGAGGACCAGTGTTTTCTAAAGTGATGGGAACTGAATTTGAGCAGCTGTAAGGAATGGGTTTTTTTTGATGAAGCCTACATGGATGCTGCAGGAACTGTCCTGCCTGGATGTGCCAGCCCTGTGCTATTAAGGAAGATGCCTGTTTTGGGCTCAGAGAATTTTTACTGTTGATATTAGGAAAGAGACGAAAAAGAGAGAGAGAGACGAAAAAGAGAGAGAGAGACGAAAAAGAGAGAGAGAGACGAAAAAGAGAGAGAGAGACGAAAAAGAGAGAGAGAGACGAAAAAGAGAGAGAGAGACGAAAAAGAGAGAGAGAGACGAAAAAGAGAGAGAGAGAATAAAAAAGAGAGAGAGAGACGAAAAAGAGAGAGAGAGAATAAAAAAGAGAGAGAGAGAATAAAAAAGAGAGAGAGAGAATTAAAAAGAGAGAGAGTTTAAGTATCTTTGTTTCTGGGTTATCTCTCATTATTTGAGTGATGCATTTATTTTCATGGAGGGCAGACACTAAAGATAGAAGTTCTGAAATTGAGTTTGTCACAAGACTCAATAATACTTTAAGCTAATAACAGCAATCACCCAAAAAGATGGGCAATAATCCCAAGGAACTTGTGTTCTGGAGTTTAGCAAAACATGCCATTTCCTATGACTGTGTAAGATAAAATCTTTATGGAATCTCTTGGTAAAGATGAAAGAATAAAAACAAAAACCAGAGCTTTTCCCCAACCTATAAATTTTTTCTCAGAGAAAACATTTAGCAGTCGTCCTGACCCAAAGAACATACTGTTTCTGCTGGATAATGTATCACCCCACACTGTTCTCACAATCTGACTGCAGTAAGGAAGTCTTACTGCAACCAAGCCAGCAGAGATGATCAGTTTTCAAAGCAGTGTTCAAGCAGAAATACAACCTGTTACTCCTGCTTCAACTTCCTTGGCAGGGAGAATTTCTCAACATTTTCAACTCTGAGCATGTAATTCCTATAAATGAGGAGTTCACTTACCTTATAGGTATTTGTGAGAGCTTTACATACCTGAATTTCTGGTATGTCTGTGAGAGGTAAGTGTTCATAGATGACAGATGTTCGCTCTCTCCTTCAAAGAGTTTGTTAGAAGCGGCATGCTGAAGGACTTTTGCCACACAACCTAGGTTTCTCCTCTGGTCGGGGTGTATCTGGCCGCCTGCTGTCATATCAATTATATCAAAACCATCAGGAGCAACAATAGCAGGGTTCATGTAACGATAGTACAGGAGGTTGCCAACAATCTAAAAGAAAAAATTAAAATAGCTTCCTTTTGCATACAGTAATTACATTTTACAAAACATGACCGATCACTTTTACCTCTGAATTAGACCACAGGCTACTACAGGAGCCTATGGTCTTTTTTAAGGTGTACCTCTTACAACACCTCTGTGAACACCAGTTATGGACTTTTACAATCACAATTCAGCTTGGGGCTAGCTTTAAGTCAGCTAATGCAAGGCATTGAGTTGAACACAAAGACAAAGGCAACTCTTTTTTCTTTTCAATTTTGCAGGGTTCGGCTTGAGAGGCTCATTTTCTCAATGCTACAGATACCTGCCCACATGTAATGCATTCATTGACGAGGAATCCATTGTTTCTCATGAGGGCCCCATGCAGCCCTAAAAGACTACAGAACAGATTTTTCCAAACTGCATTTTTCATAATGACATTATAGTAACTTGCATTGTGTGGACAGTGGCATCAAAACACAACTACAAGGTTCTCTGTGAAACAATAGCTAGTGCTAAAATCACATTACAAACCCCAGGATGATTCAAATAAACTCCAGCCCTCTAAGAGCAGTTACTATCCAGAACAGGTCAATCACTGTTTTCCGTAAGAGTTGCTGAGTACCCAGATTAAGGCAGTTAGGTTGTGTCAAGGCTTCCCTTCTCTTCCCTATCCACCACTCCTATGCAACCCAGTAAGTGCCAAATTCCTATAGTAAATGGTGGTGTTCTCAGCTCCTTAGAATGCTTAGCATCAATAAAAATCCCCTTTGGCATTAAAAGAACAAGTTGCTGGCAGTTTGCCCTCAGAAGTCTACCTTTAACAGTTCATCTTCTGTTGCATCTGGGAATTTCTCATGGAGTGAGCTCTTCAGAACTTTGGCTATGTATCTCATTCCATAACTACATGTAGAAGAAATGAAGAAGAGAAATATTGGAAAAACTTCGATGAAACGCAAAACAATAATTCTAGTCAGCCAAGTCATTGGCTTTCCCCCCCAGCCACTTAAAAAAAGAAAATGAGGCGATAACGGAAAATACAAAAAGTTTGAAGTACAGGGAGATACTCGCGAGGCCCCTAAAGCAGAGTAGAACAAGTGGAGAAACTGCTCCCTCTACTGGGGAAGTCATTCGAGAGGCACGTATCACAAGCCATGTAATTTGAAAGGATCTCCATCACTGAGTCTCAAGTTTCACTGTGCACAAGAACTGCAGCTTGGAGAGTCCTAACTCAGCACTTACGGCATCATATTGAGAGAAGAGAATATGGTCGTGAGAACTTTGTCAGTTACTGCTCTCAAACTTTGAATCGATGATTCCAGTTTATTGACCACTTCTGCGTGTGTTAATGCTTGTTCTGTGGTTACATCGTATGGCAATTTGCTGCAAAGCAAACAAATATTAACCAGGTTAAAAATAGTTGAGAATAAAAAACTTTTTTTTTTTCCCCCCTAAAAGGGCCATCAGTGAGCAGAGAAAAAAACCTTTAGACAAATACAGCTGAAGTCTGATAAGTAACAGAAGTCTCAGATGTAGCTTCACTTTTTTGGAGGGAAGAAGTTTATTTGTGTAGGGGGTGCACATGGCATGATCTACCATCCCTTAATTACAAAATGGGAATCCTAATTTAAGGCATGCACCTCTACATCCCAAGCCCAGCTTAGCTCCTCAAAAGCATGGTACGCTACCAACTCACTATTATAAAGTCTGGGAAAAAAAGGCTATGAGTTCTTTCTAATCTACTACACTGGTAAAGGCTAAGTAATTGGCTTTTGAATTTTATTACCAGAAAACCGATCACTTTGTTGTTCAGAACAGGTTAGAGTACCTTTTTTTTCAAGTATCTCCTTCCAAAAAGTCTAATTGTGCTGCAGGAAGATGGGGAAGAGATGCACAGGCACAAACACAACACAAGAGAAGGAAAGGGAGAGCAGAACTGAGGGATCTCTCCAGGGTTTAAATGACCTAATACATCCAGTTTCCTCACTCACCTGGCCTCACCGGTCTGCATCTCTAGCTGGTTTACCCATGACTTGTACACATCCACAGGACTAGTGTTGATTATGAGGGATTTGTCCTCCATGATCTCCTTTACCACTGGGGCCAGGAGCTGGCGCAGAGTGTTCTGTCCACGAGCACCTCGATTGAAGCTGACAACAATCATAATGACGGTAGGGTTTCCAGTAACGATATCTTGTATCTGGTCTACTTTAGAGCTGTATCAAGAAGAGTAGAGTTCTCAGATCTGACTTATGTATGCAGTTACACATGTTGTCAAAATACACACTTTTAAAATTACCCTATTTCTATGTTAAAACATGTTTATACAGTCCATTTCTCAGCTTTTAGTATAAAAAAAAAAAAAAAATATTCTAGGAACTACCTGAATTTTATATGTATAATAATGCCCCCAGAATACAGCAAGTATATACCTGGTTTAGACCCAAATACCTGTTCAACAAATACCTGCTAAAATTGTAAAATAAATTTTATTGTTTAAAGATAATTCAATATTTTGCACTTACAGAACAGATATTTACATAGAACAAGAAAAGACTTTCTCCACTCTTAAATACTCATGTACAAAAGTGAGAAACCGTAGTATCTCTTTTTTTTTTGCAAGCAATTTTTTTTCATACAAAAATACTGTCTACTATAGAAAGATTTTTTTTTCTGAAATGGAAGTAGCCTGAGTTATGAATAGGTTAACCTGAAAACAAATCTCTCTAGTAACAAAAAAACCCCACCCCATACAATTTTAGAGCAGTTTAAAGATTAACCATTAATTTTTTGGGGGTATGAAGTACTCAGTTAACTATCTGTAACAAAAAGTAACTTGAGGTCTTCTTCTGAGTGCACATACTTTATCTCCTCTTCTAGAGCTGTTTTGAAGAGCTTGAGAAGCAGATACTCTTCTCGTTGATTAGAGGCATAGTTGTATAGAGTGAAGATGACCGTGTCCATAAACTTAGTCGATTTGTTTTGTGGCATCTGGAAAATCAGCTTTGCCAGATACGTGGGATTAGTCTAGAAAACAAACAAAAGACTTAAATTCTATGGTCCAGGACAGACTACCCTGATTTGGGGGGTAGTTCTCAACGTTTTTCCTAATATCAAAAACATTTATGTTGCTTCTCATATATGTCACTTTCCTCACTGGCTTTGTGGTGTGTGTGGGGTTTTTTTGTTTGTTTGTTTGTTTTTTTTTTTTTTTTTTTTTTTTTTTTTTCTCCAAAACCTAATGCCTAAGGAACACTGAATACTGCACAGTGAAGTATCTTTTAGTAGCACCAATATTTTACTTGTAGTGTCCAACCAGTGTATCTGTGCATCAGGTCTGTGTATCTGATGACAATGACAATTTAGCAAATTACAATGGCCACCTAGCAACAAGATGTACTACATGTCCACTTTAACTTCAGTGAGATGAGATAAAAAGGGAACAGAAGAGATGTACTGTATGCTGGTCAGCAGCATAACAGACATCTTCCTTTCCACCATATACAATGCACAGTAACAGTGACAGTAATTTACATGGACTAAAAGATAGATGAGGAAAACATTTATCTTTGGCTTCAGTACAGGATGGCGCAAGTCTCAAAAAAGACACAGCTATATTTCTTGCACAGTTTGAAGGCAGTAAGGATTTTCACAATGACAGGAAACATTAGAAGTTGATGATAGTATTGCAGTCTGGATATGACTTCAAAAACCTTTTCATAATCACTTCCACAATCACTAAAACAAAGCAAGTAATATATTTGTAGCTTTCCTTTAGCAATTCGCCATAATTATTTTTACATTAAGATTTACCTGTAAAAGGTAGAATAAATGTTGATAAGCCTCCAGTTTTTTTCTTCTCTCTTTACTCAAACCTTTTATACCTTGTTTGTCAACCATAACCATCTCTTCCAGCTGAGTTTTACTCTTTTTGTTAAGTTTCTTACTGTGCAGCACCACATCCTGCAGATGACCAAAAGTCTAGATTATGTATTCACAAAACATCAAATTGGAAAAAATAACATTTTCCCAACCATGTTAAATGTAATGTTCCTCCAATAACCTTTACTAGCAACTTCGTATATTTTGCTGCTGTATTGACTAACCAGTTTTTTTTAAACTTCTTTATCTTGTCACCACTATGGCTTGCCAACAATGACCATGTGGGAAACCTGATCTTGCATACAGACTCACTCATCATTTGGTTAACAGTGAACAAGCTTTTAAATATGATCAGAAGCCCACTCTCTTCTTCCACAGAAAAGATGCTTAAAATCTGCCAAGCAATTGCCATTGTCCACAAGTAGGAAAACAAAGTGTGACATGCAGTAACAAACTGACATACCACTCAGGACAACAAAACAACATCTACCAGAAGGTATTTTGACAAGATTACTTAACACATACAAAGAAAGCACTTAATTTACCAAGAGTATTTTAACTAATTGTGGGTGACCAAGTGCTGGCACAGGATGCTCAGAGAGGTTGTGGTGTCTCCACCCTTAGAGATATTCAAAAGCCATCTCAACATGGTCCTGGGCAACTTGTTTTAAGTAGCACTGCTTGAGCAGGAGGGTTGGACCTGGTGACCTCCAGAGGTCCATTCAGCCTCAACTGTGCTGTTATTATGTAATCAGTGCCTTCAACACATGGAAATGATCAATGCTTTCTACCAAGGGAGCCTGAACAGACACTGCTGACCTGAAGAGTGATTCTATTTTTCACCAGCAGTCCAATCTTTATATCCATTAAGTTCAAGTCCTTCTCCAGCTGTTGATTGGATCGAATTTTTGTAACCACTTCTTCCCTCAATCTTGTAACTTCGAGTTCTTCTTGAAAATCTAAGTCACTTTGGTCCAAGAGGTAGGCAAATTTGCGCAGAACAGTCAAGGGTGGATTTTCAGCACCAACTATAGTTGAAGTAAACAGGCTTGTTAGTTGACTTAATACTAAAACCCTCAGGATTTATCACTGTAATCACTGTACAGAAACTTTTGGAACTGCAGAGAGAAGTTTATGCCAGTTAGAGCAATATTTGTGTCATACTTTTTAAGTACAGCTATCCAAAATAGTTTCAGCTGAAAAACAATTAGTTTACAAGCACTTGCACCTGCTTTTGAAGGGTAATAGGAGACTGAGAAATCCCAAGTGAAAGTTAAAACAAAACAAAAAAAAACCAAACCCAGAACACAGTAATATACTTCTCCCCATATACATAACAATCAAATGTTACTACTTACTTAGCGTTCTGTAGTCCTCCCTGGCTTTGTTTGCTCTGAGAAATGCTTGTATCTTCACAATTTCATCATTCTGGAAGGAACCAAGATTAGGCAATATAATCTATTTATGACATATTTTTGCTTAGAAACAAACTGCAGACCTGCACCCTCTTTCCTGAGATTCCCAAAACTGTCCATGCAGTCACAGTACCCTATTTTAATGCTTCATGTTCAAAATAAAGAAAAAAGACTTACGTGATCCTTGAAGTATTGTAGCCGTTTCCTGTAAGCTCTCTTTGTTAGCCACATTTTGACCCATGACTGAATCTGAAAATTAAATAAAAACTTAATGGACACTGCACAAACAGTTTTGTGTCTCTGTGTTTTAAACTCTCTTCTGACAATCCCCTTCTGCAGGCATGTTATTCTCACATGCTCATATGCCATAGATGAGTACCCCACTGGGCTCCTACTGTCCAGTGACCAGATTAACAGGCTTCAACTGAAATGGTGAGATAAATTCAAGGCTCTACTACCAGAAGTATTTTATGGCCTTCAGGTCTCGACTTTCAGTTGTAAAGCAGTCTCCTTCAAAGACAGGAGATCAATGTCCCGTCTATGATCTACTAATGACATAGTATCCCATTAGCATGTCAGAAAAGAGAACAACTTTCAGATAGGTAGATTTGACAGCTTTTAATGAAATGGTAACACATTGTCATCTCAAATATTTGCTAATTCCTTTCCACAAAGAGAAACATAAGGAAATCTCCACTTTGAGCCATTCAAGTTCAGCAGAGCCTGATAAAAGTCAAAACTAGAGCTTTCAAGCAGCCATTCACTTAAGCTATCAGTGAAACAACTTCCAATACCATGCAAATTTCTCAAGCACAAGTCCCTCCAGTTTGTCTTCCTAGTTTCCCAGGTGGTGGAGGATCCAACCAAGGGATAAAGCATACTCAGGCCCCATAAAACAATGTGGTGGTCTTACCTTAATAATAGCAGCAACATTGCCTTGAAGCACCCTTAATCTGTCAACATAGCTTTTCCTTTGTTTGAATCCTTTCCAGAAAGCCTATTTTACAAAAGGCAGGAGACCATTATTGCTGATAAGAAGCTAGTATTTATTAAAAATATACATATATACACTCAAATACTTTTGTTTTTTTAAATTTTGTAAAGTAAAAACTTCCATTGAGATTTAAAAAAAATTAAAAAAAAAACAAACTAAGATGTAAGTAAGCTGGCTTATATTTTTAAGGTGCTCTGATACATTTCATGTTAATTTTGGCCAATCATAGCACAAACACTTTGTTGACCAATACCATTTCCTTCCTTCTCCTGAAGCCATCCTTACTCTTATTGCCAGTATTACTCACATTTGTTGGCACTGCCTTCTTCCCGCTGGCTTCTGCCCATTAACATCCAGTACCTGTACCCTGTCTAGCTGGACCCACATTGTCCTTGGCCAGGCCTCCTTCTCAAGTCTCTGGTCTTCCAGAGTTACTCAGGATCACATTCTATCACAGATAACAGCCTCCAAATTCCCTCACTTGCCTCTCTCTTTGCTAGCTCAGAAGCAAACTCTTGGCAAGGAACACAACAACAGGGGCAACACAGGTACTCTCTCTGCCTTTACCGTATTTTGCCTTTCCTCTCTATCCAGCTAGTAACACCAGTCTTTCCCTACTTGTCATTTTACAAGTAATTTATATGTTACTTTCCATAGAGAACTATCAGAAAACAATTTTATTTGCCTATATTTCTCCGTGTTTTTGAACCTATTCACAGGCCATGAATGCCTCAAAGAAAAGTACAGTCCTTTACTGAGCTCAAACACCATTCCAGAAAATGAAAAGCTAATTCAAACAGCTGCTAGTGGTAACAGTATTTATCATCATGAGTTGTTAAATTAAGTTACTGTAGATTAAACAAATCAGAGGTACATTTTTTCTATAATATTGGGGTGGGGTGGGGTGTGGGGGAGATGGGGCTTGATTGATTATTTTTCAAGACTGGAATAAATTGCTAACAGGAGGTGGCTATTTCACCATTTAAAACCAGTGTGCATACATTTGCCAGTGTTCACAGTCTCAGCAGAAAGTTTCCCTTATAGTCCCTTTTGGAGTTCAGCAAACTGAAGATGTCCAGGAAATACTGCCAGAGCCTGTGAACACCAAGGCAGCTGCCACTCCCTACCCAGCTAGGACTTCATGGGGCAGAAGAAAACCACTTCCAAGGGGGCTAGTCTAGAAAGGAATGTATTTCTTAAGTTATGCTTTGCCAAGGAATTTTTGCTTCAATATCTGACAAACATCTTCTGATCTTCACCATGCAAAGCCTGAGCACCTCAGAATAAAGCCAGCCCTACACATTGCTGAGCTTCCCCAATTAAGGTAACTTAGACTGCAGGTAGATATGAACCATTCTTTTAAAACTGGAAGTTAGATACTTAAAAGCACAATTACTCCAATGAGGGCAAGAACATATCTGCAGATGAAGAAATTGGGAATGCTGCTAATGAAAACAGTGAGACAGATCTGTTTGAGAATTTTATCAGCGGTAGCAATCAGTCACGTTACCTGACACATGCAGAAAATTGCCCAAGCCACATTACCTACTTGTTCTAGAACAATACCTGTATTTTTATGGCAGATGGTTCCTGGTTTTGAAGGTATGCTTTTCTCTCCTGATAATTTTTTCTGACTAAGTATCCCCTTGCTCGGGCTTGCAGCTGAACAATCAGATTTTCATTAGCAAGCCACAGCTGTTCTCGATTGTAATCTGCTGTAACTTGCCCAACAATGTTCTGTTAAAAGATCATGGAAAAAGGTCATTTAAATTAAAACAAAAAACTTCAAAGCGAAAACATCCTGGAATGTGGTCTATATTCTCCCCATCACCTATACAGCTTATGTTCATCCTATCTAAGCCCTTCTGATTTATCCCTAGATTTTAATCAGTGCGAAGGAGGACTGACTGTTTCCACTGAATGTTGTATGAAGGGTGACTGCACTCCTTTCAAGTCTGAGTTGTTCAGCTGGATATGCTATTTTGAGAGAGGGTTTTTTTAACACTTTAGGAGAGTTCTGCTTTCCTAATACTTGCAAGTTTTCTTTAAAAGTCAGACATACAGAAATACTAACTGAACCAGGGAGCTCTCTCTAGAGAATCATGCTCAACTTTTGTTGCAGTCAGAATTTCAGAGGAGCCTACATTGTGACTTGACCTGCTTGTGCAGAAGAGTCAACCTGTAACTTACGTGGGCTGCATCAGAATGAAAAAAATAAAATACAAAATTGTGCATTAGCTTGTGTAATCTAATATGTTCTAAGTTATATTTCAAGCAAAATGCAAAATCTTGAGATTAAGGGATTTTTAAATATCACACTCATCCTATTGAATTTGGATATGAAATGCTTTCAGATGGTTAGATTTTAACATAAAACATGCTTCCACCTGCCCCTAAATATGTCATGAAATTCCTTGTCATAGGCACATGCAAAGTCCAAAAAAAATAGAAAAGTATATGAAAGCAATCAAATTTTCCTCCATTGGTATCTGCTGACAGCCATTGAAAAGAATGCCATAACTTCCAGTTAGGAAGTCCCTGAATCATTGTCAGACATCAGAGCAGAGGCTGTGCTACCACTGCTTAGACTTAAGTTGCTGCCACTGTCAGAAACAGATACTAAACTAACGTGGTATTCAGTCTGACCAAGCACAGCCTCTTCACTTGATATTGCCGTATCTTGCCATCTCCTCTAAAATGTTTATGCTACATTTGCAATAAAAGCAAATGCTTTAAACACCTACCTGGATTTCTTCACCAGTTAACCATGAACTTTTTGGTACAACTCCTTCAGGGGTGACACAGGTACCTTCCTCGGTGTCCACATTGTAATAATAATCATACATGTTTTTCATAACAAATTTAATCCAAGGACTTTCTTTAGATTCTAAAAGCAATACATACCATTACTACGCATTTGCACCCCATCACACTGATAAATTACAGCTCTATCTACCCATTTCCAATCTCAACATTTTCTACAAAGCTACTTTATGTGCAAATCCCTACACACATGGGCACAGTTGGTAGTAAGGATCTTTTAAAAATATCCTGTTAGATGGATCAGGCTCATTGTTCTAGAATGAAAGGGCTATGAGGTTAGTACAAGATACACTGCCAGCTTCTCCAAACCCCAACCTGCCAAGTTACTGCTTACTCCTGAAGCAGTGTGTGTTACGTCTTCCATCATCACTCACTAGGTGGGACTGAAACTGTGTTTGTAAGAGAAAATATTGTTCTCGTCTTCTGGCAAAATGTTGGCCTTATTGACACTTAGCTCACACAGGACACTTCCTACATCAACATCATTGTCTTATTTAGTGCTCTGGTAAACAAGGCTGTATCCTGACAGGCAGGAAAAGCCTCATTTCCTCATGGACAAAAGGCCCCAAGGTAAAGCTGATAGGGCCAGTTGTGCAAAATTCCCTCTCAAAACACATGTTGCAGGATGAAACACGCCTATCTACTGTAAAGAGAGTGTAATACATTAATAGTAATTTTTAAAAAATAAATGTTAGCTAATCTTGGCTTTGTTAGCTAAAACCAGCTTGCAGCTCTAACATAACAAAGCATCCCATCTTTTTGCTATAGGCAGATTCTAGCCCCAGCTTTTCCTGGCACTCTAGCAATGTATGAGGACCTTAAATTGGCCATGGCCTGGTTATGGCAGAGCCTGGCTTGATCTTTCACAGTAACCCATAAGGCTAAAGTGTGCAACCTAACCCTTCTCTTCATCTGCTAATAGAAAAAACAACAATATATAAATCAGAGTAATACAGTTTTCTGAGAGGATGTACTAGTCTACTGACCATCACAGAAAAGCTGCCCTAAATCCACTCAGAGGCTAGTTTGAGACTCTTATAAAGTCCCAGTTAGACTGGAAACAGCTAGACTCATTTCTCAATAGGTACTATGATCAGGATGATATGTGCAACAGTTGAACATCATGTAAAAAATACTTGACCAAGTATAACATTTCTCAAAAGATTTTAAATCAGCAGCTGTCTTCCTCAGTTTACAGTGATTTTAGTTAAGCTTTCTGTATTAGTTTTCCAGTTGCCTGGGTGACATGGGACCCACGGAACTATCCTATTCAGGAAGGTTTTTACCTTCTCTATTTTTCACGTTCTTGGCTTCAGAGAGGTTCCTGAAGTAGGTTTCAGCACATTCCGGGATGACTCGTAATCCAAACTTGGACTGCAGTATCATCAGGACTGGCTGTGAATCACCCTTCTCCAAGCTCTTGTTAATCATTGACGTTCCAACAGCCACTAGAGTGAAATAACAATATAGAACATTAAGAGGTTTATACTCTGTGCCCACAATTCTGGCCTCCAGCAACTTTGATAATGAACTTCTAAGGTTGGCACACACGGTCAGCATGACATACACAGCAGTTCAGTACTTCACCCACTTGCAGCCTCTTTCATGCTTGTAAGAACAAGTATTTCAGAGAACAGCAAGCTTGTTAGATAGAAAGTGTGCGCTCCTCCCAGTCTGGGGTGCAGCCACAGCACAATTGAGAATGGTCTGAGGGCATAATTGCTTCTCCATCAAAGTGACACGCCAGATGACACCAGGGCAGAGGCTGAGGATGGCAGCTATCACCCCCACACAGCCTGCCCTAACAAATGGGCTATCATCTGCTGATCATGTGGGAGCCTTCTAGAGATGCACGAAGTCATTAGGTTACAAGCTGTAAACCTTAACATTCACTTTTACTGTTCAAAATAGAAATAAGTTAGTTGCCTTGAGCAGAATCTTGCAACACTAACAGCATTCTAGTTGGGACCCTGAAGTGACCCTTTCAGTCCTCACCCACTTGGAGCTTACTTAAACCCAATGCAGCAAATTCATGCTTTTGAGTTTGCTAGAGATGAAACATTTTCTTCCGGGCCACATGAGAGTGTCCCAAGAGGTGGTGCTATGAAACATGTTCAAACTTTGAGGTTATTCCCCATTACACATACTCTGATTCTGGACTTTATAAGTGTCTTTTGCTTTGTGCAGGTCCCTCTATCACCGAAGAAGCTGATACTACCAAACTTGACAGCATGTAGCCGCACACACGACTTCAGAATGCCTTACACACTAGAGGTATACGCTGCTTTGGGGACTGCTGCTCTGGACTTTAATGGTGTCCCTTCACATCTAAATTCAAGATCCATGCACAGATGAACAAGCGACTAGATGTACAGCTAGAACATACACATTGTATACTGGCTTAAGTTAATCTGAGTACCTGTGTATGTCGCAGCTGCTCTTCACACTGCAACACCAAACACTTTTTCTTATGTGTGTATATCTAGATCAATACAAAAAATATCACTCCTCGCACTCAGTGTTCTGCCTACAGAAAACTGGCCCAAAAGCTGCTCAGTATTAGGAGCCTACTTACAGGAGACACTGCATGAGTCTGAGCTAGGGAAGGAAACAGCTTTCCTTTGTGGCTAGTTGGACTAAGGGGAATGGGTAGCTTTGCCTACACAGCAACAGATCAGCCTCCAAATATATTGGCAGCTAGCTGAGAAATGTGAACGCGCAAGACCACACCCCCAACATCTGGATTGCAACCAGACAGGTTGCAATCTGGTCCAGACAGGTCCTGCTATTTTCCTTTGCTTTGAAAGGGAACCCTGCCAAGCATGCATGTGCTCCCCATGACACTGGAGATGACTTTGTATCACAGCTGTAGTACCATGATGCCCAGGCATTCAGCCTCAGCATGGAAGAAGCAGGAAGGACTGGGAAGCCACAGATTAGCAGCTTGCTGCTGCAGACTCGGGTGGCTCTGGGGGCTCAGCCCTGCTCATGTGCAGGCCCCTCCAACTTTGGTCACCAGTATTTGAATGCTTTTCTTCTTCCTTATCCTCCTATAGTCACAGGTGCTGGAAGCTATTGTTATAAAGACAAAAGAGCATACAACCTAGCTAAAAGGCACTTCTCTGGGTCCCCTGCTGCCTGGCTTTTTCTCATCTTTTAAGCAATTACGCATTTTCTTTTGAAGGAAAATGTAAGAAAAATCTTTAGTAGGAAAAAAAAAAAACAATTCATCAGAAATTCTTCCTCTCCTTTGAAGTGCTATAGCAGCTGTTGCTTTAAAGAAAGCACATGTGAGCCCTATAAAATTATAAGCTGAACAGAGTTTAGTTATCCCCAGCTGCAGGAGAACTTCTGGGATACCAGTACCAGCTCAACACTATGAAGGGCTCCTTCCCACAGCAATCATCCCTTCAAACAACTAGCATATACAAAGATGCAGCTGTCTGATGTGATAAGCCTGAACTCTCAACAGGGCCAAAGATCAGCTTTTTCCTATAACATGGATTCTGTCATGACAAATACAGCTTTGACAGATGGTCTCCTTCTGTGCACAGCTAAGGTCGGTATTATTGAAGGCTATACAGTTGATACTCTGCAATCTCATTTTGTCCTCCAAGTAGATAAGGAATACAATGGTTGAACCGATTCAAGAAGTTAATTTAGGTGATGCAAACTTCACAGCAAACACCACAGCAAATTAGGAAGCACACCAGCATTTAGTGAACACATCTTCCTAAATGAAGATATAAGATACACAGTCCTTTGCTGACAGGGAGACTGTTTGTAAAAGTCTTTTAAAACTTTAATACTGTAGTATTTAACATGTATATAGGGTGCAAAACTATAGTTTGGAAGGGTTCGAGACTGTTTCAGTATAGCTGTCAGCTCTTTCTCTTATTTTACTGTTTATTTCGTTGCCGTTACTGCAGCGATCTCAAAACCACATTTTATTCTGACTGAAAAATAAATCTTTGACTGCCTTGAGAGAGTGTGGCTGCCACGTGTTTCCTTGTTGCCATCTGAGGCTAAACCATGACAGTCCTTTTCAGCACCCAACATGGGCACTCAGAGGGTTGAGATAGTGACAAAAATCCAACCAGAGCTTGTTAAAATGCATTCACTGTGTACTTTTATCATACTAGTTGAATACCTGCTGGCCACCATGTTGCTTGCTTTGTTTTTGTGGCTCTGCTATGTAAATTCCTGTATGGTTTGTATACTCCCCATGATGTTGTTTATCACCTCCGGAAGAGGGATCAGGATTGCAATTTTGTTGTCCTGTGTGATACCAATTTACGATATGATGGCATTGCTGGTCAGATAGTTATGGGGGGGAGTTTTTGTAGTATTGTAGTCCTGCCCATACCTTGGGCACCATTTCTCAGAGTTTATTAGTAATCACAACCAACCTATGGGGGAGACAGAGCGGGATGGCTTTCCCCAGCTCTTCCAGCTCCCCTTTCTCCTTTGGGCATAGTGTAACAGCTTTTGAGAATTTTGAATACACTTGGGAAGCTGAAACCAGCATGGTCCTTTTGGTTTTTTTCTCGTAAACATGCTCCCGGTCTCGTTTAGGGTCAAACAACTATTTAAGACTACCACCCAGAGATGGTTGGATAGTCATGGATGGCATGGGATAGGGGAGAACACAAGCAGGTGTCTCAAGAGCTTTTTACCTCAAATGGTTTGGGACTTCACCCCCGAACAACTACAGGACGCTGATAAAGGAATAGAGTATTTGAAAGGAAAGTGTGGTGGTTATTCCACAGAGGCACAGCTCACTTCACTGTGCTGGGCCCTGGACAGTATCTACCAGACACTGCTCAATACTGTGCAGCATCGTCAGGAGAAAAAGAGGGGAACCAGGCCTACAGGCAGTGTGGCTACTGCCACTTCTGCAGCAGGCACTGTGGCTACTTCTACCTCTGTGACAGACAATGTAGCTGAATAAGAAATCCAATCCATGCCCATATCCATTGCCCCTACCCAGAAGAAGAAATACACAAAGAAATTGGTTCACTCGGTAAGGAATGACAATGAACCAAGGTCATCACAAGAACAAGAGGAAGAGGCAGAACCAGAGATAGTCACCCGATCCCTAACCCTGAGTGAGCTGTGGGATATGCAAAAAGATTTCAGCTGATTTCCAGTTGAGAACATTGTCACCTGGCTGCTCCAATGCTGAGACAGAGGCCAGTAGCATGGAATTAGAGGGTTGGGAAGCCAGGCAGCTGGGATCTCTGTCTAGGGGAGGGGGCATTGACAAGGTAATTGGAAAAAAAGACATAAGCCCTCAGCCTCTGGAGGCGACTCCTGTTAGGTGTGAGGGAAAGGTATCCCTTCAGTGAAGATATTGATGTCATCCAAGCAAGTGGACCACTATGTAAACAGGTATCCAGTATCTGAGAGAATTAGCCATGCAGGAGATGATTTATCACGACCTGGACAATGCACAGCTATCCACAGATCCTGATGAGGTCCTAAGCACAAGGCCCATG
>VZRU01011217.1:0-11575 GCA_013398155.1 Pedionomus torquatus
GGCCACTCGGACAGTTTCTCTATATTCTTCCAAGTCCTTATTCTGCCAAATCCTTACTTCCACCCTCTATAGATCTCCTGTTTGATTTTGAGCTTGTCTAACACCTCCTTATTCATCCACAGAGGCATCCTGGCTATTTTGCCCGTCTACTTCTTTTTTGGGATGCACCTCTCCTGAGCTTGGAGGAGGTGATCCTTGAACACTAGCCAGCTTTTGTGGGCCCCTCTCCCCTCCAGNTCCCCTCCAGTTCTTTTTCCCACACTACCCTGCTAATCAGATTAGAGTCCAAAGTCTTCTCTCTCCTGAGTCCAGGGTAGTGAGCTTGCTGCCCACCCTCCTTGCTGCCCTAAGAATATTGAATTCTACCACGTCATGATCACTACAACCGAGGCTACCCTTCAACTTGACATTCCTCACCAGCCCCTCTTTGCTGGTAAGGAAAAGATCCAGCATGGCTCCTTTCCTTGTCAGTTCCTCAATCATTTGAAGAAGGAAATTGTCATCAACACATGCCAAGAACTTCCTGGATTTCTTGTTCCCTGCTGTGTTGTCCTTCCAACAGATATTGGGGTGAAGTCCCCCATGACAACTAGGGTGTGTAATTGTGATGCTGCTCCTGTCTATAGAAGGCCTCAACCTCTTTGTCACTCTGATCAGGTGGTCTCTAGCAGACCCCCACTGTAACATCACCCGCCTTTGTGCTCCCTTTAATCCTAACCCATAAACTCTCTGTCAGGTTTTCTTCCATCCCCAGGTGGAGCTCCACACACTCCAGCTGGTCATTGACATAGAATGTTCTAGTAAGCAATGGAGACCTACTTATCAGGCCTCCGAGTTATTAAGTCGTTGGTTCAATTTCACATGCAAAGTCTTTTCTGTTGATTGAATGACATAATGTATGGGCAGAGATACTACAATGGCCTCTGAACCGGGGGAAGGAAGATTTTGTGACATTTTTAGAAGTCACAAAGAACAGTGAGTGAATTCCCATATTGCATAATTACACAAGGATATGTATCTAATTACTTGTCTTATACTTCTCTAAATAGCAGGTGTTCCGAATTATCTATGCCTTGTATGATACAGAAAGAGTCCTGACATCTCTGTACTTCCTGTTACTCTGTGGGTATGTTGCTTTTTTCTTTTACCTTTCTAAATTCCTCCCTTAGAGGTATTGACAACGTTGAACTGTCTTCCCAAAGATCTAAAGCAGGCAAAAAGAATCCAAAAAAGCTGGGATTTCTCTGATAACCAGTCACAGGCACACACAAACCAATATGTTTAAAATGCTGCAGAAAGCAACCACAGAAGATCTGGGCTGCTAGAATCAAAGTCACCTTGATAGTAATGCTGTTAGGAAGCTATTTTTTAACTTCATAAGAGTGTATGTTCTCTGAAAACACATGAAGAGACAGTTAGTAGCTTTCTGTTTCTCTAATTTGTCTTCTTCCTTAAAGTTGTAGCAATGCATACCATAACCAGGCACTTTAACCTAAATTTTCAGATATTATTGCTGCTTTCCTTTACATTCAGCTCATAAAGGGTGAAGTCACCACTGATCTCTGTGCTTCAGTCTCTGTGCTACCTGCCCAACATCTTAAGATGCTGATTAACATACATGTTCTCCAAAATGAAAGAAAGTTCAAAAGCTTCCTTCTCATGCTGAGTTCTGCTGCTGTCAATCCCCTTCTTGCAGGAACAGCTAGAGGAAATGTTTTCCAGATGGAATGAATGTACTATAATCAGCTTGAACTCTGTTAACCCTCAGCTAGGAAGCACCTCATTTTCTTTTGACTATTTGAGTACAACTTTTAAAAAGAGAGGCCATGTCATGAACAAAAATTATCATCATAGCTCCATAGAAAATGCCAATTTCCACTACAGAGGATATAACCTAAAGAAATAGTCTGCCGAGTCTGCAGTACAGAGACAGTACATTGCATAGAAATATAACTTACTTTTTTTTTTTTCTTTTTTTTTTTTTTATGCCATAAAAATACCCTCTATCAACATNGTAAAGGAACGGTAATTTGTATAAAATTATAATTTTTTTTTTTTTTTTCTTTTTTTTTTTTTTATGCCATAAAAATACCCTCTATCAACATGATGTGAAGAAAAGTGATGGTGTGGATATACATGTTCTTTCCTCATGTTGTGATGTGTTAGCTAAGTGACAAGAACTAAGAATTTGTCTGTATGTCCCTGAAAGGCATATACTGAACACTGCCTTCTGTCTGTGACTTTTCCTCACGGCTTCTTTATCTGAGATTAGTCTCAATGCTTGAGTAATTC
Source organism: Pedionomus torquatus (assembly GCA_013398155.1). NCBI lineage: Eukaryota > Metazoa > Chordata > Aves > Charadriiformes > Pedionomidae > Pedionomus > Pedionomus torquatus. The sequence goes on from VZRU01011217.1 coordinate 2,293, forward strand.
CCATTGGCACAGTTGCAGGCAAAGCACTACTGCCTGCCAAGCTTCTGAATTAGCCATTGGTGAGTGTAGTTCCCCAGGAGGAGAACCTGGAGTCTTAAAATTAACATGAATCAGGTACTATTTTTCATAGCTCTGGCACTGAGCAAGGTGTTCTAGAGCATGATCCGTTGCATCTGTTCTATTTTAAAGACATAGACAAAATAAACAATTTCTGTTTTTCACTTCTTTCCTACAGTGTGTGACAGCTTTGGTTTTTGAGTCATTTAGTTGCACCAATTGTTATTTTGCACTGTTTTGTATGAAGTCTGCTATTTTATGTGGGCATCTTTGTCAATACCTGTCTAAAAATAAACATTCCTATACAAGTTCTGTAGTTTTCCCTCAGTTTTATAGACAAACCTAGCAACAGAAGAAAATGTTGCATTATGAGCACTCAGGGTCACACATACTTCTGGTGAAAGACATAGACACTGAATAAACCCAGAAGCACCTTCTTTCACTTGGATCTGGTGATTAGCCAGCAAAAACTTAAGGAAGAAGTTTGATTTGTGCAAAACCTTAGGTTTCAGAAACTGATTACCGTCGTACAAGAACAAACATCTTAGAAATGCTGATAACCTGGGCTGGAGGAGAGAAGGATCTAGGGTGCCTGCCAGGAATGATTTGAAACACAGGCTGTGACTATTACCTGAGTCAGGAAGAGGTGGGATAAGGCAAAGGATGACACTGAATTCTATTGAGTGCTATAATCACCAATCTAGTCTGGGGAAGATCTTATTTCCCATTCAATTCTGTGAAACATTCCTATGAAAAGTTTAGTTCGTTTGCTAAACCTGTTCTTTTCCCAGAAAAAAAATATTCTGAGGACAAATTTCCAGTGATGTCTATCCAGTATATTTTTGCATTAGGGACTGAGTCTTAGAGAGAAGCTTGAGTAGTTTAGGAGGAATAAAATTAGGAGGAAAAAAAACCTTTCATCCTTTCCACAGGTGGAAAATAGACTGAAACCTGTAGCCATAATACTGACCAATGTTGAGACACCTAGTCTCTTACTTACATTATATTTTTAATTTCTAATTGGAATAAGAGGAATTGTTATGCATCCTCAGGCTATACACCACACAGTATACACTGCCTCTCGAGTGCTGCCAGATGAAGACGTATTCTGTCTTTCCAGATTCCCAGCACCTAAGATTCTATTGACTTTCCTGTACTCAGTATTGCTCCAGAGCAATCCAATATCTTGTAGAAAAAAAAAAAATATGCCTTTTTTAATGTTTAAAGTAAGATTCCCTAGCACTTTCTCCGTAAGATGAGTTCTCCAATTATCGACTTATTCTAGCTGGCTTTGCTGAAATGTCCTCTAATTTTTAAAATGTCATCTATGTAATGAGAGGACCGTTATTTGTATAAGAATTACAATCATCTGTCTTATTAAAAGCTCATTTACTTACATATACTCCATTTCCCACAGTTTTCCATGAAGTTATTAACTATCCCTACCTTCATTGCTGAAAACATTGTTTATGAAAAATGTTCCAAATTTTCCTTCTTCTGTGTTCCCAACCATTCCTCTTTATTCTCTCTACTGGACTTCCTTAACAACTCTGTTGAATATTAGCTGTACCTTTTAGAAAGATTTTATATACGTTCATTAGTTCTTCCACATGGGAAATGATCATGTTGCAAGGACTTACTAATTACTTCCACAGATGAAATTTTTCTCCAATAATTTAGCTCTAGAAATTCCCACTTTCCAATACAAAATAACATGACACATCTTATGATTTGAGAAGAAAATAACAAACTACTCTAACAGGGAGTTTTACTGAAAGTGATATTGCGTATGCAACTCAAAGACTCAAATTTTATAATTTAAATAATTTTTTTTTCATGTTTCTGTGTACCTGTTATTAGACAATTACTATATATAAGAAATATATACGATTTTTTTTTTAAAAAGTCTTACTACCATTTCATCACTATTAGTCAGAAATAACTTTTTGAGACACAAATGTTTTTGCTACCCTATTCTGGTTTGAAGTACTGATATCAAATTTTATTTTAACATAATCTACTTTAAAAGGTAGTCCTTGCCCCACTGTAAATATAAGAGAAAGACAAATCATGTCCCTTCTGAAAATGTGAAGGTGGCAAGATCTTCCTGTCACAAGGTAGGTAGACTCAAATGTGAGAAAAGTTTTGTTTAAAATCAGACAATAAGGTAGCAAATGAGAGAGAGCATTTCAATAGTGTGTTCTCACCATTAGGCAATTCTTGGTTTTGATCCCTTTTTTGTCTTTAGTCTGTATTCTGTAAAGAGAAATGTCACCTTCGTTATATTAGCGTCTTGCCCTTTCTTAATTTAATTTAGTGCTCCTTAATTTTTCTTTTGGGAGTTTATTTTCAATGACAACTTTCAATGACAACTTTATTTTCAATACAACTTTCAAACTTTAAGTCATTGGTCCAATTCCAGTAAAATTAGTAAAACACTCATAAGATGAAAACTGCTAACTACTATATCATTAGACAAAATTTGTTATAATCTAATAGTGTTTCAGTTGTTTATAAACTGGTGGCTTCATTTCAGTGGACAGGAATGGGTCACATAACAAGAACTATCATGGTAATTGGCAGTCTTGATATTGGTGCCAGTAGCTGAGCAAGCATTTGAGTACATCTCTTGCTCTTTGGTGGTGATCTTCTAGTGTGGACTGAAGGTGACCAGTGTCAGTGTGGACACACACAGTTTCCCCTTTGAAGGGAAACTATGCTTTAAAAGGTCATATTTTACAGGTCTAAGATATCGCAACTTATACAAGATTGAAAGTTACTGGGATTTTGTATATGTATAGGGGTTTGTGTTTTAAAAAACCATAAGGTAATTCTTAAATTTTGTCAGCTTTCCCTCAACTATCATGGAAGGAAAGTGTAGCTCATTAAAATGTGGAAATAACTAATAATAAACAATTCAACTTTTGTGTTAGAATTATACTCCAGAATCATAATATTATGAGATTGAAGATTGACTCACTGAGGCAATTGGAAAAAAAAAATCCTTATCATTTAGTCTCACCAAAGAAATATTTTTATACACAATACTATTATTTAACATTTTTTAATTATTTGTTTGATGGAGATGGATGTTATTAAGATCTGAATTCCTTACTAATACAGGTTTACATAGGTGCTTAATTAAGCAAGAGCTATCTTCTTTGTGGTGCGATAAATCAAAGGAAATAATACTTCTAATGTAACTCAGGTGATCTGAGGATAAATCCACTGCTAGTTATAGGAACTCAGACACTAATGTGATGAACATTGCTCATAAGCTGTTAAATAAAGAAATTAATTTACAATTAATGAACTGCCAGCTCACTCCCTCAACAGTGATTGCTTCTCTTTTGTCCATTTCAGACCCTGCCACAAAATTCTCTCAACTATCCATGAAACCTAAACTTTAACGTTTCTCAAGAGAAATTACCTGCCATTTCCTATTTAAATTTACATTAAAAGATATTCCTACTATACCTACATAGCAAAGGGATCTAAACTGATTAGTATTGTTTGTGATTGAATTTGGATTTTTAATAATGAATTCCATAAACATCAAGTAAATTATCAATAGTTACTGAGAAAGCCAATAGAAGGCCAAGAACTATATAAGAAAGAATTTAAATCAAAAGAGAAAGCCTTGTTATACCATAATTAAATCTATGGTACATCTGAATTTTGAATACTTGTTCAGTTCTAATCTTTCTATTTGAAAAAAAAAATATGATAAAATAGAAAAGATGCAGAGAAGGCTGGAAGTGATGTTCAAAGATAGGATATGGATTTTTTGTGATGAAAAAATAGGTTATTTAATAGTTTTCAACCTAGAAAAGGGAAAGACAACCAAGGAATATGATGAAGGTCTGTAAAATTGCAAGAGGCACAAAAAACGAAATAGGAGTCTCCTCCAAAAGAAAAAGCAGAAAGTATCAAATAAAACTAACATAAGGTTAAAAATGAATGAATGAAAATATTCCTCAATATGGTACCTATTTAATCAGTGAAATATTTACCAGTGAATGTTTTGAGTGCTGAAACTCTTCAAAGGTTTCAAAAAAAAAATTACCATAAGAAAAAATATCCATCAAGAATATGCAAAACACTATTAAATTCAGAAAGTTTCTGAAGCTCAGATTCCTGAGGAATTGGTGAGTATTGCAGAAAAGATGGTAATGGCCACTTCTCTAATGCCTAGGCATCCATGAGGAGTCAAAGCTGAAGACACACTGGCTAACCTTTAAATGAGGCAGAACGATTCTTTAGCTTCTTGCCCCAGAAAGTGTGCAAACATTAATCTATCCCTAGATGCTTAGTATGGTGCAAACTGAGATGCTTGTGGGAGAGTTCAGAAGCAGATTATTAGGAGCTCTTGGAATTTTGCTAACAGGAAAATGTGATGCTGTTTGATAGCAAGTACTTCACAGAACCACGGGATCACTGTCCCGGGGTAACTGTCCAGGACCGTGTCTCATGTTTAGGTGCCTAAATCTTATTGTGTGCATAGCTCAGAATAGTGAATTATTTTAAAACATTAAATACCTTGAGTATCATATAAAGGGCAAATATTTTAGTCCACTTGTATTCAAGTTCAACATGAGTTGGCAACGTGCACTGGCACCCCAGAAAGCCAACTACATCCTGGGTTGTACCAAAAGCATGACAAGCAGGTCAAGGGAGGGGATTCTGCCACTCTGCTCTGCTCTGGTGAGACACCACCCAGATCAGTCCACTTAGGACTCCAGCTTTGGAGTCCTAAGCACAAGAAGGACATAGACCTGTTAGAATGACTCCAGTGGAGGCCCACAAAGATGATCAGAGGGCTGGTGGACCTTTCCTAAGAAGACAGGCTGAGAGAGTTGGGGGTGGTCAGTCTGGAGGAAGGGAGGTTCCAGGGAGACCTTATAGCAGCCTTCCATCACATAAAGGGGGCCTACAGAAAAGATGGGGAGGGACGTTTGATCAAGGAGTAGAGCAATAAGACATGAGGTATCCGTTTTAAACTGAAAGAGGTGAGATTTAGATTAGATATAAGGAAAAAATTATTTCCAGTGTGAGTGATAGGTTGCCAAGGGAAGCTGTCTGCCCCATCCCTGGAGGTGATCAAGGCCGTGCTGGATGGGGCATTTGAGCAATCTGTCCTAGTGGGAGGGGACCCTGCCCATGGCAGGGGGTTGGATCTGGATGACCTTTAAGGTCTCTTCCAACCCGAACCATTCTATGATGCTATGATATTCAATTTAAACTCTACCATAATAGAATGTGCCTCTTCCTCTCCTACCCTTTTTAATTTAAGTTGTTGAAATCTTTACTATGTCTGTGAATTCCTTTTTGTTAAATATGTAATAAAATATGTAGTAGCACAGCCATGAACAGCTTCATCGCTCCTTAATCCTTTAATAAATGTCCACTATAAATCTTAGCAACAGATTATGCATGTCAAATATATTTATATAGTGGGTGAGTAGATTTAAAGTCCAAAGATATTATGCTGATAGTATCACTTTGCTGGTTATAAACAAAGATAAAGAAATGTAAGATCCATTATGAGCCATTTCTTATTTTCCAAGTCTCACAAAAGAAAGTTCTCATTAGACTCTATTGTAACCAGAATGTTATTAAAAATTATCTTTCCATTATTTTAGCTAAACAATTCATGGTCAATATGATCAGCCAGTGTAAATTTCTCCCACGTTTCTGGTATTCTTTCTTGCAATTTTAACATCAAAAAAGCATGGGAAGATAGAGAAATTTTAATTCTGGAGCTTTTTAGCTCATAGCATGAGCATATCAGCTTCCAAAACATTCTTGCACTGATGTCACTCTCTAGACCTTAAATATTCACCCTTCTTGCTCCTTCATTATTTAAATAATTACTATGAGCAGTATTTGAAGCAGATGAAGACAGTAGAATTTAGAGGTCTAAGAGACTTTTTCTTGTCACAATTCAATGTTAAAATTTGTCTTAATTTTAACGTGAGTTTATTGTGTCCCAGATCTTTGAAGAATAACTCTATTGTTGCTGGGTTTTACTATGAATAGCTCTGAGAAACAAACAGTGCCATATGGCAAAATACAAATTCAGCTTTCATTCTTTAGATTTAATGGAGTTATCTGGGAAGTGGACATTTATGTATGTGGTCTGAGACTCCTGGAAAGGCATATTGTTCGAGTGCTGCTTTAAAGTTCCTTTATTCCAGGATTTATTTACATATATAAACAAATAATAGTACTAAGGGCCTCTGTGAGGAAATTTACCACCATAATTAGACTCATATCATTACACAAATATAATTCTCCATGTAGAGTTATTTTTTAATCTAATTCATTTGTGGGTTTTTTGGTTTGGTGGTTTTTTTGTTTTTTTTATATATATATTTTTTTAACTACCTAATGCTACATTAGTTATATAGTTTAGGGCTTAGATTAATAAATATCCCATGTGGATTACTAAAACAGACAAAACCTCTTTTTGATTTCTTTTGAACCAGGAAGCTGATATACAAGGTCTGGGGTTCTATAACGAGAAATGACAGATAAATGTGACAAACTCCACATTTACATTAGAGTAGAAAGTTTGTCCTCAAAGAACAGATAGCCATATACTTCTACATATTTCTGTGTATTATTTGTATGTAATTATTCATGATCTGAAAAAGTTATATTGTTGACCTGCATAATTTTTCTGATACCTGCAGTTTGATTCTGTAGTCTTAGCCTTAATTTCTTGAGATTAGGGCACAAATTGTGTTTTGAAGAAGAGGTGAAGGATGTTGTACTAGCCTCCCACCCAGGGACCTTGTCCTCCTTTCCATTACCACTTTCCATTTTCCACTACCCTTTGCCCATAGTTTAACCTGACCTGTTTGACTTTATTCTGGAGCAGAGTGGGAAGGAAGAGCAAATGGTTGTCAACAGGCTTAATAGGGATGCTGTGACACAATCTATGTCAGTTCACTCCTGCAAAGACCAGAGCTATTACCCCTTCACTCATGTCCCAGCCTTTCACTGACCCAAGCACCGCAGAGATAAGAAACACAGTGGGACAGTATTAGTGCATTGGCTGTGCACATGGGTGGTAAATTCAGGCACAAACCCAGTCTCAACCCTGGTCTGAACAAGCAAGCTAAATATATACAGACACTGTGTGTCAAATCACTTATCTTGCCCTGAGCTTTGGACAATCTAAAGGGATTTATCAATCAGAATGAAAACTACAGGATTTTGGGGTTATGCTTTTCAGCACAGATGAATTGCAGTTTCAGATGAATTCTGCTTTGAGATTTTACTTAATTCAGACCTGAAATTCAATCTAACAGTACAAAGAATGACAGACAGAATGAAAGAAAAGAGACAGAAACTACTTCTTTGAATTGTTTTCCCCGCCTAATGAATTTCTACGAGTAGTATCTGGAGTCTTTCTTAGTAACTTTATTGATGATCTGGATGAGGGGATTGAGTGCATCCTCAGTAAATTTGCAAAATAAGTGGGAGTGTCGATCTGCTTGAGGGTAGGGAGGCTCTACAGAGGGACCTGGATAGGTTGGATAAATGGGCCAAGGCCAATTGTATGAGGTTCAGTAAGGCCAAATACTGGGTGCTGCGTTTTGGTCACAACTCTATCCAGCGCTACAGGCTTGGGGAAGAGTGGCTGGAAAGCTGCCTAGCAGAAAAGGACCTGGGGGTGTTGATAGCTAANCAGAAAAGGACCGGGGGGTGTTGATAGCTAACAGGCTGAAAATGAGCCAGCAGTGCGCCCAGGTGGCCAAGAAGGCCAACAACATCCTAGCCTGTATCAGGAATAGCGTGGCTGGCAGGACTAGGGAAGTGATGGTGTCTCTGTACTCGGTACTGGTAAGGCCTCACCTTGAGTACTGCATTCAGTTCTGGGTCACCTCACTACAAGAAGGACATTGAAATACTGGAGCATATCCAGAGGTGAGCTACCAAGCTTGTGAAGGCTCTAGAAAACAAGTTATATGAGCAGAGGCAGAGGGAACTGGGCATGTTCACTTTGGAGAAGGGGAGGCTGAGGGGAGAACTCATTGCCTTCTACAACTACATGAAAGGAAGTTGTAGACAGGTGGTTGCTGGCATCTTCTCCCAAGTGAATAATTACAGGACCAGAGGAAATAGTCTGAAATTGCAGCAGAGGAGGTTTAGAGAAGAATATTAGGAAGAATTACTTTACCGAAAGAGTNCTGGCATCTTCTCCCAAGTGAATAATTACAGGACCAGAGGAAATAGTCTGAAATTGCAGCAGAGGAGGTTTAGAGAAGAATATTAGGAAGAATTACTTTACCGAAAGAGTGGTCAGGCACTGGAACAGCTCGCCCAGGGACATGCTTGAGTCACCATCCCTGGAAGTATTGAAGAAACCTGTACATGTTGCATTTTAGGGCATGCTCTAGAAGCTGAGATTGTAGGGTGTGGGCTGTGGTTTTGTGTATGGTTGGACTTGGTGATCCAACTTGGTTCTTTCCAACTGCAACAATTCTGTGATTCTGTGAGTGTCTTCTATGCTGCCTAATGGGAAAAATGCTTAAGAATCTCTTGGTGGTAATGTGTCCTGGTTTCTGGGAGGGATAGGGTAATGCACCCCTGGCTCTAGAAGGGGCACAGGTATTCCACCCCAAGTGAGCCATACCCAGGGGGTAGCAGGGAGCTGGCCAAGAAGGTGAGGGGTAACAGGAAGTGGGGGGTGCGGTTTCAGCGACAGTCTGCGGCTCAGGTCCATTGGTGAGCGGTCGGTATCTTAATCATATTTATATCCTTCTCCATCCGTGTTACTGTTACTCTTTTCCTTGTTCTACTTGTTCTGTTAAACAGTTTTTGTCCCAGCCCACGAGTTTTGCCTTTTTCTTCCAATCCTCTCCTCTCCTCTCCTCTCTGCTGTGAGGTGCTTGAATGAACAGGACTGCCATGTGGTTCTCTGTTGCTGTCTAAGGCTAAACCACAACACCATGTAAAACACTAACTCAGGAAAAGGGAACCTCCACCACTAGTATACATATGTCTCTTTTGGCACAAAGGTTATCTGATCTCAATGTTCTTTTATATCATCACAGATGCATCTTATTATTAGCTTTAATTGAACAAATTCTACATTGCAGCTCAGCAATTTTGTCCTCCACAGCACTGATAAAAAACGCTTTGGATCCTTGGTGCCAAAGGATGACATTTTTTTTTGGTTGTTCTCTGCCAGCTTCAGCAGTGTCCCTCCATTCCC
>VZRU01011217.1:12096-32202 GCA_013398155.1 Pedionomus torquatus
TGTCGATCTGCTTGAGGGTAGGGAGGCTCTACAGAGGGACCTGGATAGGTTGGATAAATGGGCCAAGGCCAATTGTATGAGGTTCAGTAAGGCCAAATACTGGGTGCTGCGTTTTGGTCACAACTCTATCCAGCGCTACAGGCTTGGGGAAGAGTGGCTGGAAAGCTGCCTAGCAGAAAAGGACCTGGGGGTGTTGATAGCTAACAGGCTGAAAATGAGCCAGCAGTGCGCCCAGGTGGCCAAGAAGGCCAACAACATCCTAGCCTGTATCAGGAATAGCGTGGCTGGCAGGACTAGGGAAGTGATGGTGTCTCTGTACTCGGTACTGGTAAGGCCTCACCTTGAGTACTGCATTCAGTTCTGGGCCACCTCACTACAAGAAGGACATTGAAATACTGGAGCATATCCAGAGGGGAGCTACCAAGCTTGTGAAGGCTCTAGAAAACAAGTTATATGAGCAGAGGCAGAGGGAACTGGGCATGTTCACTTTGGAGAAGGGGAGGCTGAGGGGAGAACTCATTGCCTTCTACAACTACATGAAAGGAAGTTGTAGACAGGTGGTTGCTGGCATCTTCTCCCAAGTGAATAATTACAGGACCAGAGGAAATAGTCTGAAATTGCAGCAGAGGAGGTTTAGAGAAGAATATTAGGAAGAATTACTTTACCGAAAGAGTGGTCAGGCACTGGAACAGCTCGCCCAGGGACATGCTTGAGTCACCATCCCTGGAAGTATTGAAGAAACCTGTACATGTTGCATTTTAGGGCATGCTCTAGAAGCTGAGATTGTAGGGTGTGGGCTGTGGTTTTGTGTATGGTTGGACTTGGTGATCCAACTTGGTTCTTTCCAACTGCAACAATTCTGTGATTCTGTGAGTGTCTTCTATGCTGCCTAATGGGAAAAATGCTTAAGAATCTCTTGGTGGTAATGTGTCCTGGTTTCTGGGAGGGATAGGGTAATGCACCCCTGGCTCTAGAAGGGGCACAGGTATTCCACCCCAAGTGAGCCATACCCAGGGGGTAGCAGGGAGCTGGCCAAGAAGGTGAGGGGTAACAGGAAGTGGGGGGTGCGGTTTCAGCGACAGTCTGCGGCTCAGGTCCATTGGTGAGCGGTCGGTATCTTAATCATATTTATATCCTTCTCCATCCGTGTTACTGTTACTCTTTTCCTTGTTCTACTTGTTCTGTTAAACAGTTTTTGTCCCAGCCCACGAGTTTTGCCTTTTTCTTCCAATCCTCTCCTCTCCTCTCCTCTCTGCTGTGAGGTGCTTGAATGAACAGGACTGCCATGTGGTTCTCTGTTGCTGTCTAAGGCTAAACCACAACACCATGTAAAACACTAACTCAGGAAAAGGGAACCTCCACCACTAGTATACATATGTCTCTTTTGGCACAAAGGTTATCTGATCTCAATGTTCTTTTATATCATCACAGATGCATCTTATTATTAGCTTTAATTGAACAAATTCTACATTGCAGCTCAGCAATTTTGTCCTCCACAGCACTGATAAAAAACGCTTTGGATCCTTGGTGCCAAAGGATGACATTTTTTTTTGGTTGTTCTCTGCCAGCTTCAGCAGTGTCCCTCCATTCCCTGTCTAGCCTATAGTTCCTTCCTCTATCTTGCTTTTTTCCATTCACCTGCCCTAAAACAACATGAAGTTCTATCCAGCAATGTTGTTCTCTGTTAATGCTCTTGCTGCCTGAGTCCTAGTACTTTCAAGAGCCCCATTTTAAAACAGTGACTACAAATATCATAGCAAAGCTTCAGTGATTTCTGCGACTTCTAAAATAGAATTATTTGATAATTTTATTTCCAAATGTGATCATGTAGTGATGACAGTTTGGCAGTTGTAGTTCCCCAGGGTTCTGGCCGAAGAAAAAACTGCTACAAAGATATGCACTCGAGAGTAACAATTTACTTGTCAGTTTATTAATTTTAAAAAAGCAATTAATTATAGATCCGTTTGCATTTCAGAGACACTGAAAGCCCTAATGAAATCAAGTCTTTGATTTTTCAAAATGGCATTAATCAGCACAAAATGTGTCCACAGGTAGGGAAAATTAAACATTTTTTTGGCTTTTTTTCTTTTTTTTTTAAAAAAAAAAAAAAGCTCAGTGAATTCTTTTCAGTGATAACACAAGTGGAAGATAGTGAAATGTTTTTCAGTGACTTTGAAAGAGGTTGCTGTATATTTACTCAACACATTTTTGGTAGCAAAATCAACTTTATGAATTCCCAATAATCTTATTCCCAGCTGTGTATATTCCTGTCCCTGTAGCACTTTATTGGCCATTCAGCTGTTTCGTTGCACCAGTTTGCAGAGCCTTTGTATAAATCAGATGATTGAAATTGTGATCAGAATTAAATACAGAAACACACTTCTGGAGGATTATTTTTTTTTTTTTTAAACCTGGATTGCTTCAGAAATCTGCTTTACGGCACAGTCCCACAAGCAGTTACGCTGACACAGCTGTATAGGCTGCAAATTGCACTGAAGGACCAGAAATAATCAACCAGGTATAGGAACTTTGGTTCCCAAAGCACTTTTTTAAAACAAGCAATTAAATTTCTTGTGAACTAAGACTCACAGAAAGTAAGTTGGCCTCCCACTGGCAGATCTATCAATGAAACTGGAATGCTAAATTCCATTTTTCTATTTAACTGAATAATACATCTGAAAAGAAATGCTGCAAAACGTTTGTTAAAAGGTTTTGCATCAGTACGGACAATGGAGCTCTCCTTTCTACCCTGAGGATCTAGATCTAAGTTTAGGTACAGCTTACAGTGAAGGTCTCTGTATTAAATAAATCCTGTAATAAATCCTTGTCACAATATTTTCCATTCCAATGAATATATTTAAAAAAAAATCCATATTTATATTCATTTAAATATGTGTCCCAAAGCTCAGGACAAATATTGCTTGTTGCATGGTTGGCTCACATTGAGAGCCAAACTTCAGACTCAGTGAGAGTTTAAATATGATCTTGCCATCTGCATGTTTTGATTGGCATTAGCTATACTCAGTCTAAAATTTGAGTTATTGTAGGGGTGTTTGTTTCTTGTTTCCGTAGTGTCTTCCTTTTGATTTATTTTCACCTTGGCCTCATTTTAAATAATTTTTAATTTCTCCATTGATTCTAATTAAGGCTTGTGATAGGTCTTATGAGCTTCATTTAATTAAATTAATTAAGTTATTTATTTATATAACAAGTGATAATCAACTCATGAAGCTTGCTCTCCCAAACTGCCACAGCTCTAATAGAAAGAAAATCAAAGGCACCTAGATTAAAGTTCTGTTAGCATTGTGATAAAGTTGAAACCTGGTTAGCCAAAAACTTCACTGATATTTTTAGGGTTGTTAACACTTGATGCATTCCTTCAGTGTTTAGCATATGACTTTTGCAATGATGCTATGTTAGGAATGTCATCTGCTCTGAAAGGAAGGTACTTAAACACACTTTTTCACTTTCTGAATATGCCTGTCTTGGTTGCAAACATGCTAGAGGTAGATCTGCATTAATCATTTCCATCAACACAGCACAAAGTTATTAAGTGTTTGCCGTACAAACAAACATTTCCAGCTGGATGCTGCCAACCCTTTTATAGTACACTGCTCTTGTCACAGTGGTTGGGCACAGTTTTAAAATGCATTTACTTTAGCCTCAGGCCAGTGTGAAGTCTTTTTGCCTGATTGCTCCTCTTTCACCTTTTCTCTCTCCCAGCATTGTGAAAGGAAGGTGATGATAGGAAAGGCTTTGTGCCTTATTGAGCAATGTAAAGCAATGATTGGGTAAAGAGTATGGATAAGGAATTAATAGTCTTTCCAATTAATTTTTTTATAAGATGTAACGTTCTGTCTTTTTATTAATTATTTTTATTTTTTTCTTTCCCCTTTTCCATTTTCAGTCTCTCAGACATAAATTTCTTAACTGATAGAGCAAAAAGATGTAATTGCCTACACTTATATCATGTACAGAAAGCACATACTGGGCTGTGAAAATAGGTTTGCAATCAAACCCTGGATTTCCGTACAAGCCCCTCCCCAGAGCCTCCCCGGCCCCCTTTCAACACCAGTGCCTGTGTCATAACAGTGTTATGGACCAAATCACAGTTATCTATTCTGGACAATACCTGAATATTAAATGCAGACAGAAAACAATGCCCAACTCTGTCTAGTAACATGTAGTGTTAACTCTGACAATGGTACCAACTTTAATACATTGCATCAAAAATACTTCTATTAAAAGGGAAGACAAGGGAGTTAGTAATTTTTCTGATGACTTAATAACAGGAAGTCTGTCTCAAAGGCTTTACAATATAGTAGTTTATGATACTTAAATCATAGCAGTTATAATGGTTTCCAATATATATTTTCCTACTGTAGGTAAAACCTCATTAAAATCAGTAGGACCATTTTGGAGTAAGGCAATAAATAAGGATTTTGCAATATTACCTTGTGCTACAATTAAAAGCTGAAATAAATTAGTCAGAAACAAGTTCAGAGAGGATGATGAGCAGCTGGAAGCATTTCTCTCACATAGAGATTGATTAAAGAATGATCCATTCATTCTTCCTTTTCTGATCGGGTTTATTTGTACTTGCTTGTTTCCATTAAATACAGTTTTAAGCACAAATCATGATCAGGCTGAGATATTCACTGTCTATTCAGCTGTACCACTGTGGGTAGTGTTTTTATGAGATCTTAAAAATTAAGTAGGGTTGAACTAGGTCACCACCTAGGTGGAATGAAGCCCCAAATGCTAAATGGTTATTTAAGAGGCTGAGGTTTTTCTTCAGATACTACCTGTCTGCTTGGAAAAAGGCACTTACTTTAAGCACGTTATTTGGGCATAAATTATGTTGCTTTTTATTTAAAATGAAAGAACATTATTTAACTTTGGGGTAAAAAAAAAGATTGGGAAAAAACATTTAAATACATATATATAAATTCATATAAATAATTTTCATAATGACTCCATGCAACACATACCTCAAGGTTATCTTGGAAGTAGCCTATTTGGCTGAGATGTAGAACTGTATGTATTTATTTACCATAGTAGACTGTATTCTTCTGTGGTTTTCACAAGAGAGCAAATGATTTTTTAAAAGACCATTCCAGAAACAAGACAGTGCATGAATGCTTTGCACCTGAGATAATATCTGTAGATTCATTTGAAGAGTCTGTTTCCAATTTCTTTGCTATGCAAAGCAGGAAAGCTTTAGTCCACAAGTAACTGCCTTTAAGTAGGGGATTAATGTTGTGGTATGTATACCTGAGAATATATCTAGCCAGAAATAGAACAAGGCCAGACACTATTTGCTGATTCTAAGGGGGACAATCTTTGCTTGACAGAAGTTGGTCTTGTGTCTGCTGTGACTTTAAGTTATAGTTTTATATATTTATATATTTTACTGTTCTAGTCCAGTAGTTATAGCAATATAAGAGTACCACTTCTGTGCATTTATTTTTTTTTAATATTGGGAACCTAAGGGTAATTTCTGCTTGCCACTGGCTGAGGTATGAAGGCTTATAATGTTAGCTGGAGAAAATTTCCTAATAATACTGAATAAAAATGTAAGTAAATTAATAACAAAGTGAGCAAAACTTGTGGTAGTCCTCTTCATCCTGCCTGTTCAGAATGTTTTGTCCTTTCAGCCATACAAAGGTATTGACTTGAAGAGCACCATTTCACACATGACAAATCTAAACAAGAAAAACACTAATAAATAGTAAGGAGATTAGATTGCTAGTACTGTGCCCTAGCATTGCTTAAATTTTACATATATATATCTATACACACACACACACACATAAATATATCTCCCATTAAGGTATGTAAGTTCATTTCTGGAAAAATACAATGCTACTCTGAAATTAACTATTTCCTATAAAGACTTAAAAATGTGACTATTTTGAAGAGTCTTAAGAAGGACATACATGAATTTGCAGAGTGTCACATGACTACTCTAAACAGCTTCATTCAAGCTACTAAATATTTTTATGAAAATATTTTTCATCTAGTTGTTCATTTGGGTTTATGGCTACAAG
This sequence comes from Pedionomus torquatus, assembly GCA_013398155.1. Classification (NCBI taxonomy): domain Eukaryota; kingdom Metazoa; phylum Chordata; class Aves; order Charadriiformes; family Pedionomidae; genus Pedionomus; species Pedionomus torquatus. Next base: position 18,147 of record VZRU01011217.1, read on the forward strand.
CTATTTTGTATCAAATGTGCCCTCAATACAAATACAAATAAATATTATTTGCCACCTTTACGAAATCATTTTCATGCAAATAATTTCCTGGGTGAATAACAGTTCCAACAGTTTTTGGATTTGGTTAATAATTGTCCTGTCTCTAAAACACATTAATGTGCCTGCAACAGGATTGTAGCACAAATTTTTACTGTAAAGTGGAGATAGATCTCAAACTATTAAAACATTAAAACATTTTATAGAAATGAGCCAAAAGTATACTTCTGATCTTCATTATGCTGTTTTATAATTACAAGAACATAAATGATATTAGAACTTCTTTTCTGGATTTATAAATGCAATAGCTGTGATCCCAGTCTGGCCGATAACCTGAAGGTGAGATTCTTTCTTGCATAATGCAGGTTGCAGAGCTGTAGTACTCAAAGATATTTCAAGGCTATGTTAACTGGCAATAGGGAATCAATAGATGTCATAAGATCACAATAGCAGTTGTGATGGAATCTCCTTTAAGATGACATTATAGACAGTTGTCAGATAAAAGAAGATAATGAATAGGAAGACCCTGCATACTGATGATCCTTAAGTCCTTTGGAGCTATGAAAACTAAAGTTGTACAGTGAAAAATTGTAGGTATCCTGGCAACCAGATGGAAATTTAATCAAGGTTGGATGGGAACTAGTAGAGCTTCAGGATGAGACAACTGGAAGAAGCTTAAAGCCAACCAGTGCAATTTTTCCTTTCAAAGGACATTTTGGCTATAGCCAGGGGTCTAAGCCTGTTGATGCTTAGTAATGTGGTTCAGTGATGGGTCATTGTTTTGTGTTTATTTTTTTTTTTATCAGAGTTAGGTTGATGGTTGGACTAGATGATCTCAAAGGTCCCTTCCAACCTAGACAATTCTATGCTTTTATGATTCTGTGTCTCACATCTGTAAAAACAAGAATGGATGTTTAAATGCCTGTCTTGTGTCCTCCACATAGAAAGCCAGAAGCAGCTGTAACTGCAGGTTGGCCTACCAAATTAGAAATTATGCATGTAGCTGCCTCTGAGAAGTACATCTAGCATCCAGTGATGATGCTTCAGTAGTCATCAATAATCATTCAAAGTGCTCTAGAACAAACCTTGTGCTATGAAAGAGCTATCCCTCTGAGTGTCATAGTTTGGGTTGGCCTGGCCACTAAGACAAATGACAAAATGACAAATAACAAAATGACAAATGACAGATTCTTTCTTTAAGAATGGGAAACAGAGATATATGAGTTGAAAATAAATTAAATTAATGAAATATTAATAATAAAATACAAACAAGGAAAATATTATAATATTAATAATAGAGTAAAGAAATATATACAATATATAGAACCCGCATTGATCTCCCAGGAGGACGACCTTGTGACTGGCAGGCACTGGAGAAGTCCCAGGCTGGATTCAGCAATTAATAGGAACTGGATTCCGGATCTAGAGTCAGGAACTCACAGATCGGTATCAAAGGCAAACGAACAGACTGAGTCCTCCTTGGACATTGGCCATTGAAATAAAAAGGTGACCCTTTGATTCCCCAGCTATTATACTGAGTGTGGGGCAGATAGGATGGAACACCCCATTGGAGGTGGGGTGGACAGTGGTCATGTCTCCTGTCCCTTCCTCCCCTCAGGTGGCACCCATCTATGCTTCTCCATTTCCAACCCTCCAACAGGGTAAATAACAAAATGAGCTGACCTTGGTTGTTACAGCAATGAGTATAAGCAGAAGCCTCTCTGCAAACCCTTCTTTGGCCTACAGCAGAGAAACCAAGAAGCAGACTTTCCAGAATGTCAAATTTTGTTTTCCTGTATTCTTGCATATTCATGCATGTATTCATGCATAAATGATTTTATAGGACATGTAAAAATAAGAGACAAAGAAGGGGATTCACCTATTTGGCCTATGATTTTTTTCTTGATGTGACATGGATTCCACTGTCTTTATCTGTCTCAGGAGGCAGGCAAAGGAAAATGGTGGTGGGAAAATAGTGGGAAGGAAAAACAACACCACAGGAAAGAGTAAAAGGAGGTATTGGAAACAGTCCCAAGATACTCATTTGTGGTTATGCAGTGTGGCTTTTTTATGAAAAAGTTTTCAATGTCCATACTTTTACCAGCTGCTGCACATACTGCTTCTTGGACTATAACAGCCAGGAAAGGTCATGCTGCCTTGACAAAATGTCATAGCCTGTGTGGATGGGTGGGGAAGAGCAGCCATCAGCTGCCATGCCAAGGTGTATTACTGGCTGCAGCCTCAACTTGCTTCAGCTGTGACTTGCTACATGTCTCACTTGAAGCAATTTTCAAGTCTTACTTAACACCCCATCCTTTAAAATCCTTAAAAACCAAAGGTACAGGTATTGCACAGAGATCAGGACCTTTGAGCATCTGGATTTGCTAGCGAAAATGAATGAAATACCAGTAAACCCCAAAGCTCAGTAAATTCATCGGGGCACAAGATGCCTGGTTACAACCGGGATATTATCTAGTAAGGAGGAATCCAGGCTTCACTCATATCACAGGAAGGCTGCAGTAAATTACAAATTAATGTTCTGAAGTTAATTTAATTTATTTCAAGCTGAGTAAGGGAATTAAGGCTGGTATTCAAACAGGGAGAGAGTATTTAAAATTAGCTATCATTAGCAGGCAGTTTACATTCACCAAGTATCATGACTTTTCATTTTCACGGTATGTGCTGAGGCCACTTGAAGCCTTTTGGACTATGGTTTCCATCAGTAGAAGGGGGAAAAGACTCATAATTTTTTAGATAGGATAACGAATGAAAAATGTCAGACTCCCAGTTTTAGGGAATGGAGGGTACTATATAACTGCCATGGGTGGAAGCTTATGGCATCAGCTAGATTCAGAAGATTGAACCACATGTTATGATGGACCCTGCTCTTCTTAAAATATCTGTATGTGAGGTCCCAGTCCTGAAAGAAAATCTTCTGATCTATAACTTCTTCTTTGACAGAATCATTGCTTACTGGTAGCACCATACAACTCTGCAGGTAGGATTAACCTGAATAAGCAAAGCAAATTATTTTAAATGTAAAAAAGAGAAAGAACATAAAGAATTAAAAAGGCAGGAGAAAAGCCCTGTGATAAGCAGGTGCTATTTCATATTCTTTCCTGGCCACCATTTCCTGGCTGAAAATCATTCTATGTTTTCCATCTTAGACATAAAAGACTAGATAACCGTGTTGACTTCTTAATACAGTAATCATACCCAACCTCTTTTTTTTTTTTTTCCCTCAATACCTCTCTGAGCTTTCAACATGTATTTTTGTATGAGACAGGCAAATTATCAAATACCATACAGTAATCCTGAATGTATATAAAAATTTGAGGAATATAAATTTATACTCTGAAATCTACTTGCTTACTGTTTATGTCTTTACCTAAGAGCATTTGTGCAAATGGTGTTTCTCTGGGTGAACTTTTGGGAACATTTTTTTTCTCACTTCAGACTGTAGCATTCAAATGAACACATTTGCATACATACATGGCATCCGTTATTTCTTCAGGAAATGTCACAATGAACTTACAAAATATTCATCATCCAATTTTAGAGTAGAATTACAATTTATTCAGTCTCATTATTTATTGTGATTACTACTATTTCTAACTCCTTATAATATTTCTAAAATGTAGTGGTGACTACAAGATCACATCATAAGACCTGACTCAATTTCACTCATAGAAACACATAGTAAATGTTGCTCCTGCTCCATAGGGCTTAAAATTAAAGCATAATTTCAAAGTCAGAAGATGAATACCAACACCTAGATGAGAACTGAATGCAAAGAAGTAAACAGTTGAAAATACAGCTGTTAACATAGTTTATTTACAATTCCATTTGTAGGATCATTCCATAAGTGGCATAGTTCAGTAAATCATGCCAGTAGAAGTATTAATCAAAGGCTGAAGATTGTCCAAGGATAACTCAGTGAATACATCCATAATACAATCATAAAAGTAGTCCAACATTGTAAGGACAAACCTTATTTTGCCTTTAAATACATGTTCTTCTGAACATGAACAGATCACACCAGTAGCATCCTAAAGGAAACAGACTAGAAATATTTCCATTTCTTGCCACTTGTTTCTCAAAGGCACATTATGAAATCTTTTAAGAGACTTCTTAGTCCATCTGCTTCAAAGTAAAACAAACAGACATGCAAGATATCGTCTGGATTTCTTGTTCTATTTCTTGTTCCATTACCACTTTCAGCTCTCAAAAATTATAATCTATGTTTATTTTAATTTCTGTTGTTCTTGTCACCACAGACTAGAACACAAGTCAGGACTGAGTCTCCTTCTCTGCCATGGGACTTGACAGGGACATTCAGCAACATTTTTGTACAGAGGGAGTGTATGTTCCTGGAATCACCCAGTCCTGGGAATGTTCCCTGAACCATCCCATCTAGACCTACCTGGCAAAGGGGCAACTCCCCTTTGCATCCATGTGACCGGGAAGCTGGGAGTTGATGATCAACTCATGTTCCTCCCTGTCGGGTCAGCCTTCTTCCTTCCCAACTCCAATAAATCTTTTCCGTCTTTACTTGCCTGTTTTGTGTGTCTTCCTTATTTTCCTACCATTACTTGTGGAAATTATATCTTTCTCTAGTGCTAGTCCATTCATTGTCTTGCATAGATGTAGGTTTAGTACACTTGAGTTGGAATGGATTTATATATTAATCTGTTATATCAATTTACACCATTTCATTCATACTAAGCTTTATTTTTATCATTGAAGTTTAGGGTAGTGTGTCACCATTGTCTCATTATTTCCTTCCCTGAACTTCTCTTACTGGAGGGAAAGACAGATGAAAATTATTTAATTATTATTTCATACATTTTCATTATGTTTTCTGGGTCAGAGACTGAGTATTTTGTCTGTTAAATACTTTTTAAAGTAATTGTATTTTCCTGGGAATTTCACATTTTTGCTACAGGAAAAATGAGTGAAAACCTACTTTGTCATTCTTGCAATAAGATAATTGTCTAATACCCTCTAGATGTCTCATGACTTTATTTCTTTCTCTTCCCACATCTCTCAATTAGTATGGCTACAGTAACTCCAGTAAAGTAGACAAAGATTGTGTAGACCTGGAGCTTTAGCTGTGAAGGTGAAAAAGTGTCCTGAAAAAATTAAACGCACATTCTCTTAAGGATAATATATGAAAAATTCTATCAGCCTTTTTCTTGTTTTTAATTCAATTAAGTGAGCTCATATTCGAGCTTGTTTTTATAAGGCACGAATGATCAGCAGTTCAGATGTCCAGAATCCTTTAAAAAAATCAACATGAAGGGCATGTACTACCTATCCCACTGTCATTGTTTTCTAAGAATCTATTGATAGTCTTGCTTTACCTCTTACTCTGACTTTCAGTGTTCCAGTATCATCTCCTCCTGCTCATATTTCCCCTTAATACATTTACTCCTGTAAGTCAGATAGATAGATAGCACAATGGCTCTTTGCAGTGTTTGTTTTCATGTATCCCTTCATTATGGAACTCATTTCAGTTGGATCATTAAACAACTTCTAAGCAGCAGGAAACAGATGGTTTATCCTTCACATAGTGAATACAAAGCATTTAATGTAGATCTCAAGTCAATCCTTTTCTCCCCCCCTTCCCAGGGCTCTTAGCAAATAAAATATTATATTCATGCCAGCGTGGATTTATAACACCAGGAGGGAGATGAAATAAGAAAGCTAAGCATACTGTATTAGCTATTATTCATAAACTATTTTTACTTGTCAGATATTTGCTGTGAGGCTGAGAATGTGGTACTTCCCCTCCCCCTCAGTTTGACCAACACCGATAAGTTGCCTCAAGTTCAGACATCACCACAACTAAGAATAAATTTCATGACTAAAGAGACTCATTCCTATTTCCTGGCACACCCACTCTGTGCCTTCCTCCTGAAGAAAGCTTAATTAATATTTCAAAGGCAGAAACCCATACTGTGTCTTCATAAGCACAGAAATTTTCAAAGGGAAACAAATTACTCCCTCCTGGGATTTTGGTCTTGGTTGTCTTTCTGACATTGTTTCTATTGAGAATAAAGCAATATCAGGCCCAGGAAGGCTTCAATCTCAGCTTAGATTTCTCAGATCTTTTCTTCAGTGAAGCTCTTTCATATCATGAAATTGATTTAATATCAATATGCTGTCTAGAGTTCAAGTCAGGAAAAAGTGATGTCATATTTCTAAACATTTTAGACCTGGTATACTTTCATCTTTTCAAATAACAGACTTTCTCTACCACTGTCTCTCTCTCTTATCTTACTCCAGCTCTCTATCCCTACAAAACTTCAATAAAAAATTTGTCTCATAATACTTCTCAGCTTTTGCCCACAAGTAGACCTACACATGGTCTTACGTGTTATTTTTTGCAAACTTAACTGTTTTAAAATATCAAGGCCTGATATCTTTTAGTAAGCCCATACACTTTTTTCTTTGCACTGTTTATTTAACACACTTAACAATTAAAAAAATTCTAGATAAAGTTTACTTTATATATGACAATCAAAAGGAAAGAATTTTAAATTGTTTTTAGAGTTATGATAATAAAATGTGTGGACAATTTTATAGTTTTCAGTCTGTGAGTGTGTAACAAGATGATATTTCAAGATTAAAAATGAAGAAAGATATGTTAATATGTTTTCATTACTCATCCACGGGTGCCATTCCCAGTAAATATTCATTCCAGTTGAATTTTGAAGAGAACTGTCCAACAGCATCCAGACGTTCTCATTTTTTTAAAAGAAAATCTTTAACAGATGCCATAATTAAAATGACATATAATTAAATTTGCTGCTGGTAAGAATCCCTTGTACTATTTGTATGAAATACTAGAGTTTTAAAATTTTCTTTTTCAGTGGAAGACAAATAACAAGTAAGAAAGCTCCAAAAAGTAAATCTGTAGATTTTGACCCATCCATCTTCCACTTACAGGATTTCCACAGATTAGAGTATAGGAGACCTAAAGACAACGTATGATTTGGTAAGAAGTGTGTGCCAGAAATCTACATCAATTATTAACAATCAAAATCCAAAATATAGCTACCTTGCTGTTTATTGTTGTTCATTTGCATGTGCTTTGGAATACCTTCCTTGAGTTTTGGAAGTGTCGATACAGAGATTAATCTCTTGACCTGCTCTACTGGTTTTACCTACTAGTTGCAGGAGAATGTTCTACAAACCACCTCAAGACTCGTAAGTGCAATCTGTTTTTGAAGTTTACACACAGAGTTGTAGAATCATAGAGCGGTTCAGGTTGGAAGGAACTTTAAAAATCGAGTTCCACCCCCCTGCCACAGGCAGAAACACCTTCCGCTAAACCAGGTTGCTCAAAGCCCCATCCAGCCTGGCCTTTAACACCTCCAGGGATGGGGCAGCCACAGCTTCTTTGGGCAACCTGTTCCACTGCCTTGCTACCCTCACAGTAAAGAATTTCCTCCTGAATCTGAAATAAAGCTGCTCTCTGTCAGTTTAAAACTGTGACCCCCTCATTCTATTGCTCCATTCCTTGATCGAGATTCCCTATCCATCTCTCTTGTAACTGTAAGCTCTCCCCATAACCTCCTTTTCTTCAGACTGAACACCCCCAACTCTCTCAGCCTGTCTTTCTAGGAAAGGTCCTCCAGCCCTCAGAGCATCTTTGTGGCCTCATCTGGACCCATTCCAAAAGCTCCATGGCCTTCCTGTGTTGAGGACTCCAGAGCTGGACACAGGACTCCATGCGCTGTCTCACCAGAGCAGAGTAGAGGGGAGAATCACCTCTGGGACCTGCTTTCCACATTGAGGGGGGTGCAGCTCAGGACATGGTTGGCTGTAAAAGCACATACTTTGCAATTTACAGACATATAACAAGATGAAGAACACCCATTGGGGATTACAAGTGAATAGCACTAGGTCAGTGATGGAGATCCCCCAGACCAGGTTGTTAATGAAACTGATCTTTGTGGGAAAGTCAGGAGATAAAATTGTGGATTGGAAGGGAAAAGCACACTTCCCACAAAGACGGCAGACATACTAATGAAAGTATCAGACTGAATTCCTCTTGTCATCGACAAAATTTATTGGCAATTGACAATCAGAAGTGGGTTCAACCATCACAGTTTGCCACTTAACATTACTACACAGCTCGCATAAACTGGAATTGCACCATGAAGACAACATTTCTAATGAAAATTTCTCAATCTCCTCAATTGTCCCTTGCTTCAGTTCTATTTGATTCCTTTCACATTTCTGTTTGTGTCAGGAGAATTGGCCAAAGAACTCTGAGTCCATATTTTAGCAAAAATACTAACAACCCAGAAATCTGTCAGGGGAACTTTATTTGATGCCACAGTCTAAAGAGCACCTGGGGATATAAAATTCTATGTCTGTGTTTGTCACTGTATACCTCGCTTCTGCTTTTTTCTCCTTTTTTACTTTACAATATGTAGAGATTTAAATTTCACAGTATGCTGTCTAATAGGAATGTTCTCTTAGGACTGAACTGCTCTGGAGAATGGCTCAGGTTTTGTGCTTTTGATTTTTACGGTTTTGTTTTACGTTTTTTTTTTTTTTTAAGTTTGCATTTAGTACTGGTTTGCTAGTGATAAATGCCTAAAGCAGGCTTTCTGAGGGGGGACTGTTTGTTTTGGGTTTTTTTTTTTGTACTCCCCTTCTTCACATTTTGCTGGAAGATGACAAAAGGAGACTGGTCTCTGCACTTCCTAAAATACCGTTACTTCCACAGTAAATCAGAAAAAAGCAGAAGTGCTGATATAATTCAGACTCTGTGAAAGATCTTTTTTCTCCAGACCACATTCTAAACACAATGGAATCCTTTCTTACTTCACAGTCTGAAAACTTACTGCTTTGAGATTGAATAACGTCCCGAGCTTTTATGAAGAGACTCTATCCTGTACCCCTTAGATGGAGGCTGGTGGGCTGGGGTTTAGGAGGATCAGTGAAATAGGCTCAGTGAAACTTGTAGAGTACCTTCTGGCGGAACATTTGGGGAAAAAAAAAATATCTAAAAGCTTCACAGTATCACTTGCAAGCCTTTGTAAGTTCTCAAAGTTTCTCTCACTTTCTGAGTGAGAAGGTGGTTTGTCCCATCTATTTTGCAAAATAATCCCTCCTCTGAGGATCTGGCAATCTCCCAGCATAAACCTCAAGGTCTTTGATACTTGGCAGTATGTGAAGACTGAAAGCATGTCTTTAAAACTGGTCCCATCACTGTAAGACAGGAACTATTAAGTTCTAGAAGGGATGAAATGCATGTATCTATCATGATTTTGATATCTTCGCTCTTTTTCTCTTCCTTGATATGAAAATCTTCATTTTCATACTTGAAAAAAAGGAAAGCCCTGAGGGAAAGAAGCAGCTTTCACTCATTTTAGGCATACATTTGTTTTTCCTCAGTTTAGTGCAAGACTACAACAATGGGTGTGGTGGTGTGTGGTGGGGGTGTGTATGTTAATCAGTTATATAGTTTTGCTATTCTTAATGATAAAGAGTCTTTCTAGAATCCAACCCTTCTCTTGGACACAGGACAATCTGATTTGTTCTTTTTTCATATTTCCTTTTCCAAACAAAATGTTTTATCATCTCAATACTCTTAATAGCCCTCTACTCTGCTCTTGTGAGGCCCCACCTGGAGTATTGTGTTCAGCTCTGTCCTCAGAGTCCTCAACTTAGAACAGACATAGAACTGTTGGAACAGGTCCAGCAAAGGGCCACAAAGATGATCAGAGGGCTGGAGCACCTCTCCTATGAGGACAGCCTGAGGGAGCTGGGATTGTTCAGCCAGGAGAAAGAGAAGGCTCCAGGGAGACCTTCTAGCAGCCTTCCAGTATCTGAAGGGAGCCTACAGGAGAGCAGGAGAGGGACTCTTTCTCAGGAAGTGGAGTGATAGGACAAGGGGTAATGGTTTTAAACTAGAAGAGGGGAGATTTAGATTGGATATTAGAAAGGAATTCTTTCCTGTGAGGGTGATGAGGTACTGGAACAGGTTGCCCAGGGAAGTTGTGGCTGCCAAATCTGTGGAGGTGTTTAAGGCCAGGCTTGATGGGGCTTTGAGCAACCTGGTCTGGTGGGAGGTGTCCCTGCCCGTGGCAGGGGGGTTGGAACTCGATGATCTCTGAAGTCCCTTCCAAGTCTAAACATTCTGTGATTCTATGATTCTAATAAACAGAAACTAAGTAATGGGAAGAAAACTGATTTACCACAAATGGTCTAGTTTTGCCTCTGTGTATCAAGATTCATTGGCATTGCTGCTTCCTAGAGTGTTTGTACGCAGTACCCAGTTGAAGTACTTGCTGTAAATGGAAGCTGTGGCAACTCTGCAATACAATGTTATGGTTTTTTAAAGCAAGTTATTTTAATATGCAACAACCTTTGTATAACAAATATTTTGCATTATATGACCTACCTCTGAAAACTGCTTCAAATCCTCATACTTTCAGGCCTGGTCTCAGATGACAGATTTCTAGAAAGCATAGGATTCTACCATCTTCTGGGACAGTATCATCAAGAGGGATGCCAGGGATTAGGTGATCTGACAGCTGCTTGAGCATGTGGTAGTTCAGGGTAATAAGAACATTGGTCTTCATTTCTGGGAGCTTCCAGTAGCACATGCATCTTTCCACATGTGAGTGTCCGACCAAGTACTCCCAAGACTCCTAGTGCTTCTGCTCCTCCAACTCAGAAAAACAATCTCAGAACTTCCAGAATTCCTCTCCCTCATAGAAACTCACCTGGCTTTTTAGGACTTCTGATTTGCAGAATCCTTACCTTATCTTGCCCTTCATTATTCTGGACATTCTAGAATTATTTTGAACATTTATGGGCAAGAGGTTTATGTAGATTACTATAAGTAGTGGGAGATTAGAAGGGGTACTAAATCTGAAGCTGCTTGACAACTGACTTATTTCGTATTGAAAAAATCAAACACAATAACATGATATAGTTGTTTCCCTCTACAACACTAGATCTGCTATAGATGTAAACATAGGTGCCTATCAATATATTAAGGATGGAGGAATATGAGAAAATCCATATAACCATATTAATATATTCATATAATACAAACACCCTATTCTGGAAACTGATCTCAGTTGTTCAGTGCTCACACACATGTAAGTCTGCATGTTTCTTACTGTGTTAAGGAAAGGGTTAAAAAGCTGGCAATACTATTTGGCATGATCTCTATCAAGTTAACTCAAATGTTTATTCAGACTATGACTCTGTTCCCACATTGGTAATTTCAATCATCATAGATGCTTGCACTTGATAGGAGGGTTACAATCAAGAGATGAACTCAAGAGCCAGAAGTAGATGTGTGCATCTAAACAGTAACTCTACTAAATATAGTCGGCATGAGCCATTTTGAAAAGAAAGCAGGCTTAATGGATGACCTTGTAAGAGTCCTGGGAATACGGGACCACACAATCTGGCAGTGATTTTACAACACCTAAATAGGTTATGCTCATCCAAGTAATATTTTAGGTTGTTTTTCCCCTTATTCCAAATGCGCTTTTAAGTATTTTTAGTCAAGTTTTCTGTCTCCTTATGCTGAAAAATTGCTGATGTTTTCACTCTGCAGAAATTGAGGACATTTCTGCTCACTATGCCATATGAATCAGCAAATCTTCCTCTTAAAAAAAAAATAAATCAACATTCTCAGAACAAAACACGAATAAATAGTGAACTTCTTACTCAGAAAAGGAGAGGAAAAATTAGCCCAAGAGTCATACCTATGTCTTCTTTCCAGAGCTCAGATGAGGATCTTCTATCTTCTGCTTATTCTCCCTCAGTTATTTGCATGCTTGTATTTTGTCCTATTATAATTTTTGAGATTAATGATAATTTATAAAGGGGATCAGTACAGAAAGTAAAATCTCAGGTTTGGGAGAAAAAAAGTATGAATTTCAGATCCAAAGTTTTACTGTTAAAAAGATTAGGAGTTTATTTTGAGCCTGAATTTTCACATGCATTCAGCATGCTATTTTTCAGCTCACTTTTTTTCACAGCATACAGTTTGGTAGTCTGCCCAGTTTGGTATAGCATGTCATACATAAAAAGGTTCCTTTTTATTTCTTGGTTTTATATATAACTGCCTATTACTAGTACTACTTTTTGCTAGTTTGGGTTGTTTTGTCAAGCCAGTAACTATCAAAAAATGGGGTGATTTATATTTTTTCACATATGTATGTCACTATTTATTGCCAGTAAGTAAATAAAGCACACCAATTTATAATCTTTCTGTAAGTGAACAGGGTAATAAGAAGAGCAGAGAACAATGGTAACAAAAAAAGATTGTTTGTGGTTTGTCTTCCTTAATTTTGGGGTAAGAATCTTAAAGATGATGGACTTCTGGAGAGTTGACAACTGGTCTTTTTTACAAATCGTGCTCCTTTCTTGTGTTTGTCCTGGTTTGAGGTATAACTGAACTAATTTTCTGTTCAGTAATTTTACTTTTTCAGCCAGACCTCCTCTAACTAACTAAACTCCAAAATTAAACAGCATATTGTTCAGAAAGCTGTTCACTGTCACACTGATAAGACTTGATTATACCAAGAAATGGTATGCAGAGAGGCTCTTGCTTATACTTATTGCTATAACAACCAAGGTCAGGTAACTTCATTATTTGCCCCGTTGGAGGGTTGGAAGTGGAAAAGTGTAGAGGGGTCACACCTGTAGGGAGGAACAGAAAGCATGAGTGACCCAAAACTGACCAACAGTTCCATTCCATCTGTATCATGCTCACTATAAAAGATGAAGGATCAAAGGGTCAACTCTCTTCAGTGGCCGTCAACCGAGAAGGACCCTGTCTGTTGTCTGCCTCTGATCCTAATCCAAGCATTCCTGACTCCAGATCTGGAATCCAGTTTCCATCTGTTACAATCAGAATCCAGTTTGGGACTTCCCCAGTGCCTGCTGGTGACGTGATCATCATGCTGGGAACAAGATATGTTTTTGCGCATAATGTACACATTTTTTTCTTCTTTTAAAAATTTTCTTATTATTTATTTCATTGGTCAATCTGGCCAAAAACCACATCAGTTTCTAACTGGTCTCACAAAATATGAGCCAACAAAATGTCATTATTTCATTTGAAATAAATTTTTGAAAGAAATTTCATTTGAAAGAAATTGAAAAAATTCCAATACCTTTGTCAGGTATTGGAATGGGCTACCCAGGGAGGTGGTTGAGGCACCATCCCTGGAGGTATTCAGGAGAGAAGTTGACATGGTGCTCAGGGATATGGATTAGTGTTGGGTAGTGTGTTGGGTGTGGTGTGGTTTTTTTTTCCATTGGTTGGACTAGATGATCTTAAGAGGTCCCTTCCAACCTAGGTGATTCTGTGAATCCTGAAATTTCAGTAGTAAAATCAAGTATGTAAAATTCTTGGAAAAGACAAGAAACTAAACCTATGGAAAACTACTTTTTACTTTAACAGAAAGAGACATTCTTACTTTAAAACTTTGGTGACTTACTGAAGATTACAGCTGGGGACTGCACAAGGAGTAAGGCCATAAAAAAGCATTGCTGCGTCCTGAAACTTGCAAGGCTTTAACCCAAAGTTCACATATCCTTTGTGATGACTTTGCTGATTTTGTCCCATTTTCTGCTCACCAAAGCAGGAAGAAGTGAGGAAACAGCCTATGTTTATATTTTCACATACATGTACTATTAATTTATGCTCAATCTAACACGTTACACAGAATGGGATTTTTTATTTTCTTTTTTTAAAAAGATGGTATGGTAGTATATAGCCTTTATGTGATAGCTTCTGATAGTAGACAAGTAATTTAATAAGAAGTGTCAAAGAAATTTCTTTTGGCTGAAGTGAGAACTTGTCTTGAGATTTCAGATTTCTGGGAATGATGGCCTAATTTAGGAAGGTCACACAACAAAAGAAGAATAGATCTAAAAAAATGACAACCATGTATTTGTTTCTGGGTATGTGTTTTGTTCTTTGTCCACCACAGTTTCCAATTCACAGAAAAAAAAAAAAAAAAAAAAA
>VZRU01011218.1:0-25413 GCA_013398155.1 Pedionomus torquatus
TGAACAAGAAATAAATCCTACCAGAAGACTTCATATTATTCACATAAGAAAGAGAAGTACCCTCCTAGTTTCTTCAGTCTCAGTTAGAGTCTGTGACCACAGATGAAAAGAAGGCCATGTTGCATAGCGATGAAACTGAAGGGAAGAACAGCTGTGTAATAATGAAGCTAAATCAGCTAGGAACAGAACTTGAACCACATTGAAGAGATAGAAGTAATACAGACGAGTAAAAGTTGAAGGAAAGCTGTAAGGAACTTGGAGTATTGTAACACTGAGCCATTGCTGGACAGTTTGGGGACAAAGTCAGGGAAAGGCCTGGAGCCTGTGAGAAGAGAAAGTAACAAGGTGACATCAACCACTAAAAGTTGCTCCAGCTTAATCCACTTCCAGAACTGGGAGTGCACACAAACTGCTCTGTTCACTGAAGCTGTGCCTGTTTATGCATTTTGGTTTAGCTGAGGGCATGTCCCAGGCTGCCAGGATCCAGCATCAAGCACTCTGAGAAGTTATACTTTGGGAGCTCTACAGCAAATTATAATCTGTCACCAGTGTAAAACTAATGTCATCTAGGCTGTCCTTGAAGTCTATACCAACAGTCATTAGAATGCTTTCAGTGCCCACCTTTGCTAGCTTTCTCTCCGCTCCCAACAGACTCCAATCATTAGGTGTTTAGTGTAAGGTTTAGATGAGGTTCCCAGTAAGAAGTCAGTGACTGTATGGGAATAGCTCACCCAGCAATTGTCTTTTTTCTTAACACAGTCCTCTCTCAGAAACTGGGATAGGACATTGGACTAAACATCTGGGACTAAACACCTAGATACTAAACTACAGGTCATGTCCTGGTGATAAATTCTTGTTTTACAAAGTATGCTTAAAGGGGAAAAAAAAATTAAAAATCTAGCCCATCAGTAAGTTATCACAGCCCTAAGCTGGTAACAACTTCTCTATGGTTCCAGCCAGTAACAAAAGCTGTGCTGTGACACTTAATGATTACACAAATGAGGCAGTCAGCTCTGTGCCTTACTCCTCCTAGGGCTTTTGGAGTTTAGACAGTTTTGAATCATAGAATCATAGAACAGTCTAGGGTAGAAGGGACCTTTAAGATCATCTAGTCCAACCATAAACCTAACTCTGATAAAAACCATCACCAAACCATGTCACTGAGCTCTATTGTCAACCCATCTTTGGAATACCTCCAGGAGTGGTGCCTCAACCACTTTCCTGGGCAGTTCATTGCAATGCTTAATAACCTTTTCAGTGTAAAAATTTTTCCTGATATCCAATCTCACCCTCCCTTGGCACAGCTTGAGGCCATTTCCTCTTGTCCTGTTCCTTGGGAGAAGAGACCGACCCCCGTGTCTCTACAACCTCCTTTCAGGGAGTTGTGGAGTGAGAAGGTCTCCCCTCAGCCTCCTTTTCTCCAGGCTGAACAACCCCAGCTCCCTCAGCCTCTCCTCATAAGGCTTATTCTCCAGNAAACAGAGAAAGAGCTTAGACATTGTACTGTGATCTGTGCACACACACAAAAAATATCACACCCAGCTCTACAGCCAGTGAAGCTGTGTGTTGAAGGACCCTGTGCCTCACAGTTTGCAAGTAGGCTTGAACAAGAAATAAATCCTACCAGAAGACTTGACACTCCCACACAGTTTACAGTCATCTGTAAGCTAACTGAGGGTGCACTTGATCCCCTCATCCAGATCATCGATAAAGATGTTAAAGAGAACCAGTGCCAATTCTGAGCTCTGAGAGACACCACTTGTGACCAGCCACCAAGTGGATTTAACTCCATTCACCACCACACTCTGGGCTCGGCCCTTCAGCCAGTTTTTAACCCAGCAGAGTACTCCCATCCAATCCATGGACAGCCAGTTTCTCCAGGAGGGTACTGTAGGAGACCGTATCAAAGGCCTTACTAAAGTCCAGAGAAACAACATCCACAGCCTTTCCCTCACGCATCACAGAGAACAGGAGAGTGACAGGCATGGACATGGGGTAATCCTGCTTGTGAGAAGATTCCTAACTGAATTTGAGTAAGATCTACCACTGTCTTTACAGTACAAGTTAAGATCTGATATCACCTTTATCAAAGTGAATGCTCTGGAGAGCAATAGCTGTAATAAGTAATGAAAAACTCAAATGTTTTCAACCAAAGCTGGAAATTCCAGCCACAGTCTTAGTGTTTGATTCCAGAACACGTAAGAAGTCATATTAAAGCAAAAATCACATGAAGCTGTGAGAGACTGGCTTGGTTCGTTTTTATGCCCCATCAAAAAATAATTAAGAACACAGAAGTAAACAAATGAGGGGAAATAACAAGGCTCATTGGTAATGTGGAAAGCCAGTACTAAAGAAAATTCAGTCAGTCCATTATATGCAGAGGGTCTTTGAGGCTTTTGTTAGTTCTTGACACTATGCTTGCACTGGCAGTCGATTTGCTGACACTGCAGCGAAGGGACTGCTACAATTCTGGTCTTTTGAGCAGTTACCCATTGAATCTCTGTACAAATACACTCCCAAAGTGCATTCCAGAAGACTAAGTTGTATAAGGATGTATCCTACAGAGTTGCACACAGTCTTATGGAATATTTTATACTTAAAGTTTCAAATATCCCCATCAGCTATAAGAAACAAACAAACAAAGCCCCATGGTTTTTGTTGCTTCAAGCTGCATTGTTTTGGAGTAGCTGCTCATGGGATCGAAGGAAATCCTCATCCTTAATCTGCGTCACATATTAATGAATAAGAGAATATGCTGATTGCCTTTTGTTACCAAGACATCAGTGTTGCTGTGGTAACCACACTTACCACAAAACAAACTACTCACCTGCACAATGATGCCCTTGCTCTTGTATTCTGCATGGAGGCCCCGGGAGAAGTAATCCACAAAAGCCTGGAGAAAGAGAGGGAAACACGCAGCGTGCTACACATTAAAAAGAGGAACTGCAAATACTAATTCAAATATGCTTACAAAAACCTACAAGCTAAAGTTTTAAAGTGAAAAATCTTAGGTTTTCAATGAAACTTTGTATATTAGAGCAATGACACCTGAATAGAAACCCAATCCTTACAATGTGTTTTTACAGAAGCAAGGCTCAACTTAAACAAATAAAACCCTTTATAATTTAGAAGGAAAAGAAACCAGATTTGTTACATAAAGCCTAGTTAAAAAAGAAAAGTAAGTTTTTGTATGTTCACATTGTTCACTACTTATGTCATCCCCTTAGACTTTTTTCTTAAGAGTGACTTAAATAGGTTTCTCTCGTGCATGGTTTTTAAAACAGTGTTTAAATACTTTGTACTCTGCCTTTACACTTTTAAGGAAGAAATGCCACCTTATGGTGATGCCTCTTCCTAGTCCTGAAGGCCACCTCCACAGATTCTCTTCCAAACTTCTGGAAATTTTAGAAATTACAAGACAAAGAACTTAAATGATGCAGAGAAAGGGATTAAAATGTGGATGGTAGTGTCTGCCTCCATAATGCCCTCACATCTGATACAGCTACCTCCATAACCAGGCCAAGAAGGTTCCCGCGCCCTGAAGTTCTTCTAAACCCCCTTTTCTTTTTTTCCTTCCTGCCGCCCTGTGAGACAAAAATATCAGGTTCTGCTCTGGTTTCTTGTTTTAGTGAAACAACAGGGCCAAGTAGGATCAATGGAGTGAATGTGATTCCTTTAAAGTACTTTGTTTCATTGTAAAATAGGCAATCTCCATGAGAAGGCTTAAAAGAGTGGGACTATACCTCTTCCTGATAATTAACCAAAGCCATTGACTTAGACCTGAAGGATACTATACTATAAATTCCCTCTATACAGATGAGAAAAAAAATCCCTAAAAATTGCAGATACAATCTTTCTACAGCTACATTAGGGGAGTCACTTTCATGCTTACTGATCTTGCTGCAGTAGGAGATGAACAGTGCTGAGAATAAGCATATTACTTAACCTATAGTTGAGTTTCTTAGCAAGAGGGGAGGAAATAGTCTTCTGTCAATGAGAATCTCAAATAACCAAAGCAGTGTAAGGCATATTATCACTAAAATCAGAAGCTTGATTCATTCCATAAAGCTGAAGATGCTGCCACAACAAAAGTGACCTTTCATAGTAAAACAAAGAACTGTGCTCTCGGGAAACAGCTGTTTCAAGAATAATTTTTATCAGCTAAAACTAATTCAGGCTTTCACAATTTCTGAACTTAAATATCCCCTCCAGTATGAATAAAATAGTGTGCATCAATTCCTTTCTGGAAATACAAAGTGACTAGAGGAAATATAGGTCTGTTCTGACACTAGCAATAGTTTCTTCATCCTGTAAAAGTTCTGCTTAGACTCTAAAATTCTAGAAGCATTTAAGGTACACCAGGTACACGTGAAAAAGATATAGTGTCGTACTGCTTTAATACCAGTGTAAATGTCTCTTGCTTTTAGTTTTATCACGTATACTTGAGTCCCCTACTGTGTACCCATATTCTGTCTTTACACCATTAACCAGAGACCTTTTAGGCAAACATTTTAGAAGTCCCTGTAAGTATCTTCGGGAAAAAAAATAAAAATACTAGCTGTAGAAAGACAAAACGGTCCCAGTAACACAAAGAGAAACCAAAGTAGATAAATTTCGTAAGAAATAAAGTGGTAACTTATGAGCTGGTAAAACAAAGCAGCATGTTGTGGAAGACAACAGCAACTTTCAGTAAAAGACATGTTTGGCTAAGTTTGACAAAAGACAGAAACAAGGAGAAGTAACAAGAGAGAAATATAAAACATTATTGGGTACTTATGAATAAAATCTAAGCTAGGAAAAGACTAGCAAAGGACTTTAAGGGTATCAGTAGAGGATCCTGCGGGTACACTAGTTTCAAGAGGCACTTCAGAGAAAGGGGGTCTGTTGATGGATGAGGGAGACAACCTAGAGATAAAGGATTTAAAAAGGTTAAGTTATTCAACAATTCTCTTGCTTTGCACAACCAAAGCCTGCTCACATGCCTGTGCATGCACTAGCTTCGTTTAATAGAAGAGACGGGCAGAGGCAGCAAAAATTTAGGGACTACTCAGAGAAGCTCAATGGAGTCACCATAGATTCACTTAAGAGAGCTGAAGGAACTAGTCCATATGTATAAAAGTCTGCTGCCTGTGGTATCTGAAAAATTATGGAAACTGGGGGAGGTCTTTGACACCTGGAAAAGGGCTAACATATTCCTCTTTGAAAAGGCAAGAATAATCTCATCAGCTTTAACTCAGTTTGTGGAAAGATCATGGAGTCTTCTCCTTGGAAATCCTTTCCAAGTATATAAAGGGTGAGAAAATACATCAGAAAGAGTCATGCATTTACCAACAGCAAATCATGTTTGACCAACCAAATTGCTTCCTCCAACAGAGTGGACTAGCTTTGTAGATGGGGAAACAAATTTTTAATGTGCCTCTGTGTGTACAGATACATTTTCACTTCAGTAAAGCTTTTGACACCATCTTTTGCGGCGTTCCCGTTTGGAAGTCAAGCTGCTGGCCAAACTGAAAATTGGCTGGACCACCAGGCTCAAAGGGCCATGATCAATATTTTGGCAACTGGATGATAACAAGCAGAGAACCCTACAAATCAATACAGAAATCCATATTCTTCTGTATCTCCTAGCAGTGAACTAGATGATGACACAAAACACACCCTCATCCAACATTAGATGGAGCTGCTGACATGACAGAGCTTCAGTCCAGAGTGACCCCGATAAACTTGATTATTGTTAAAGATCATGAGATTTCTGGACTGTCACATAGTGAAGTACCAAGTTCTGCAAATAGAGTGAGTTATGGTCATGCCATAATTTTGGTCAAGTAGCAACCCGTCTACTTCCAAATAACCTAGAATTTATGGTGGCTTCCAGGGAGAAGATAAGTCAGTAACACACGCACTGCAAGAACATCAAATGATGTTCTAGACTGCATTAGGAGAATGCAGTCAGCAGATGAAGGGAAGCTGACAATTTGGTAATGGTGAGGTCCTAGACCTCTGTCCTTTCTCTTACCTGAAATGCTAAATTTAAGGCAACTAATAAAAAAAAAAAAGGAGGGCAATGGTTATGAAAACGTTATATATTGAAGATACACATCTTCAGTAAGATTAGGGAAAAAAGTTTCAAAGGCAAAATAAGAAAGCATGTTAAACTTCAGTCAATATCCCTTCTCAACTTCACACTAATCTTGCTTAATACACTACATCCTTTTCCATGTTAAAGCAGAATGCATGTTGAAATACATAAAGTAGTCGTTTCCATGCCAGTGAACACTTGCACTCATTTTTCTCTCAACCTTCCAGCTTCCACTATTGGAAAAAAATTAAGGTAGGAACTCAGTACTTTTAGTTCATGAAAGCACCACTAGATGGACACCAAAACATTCATTGCTGTAGGGTTGGCTTGTGTTTGACACTTGATTACCTTGGTCGCAGAGTAAAGAGTCAGCAGCGGAGTTGGGTACATCCCAGCAGCCGAGGAGATATTCAGGATGACCCCTTTTGATCTGAAAGGCAGTAAAGACATGTCATCATGAAATAAAAATCTTTCACATTTCATAAAATTACTGCAAGCCTAAAGAAAATCTTTAGGATACAACTAAGATTAAGGTATCTTTAAAAAACCCAATCAAACCCTAAATTGAAATTTACTGATATGACTTTAAGCAAAATATAAGTATTCAAACAACCGGTGTAAATCAGGAATAACTCTAAGGTTAGAGAGAATCAAGTTTCATACAGACATGTACATGTACACACACACACAGGGCTAACTATATGAATCTGATTGGATGAAGCTGGCACAAGCCCAAAAGGCAACTTTTAGATACTGGGCTACAGTGGCAGAAATTGTTAGACAAATTTGTTGTATAGTTTACGCTTTGATAATCCCTTTTATCTTCTGTAGGTTACTTCATGATGTATCTTCAGAACAGGAAGCACCTGAATCTACTGCTCAAATAGAAGTGTGCTAATATTGCATGGAAGATATAGAGTGGACAACTAGAGAAAGTAACTTGTTTTACTGCAGTATGACAGTAACACTGAAAAGTATTCCACAATAACATTTAGGCAAGGGAACCAGTCTGAAATGAGCTACCACCCTCTCTGCTAAGCACTTCCAAAACATATGCAGGTGGGACAGAAAGCAAGACTCCTGGATTTCCCAACCCACTGACTGATTTTGAGAACGTCTATTTCTGTGACGAGTTTCACCTACAAAACCAGACATTTCACAGAATGATATGGCATTGGAAGGGACCTCTGGAGATCATCTAGTCCAACACCCTGCCAGAACAGGTCCACCTAGAGCAGGTTGACAGGGGTTTCTGAATGTCTCCAGAGACGGAGACCCTCTCTGAAACCACCAGTGTCAGGTAGAAAGAAGAACTCATTTTAAAAGCCTTGGGCAAATTAGAGCAAGTACAACGTTAGAAGGTGCTACCATCAATCCCATACAGCAAAGGATGCATCTCTGCTTCTTCTTGATCTGTAGTAAATTCAAGCCAGTTAACTTGAACGTACTACAAAGTCCATGTTCAGTGCAGGGTGCAAACAGTCACACAGGTTGGCATCACGCTGTTCAACTCTTCTGAGATTTACATCAGTTTCTTATCATATTTGTTCATCCACATACACCCTACGCTGCTGCTGCCACAGTGATTTAAGTAGCCATCTTGAAAACAAACACCTGAGCTTAACTGACCCTTAAAAATTAAAATGCTATAACTCTTTGAAAATCATGCCAAAATAGTTCCAAACTAATGTGGCTTCTGCCACAATACACATGTGAATTAAATCTGTAATTGATTCAGCTCTAGAAATGATTGGCCACTGTGACAGAAAAGAACCGTTTCAGTCATTCAGGATTTCAAGCACTTTTGTCAAAGTTCATTGCATTTTCCAGGTTATACCTGCAAGTCTTGGTTGGTGAAATAAAGTAGCAGTGTGGATTAAAATAGGTAGTATGCAGAAAATAAGACCACAAATTAATCATGAATTTTCAGGACAGCAAAAGGTTAAGTGATGCCAGAATTTTCTCATATCAAGACAGGTGGTGCTTGTGATATTTATTCATAAGCTCAAATGGGGATTAGCAGTGAAATGAGTATTCGTGCAGTTTTTAAGAGATTACCAGATTGGAAAATACTATAAGGAACTTCTTAAAGAATGCAGACTGCTCTGTGAACAGACTACAGAATGGCAGATAAAAAAAAAAACTAAAAAAACACAAACAAAAAAATCAGGATTAACAAAACCAACAATGGACACTGAAGAAAATAACATGAATTAATCAGAAACTTTGCAGGACTCTAAATGAACTATCTGCTCCCTAGAAAACCTGCACAAAGTCCACAAGCGAGTTCTTTGTGCAGCAGTCACCAAAACCAGCCAAAGAACGGGATGGTGGGAATGGCAGGGACAGATTCACCACCACTGAAATCTTGTAGTACAGTCTACAGAACATTTTTATTGCTCCAAATATAGGACAGATATATTAAGAATCTGATGATTTAAGAAGGGGGGAAATGAGAAAAACACACACCCCGCTATACTGATGAGGTGAAAAGACTGTTGCAATTTAGCTATTTAAGAGACTATTAAGAGCAGCCATTATAATAGTATACACACTAATGAATGACAAAGATCAAGATCTTGATTTGTACTCTCAAAATACAAAAGAAAGATTACATTTGTTTAAATCAAAGACTGAAAGATCTGATAAGAGGAAGTGCTCTTCCCACATTCAGACTCTGGGAGTACTTGCCACATAACTTAAATTGAGGACAAAAGCTTAAAAGGATTCAAAATAGGGTAAGCATTTATGTGGATAAACATAAGCCTTGTGCTTATAAAACAAAGTGAGGTTTTAGAATAGAGGACAGCATTCAGGCTGTAATGCTTCAGTCCCTAGCACTGACTGGACTGCAGCTTTCCAGCAGCAGTAACTATCAGCCAAGGGCAGTGAATTCGTGGTTTGACCCAGTGAAGAAAATCCTCATGGAAACACAACAAATTAATAGCAGCCCCTGGCAGAAGCTCCATGTATTGGTCTCTTCTAAGCAGTCAATGCCACTGTGGGTTTTGTGGTTTGTCTATTTGCTTGGTTTTTTTTTCTTTGTAAAGAAAACAGTCCTAGCCTTAAAAGCTTGTAGCTTAAAACCTCCAGATATAAGGAAACTAAGAAGTATGCATGTAGGGGGAACACTTCCACTTACGCCAATTATAATTTAATTTCTTAGAAGAACTGTAGAAGAAAATGTTTTTATGGAGGGGTCTGAAGAACTACTCGAGCATCAGTACACCAAAAAGAAACGGTGGCTCCATCTCACTCAACTGTGCACTTAAAAAACCCAAAGTAAGCTGGTAAAGATGAGGCGAGCTGGACCCACACCCTCACACCTCCCCATCATTCTACCTTAAGTGGTCCAGCGCCAGGGAGGCTATATTTAGCTATCTCTCTGTTGCTGTGGCAACCAGCGCCTGCTCCAGCTGCACGCCAAGTGGAAAGAGCAAGCTTCCTCTGTAATGTAATTATGCACTTGCTACTTCCCTGGCAATAAATACCATAGTTTGATATTTGTCTAGAAACAGTCAACTGATTTTTGGTGATGGTTGGGGTGGGTTTTTTTTTGCTCCCGAAGACATAGAGCCTCAGTTTTCAGTTCTAGGAGTCTCCCACCTCAGACAGTAGCCTGAAAATTCACAGAGGAATTGTTCATTTAAGTGTAACAGGAAGCTGCAGATTATAAATTGTCACTTTAAGTGTTCAGAGCACAGCAGAGGAGCCGCAGCAGAGAATAAATGCCTATCCCAGAAGTGGCATTCATCTAATGCTGTTATGTTTATGATAAATAAAAAGTAATAGACACACCAAGATGCAGTTGTGTTTTCTCCTTACAGACCTGCATGCAAAGCATGTAAAGTCTGCTCTATTTCTGTATTTGTCTTGTAATGTAGTGCCATAAAACCAATGCCCAAATACTTAAAAGTACGCACCATAGCTGCAAGATGCTATGGCGTACTGCGCCACATTTATCTACTCAACATGCTATCCTAGTTGAAAAAGTAAGGAACAACGATGGGATTTCTAGTTTACTTTTATTCTTAGACCCTGGAGCCCTTTTTCCCAACCTGCCGTCTCACGGGAGCAATTTCTGGTTCACCCAAAGAGCAGCCAAATAGAGCAGTCATTCTTTCCTGCTCTCGGACAGCCACGTCCTCCCATGGTTACAGACTCTGCGGCGTTAATGGCCTATGAGCTATGACTGTGCAGGAGTTGGCAGCTGCAGCCGGTGCTTCTGTGCACTGCAAACCCAACCGACTTCATGAAACCAAACAGAAAAAAATGGAAGCTTTTTCAAATATTTGTTTTTCTTGGGACAGAAACCAAAGCCTCCATTCAAACTGAGACACTCATTCAAAGTGGATCCTCACACAGAGGAAAAAGTTCAAGATTTTGCTTTCCAAGCTTCTTTGAACATTTGACTGTGAGATTCCTGAGGTAATCACGTATTTAAGAGAAGTGAGAAGAAACATGATGTGGTGTGTTCAAGGGTAGGCAGAACTACAAGTCAGCAGGATCCTGGTTTGCAGCCTTTCATTCCAATGGTCTTCCCCATGCTAATATATAACAGGAGAAACATTCAGAGGATATTCTGCAAGTAAAGCATACTTCAGTCTGTCCTGAGAAGCTGAAGTGATCAGCTATGCCAAATGGGTAACTGTGACATTTCTTTAGACACAGAAGAAGCCGAGACAAAAAATAAAATGGTTAGAACTTCCATTGTTAGCAGTTCCAAAAATTGATAATAAAATCATATAAAATCCTTCAAAAGCAAAATGGCTTTGGTCACATAGGCGTCTTCAGAGGGTAGTGGTTTCACAAAAGGCAGGTCCCTTTAGTAACTTTTGACTTAGAAACCCTGAGTTATATTACCACTGTAATGTAATCCTCATCCTCTGCTCTAGCTTTACTGGGAAATAAAGCAAAGCTCTGCCTTGGATCTTCTTTTCTAATTCAAGCTTGTTTAGACAAAACAACTCATTCTTATCTCCGGACTGTTTAGCTAAAAATCTTGCCATGACCCTGATGTGCTAGACACTGACTCTGACAGTTTGTACCAACAAAGAAACTTTTGTTTAGATACAAAACGTTAATTCCAGTGTTATACAGATGCAGAGTGAATTGAATCCTGATCTGCAGTGGAGATTCCCAGATA
Source organism: Pedionomus torquatus (assembly GCA_013398155.1). NCBI lineage: Eukaryota > Metazoa > Chordata > Aves > Charadriiformes > Pedionomidae > Pedionomus > Pedionomus torquatus. The sequence continues at coordinate 11,226 of VZRU01011218.1, forward strand.
GTGAGATGATACTAGAAATACCATTATTTTTTTCCTTAATCTTTCTTGGATTTGGAAGTCTGCCCCATACATATATTCCTTCTACAGTAGTGGTTTGGAAGCCATTCCACAGCAAGTGTCATGTGTGGTTCTACACAGCTTTCCTCCTAGTGCAAGTACAGCTCACACCTGGCTTAGGGCAACCCCTGGCAAGCCAGGGCTAACACCATAAGAGAGACTGGCCAACAGCCTGGGACAGTCAACCTCAGTTAGAAAACAGCCTGGAGGGACTACACAGAACCACTGCACCTTTTAGTGTCACCTGGGAGCCAGCTGAGAAGTCAGTTCACGTCTTCCACGGTGACAGTGGTGTGCGTTAACGCTTATTTTAAAGAGCTGGTCTTCAATTCTACTTTTCCAAATGATCACAGCCTTTCCTCAACATACCTCCTACTGTATAATGAGAACATATTCTTTGCATCCATTTTACTTAGAATGACTTAGAGAAATAGCCTTAAGAAGGTTATTCCCAGGAACTGTAACCACCCCCTCAGAATAGCAGGTTGTTGAGTTAGTGCTGATGAGTCAGACGGGCTTTTTAATTCTGTTCTAAAAGGAATCACCACAACAGTGGAGAAGGGAGAGGAAAAATAAAAAGGGAATCGAGTGGAAAAGGCTTCCACCGTCTGATGATTCATGCACCATCAGTGTGACTCACCCAGCATTACTCTGCCATTAAAACATGGAGACTAGGCTGATTAGTCACAGTAATGAATTTTTCAAGAAAGGATTCTCCCCTATAAATAATGATGACTTTGTCTGGATAGTGTTAGTGTGACTCACCTTTCCACCATGCCGGGCAGCACCAATCGTGTCATCTGCAAAAAGAAAACATTTGTGATGGCTAAGAATGCAGACACCAGACAGGGAGAGAGTGAGGGAAGCCTTCCCATCCTCCCCAGAGCAGCTGCCACCCCCTCCACCCCAACCGAGGACTCAGGAAACAGAGACCATACTTTGCGTAGGCAGTTTATTTTTATTCTACCTGGACAACTTGGCTCTGTCAAGTAATGTGTGCACTCAATCTGGTGAACCTACCCAGCTGGTAGCATAAGTACAAAAAGAGTAAATAAAAAAAAAACTGCCTTCACAGCTCTGCAGCATCCATGGCCTTTAAGAACATTAAAGAACCAGAATACTACGGTAACACGTATGATCTTCCTCTTCACACAAAAAAGCATCTCTCTTCCTCAAGACTGACTACATTTACCACCTACGCCAAGATTCAAGACAACATCCAGTGCGTTTTAGCCAGGCTAACCGAACTGCTGATTAAGTTAAAAGTAAATTGTGGAGCAAGAGCACTGGAAAGAACTAGTGAAGATAAGATTCCTACCTTATGTTATCTATAGAAAACATTTAAGACCCCAAAAGATTTTTTTGCTGATTACGCAGATGTTTTCACACTGAAAAGGAGTTTGAAAGGAACCTGGTAAGCCCTCCACTGCTCTGGAAGCTCCTGCCTTCACCATGACTCTGAGCAATCCATTTACAACCTGGTTGAAGAGTTCTCCAGAGCAGTAATCCTAAAGCAAGCCTCCCCGTTGCAGACAGAGTACCTCTGACAAGGGAAACAAATCAAGTATTGATCCAAATTTCAACATTTTAATTAGTGTGAAATAGTTATTTCTCCTATTACTAACTACCATTCTAAAATATTATTTAAATCCAAAATCTCTTCCTTTAAGAAATAATGTTGTCAAAGTTCAGTTTCTGCAAAATACCTGCCCCCAACCAGCCCTGTTTAAATGTCATGTCACTGCCACCAAAGACAGATCAGACAAGAAATATAAATTGTTACCACTTTTCACATCTTTAGAAGATATTTCAACAAAGTTCTTGAGAACATTGGTGAGGAGGGGGCAATAAAACACTAATGGCACCAAATTGTAATGGTACTCCCACTGATATGAAATTACCCTGATAGCTTAAAACATGAGACATTTGAGTAGTACGAGAGGAAAAACACATACAAAGAAATAAATCAGCGTGCACAGGAGCACACACATCTTTATTACAAAGAAACAAATCTTATTGTGGCAAGCTGTTCATAGCACCGTGCTAGCCCTTAAATATCACTGAATCTGGTTGGTGGGGGGTTGCTTGGGTCTTTTTTGTTTTGGTTTGGGTTTTTTTTAAATTATTATTATAAAACATACCCTTTCAGGAAAAAAAAAGGAGAAAAATCACAAAAGAAAACAAAGTTTCATAGTTGACGGCAAAAGACAGAAAGAAATAGGTAAAGAAGGCCTGTGTTTTGTATTTTATTGGCATTTCTCACTTGGAATAGATTCTGCCATCAGCCATGCTGCATGACAGCTTCCATAAGAGGCTGTATGGGCAGGAGTTAAATGGACCTTCCTCTTATGAAGTCAGCTGATGACATGATTTAATTCTCATTGCTGCCCCAGAAGCCAAGTTAAGTATTCAGTTTGTAGATGTCACCAAGTTAAACAAATGCAACTTCAAAAAACCTCTAACTTAGACTTCATTGTCTTAGCCTACAGTCTATAGTCTTAGATTTTGTAGTCTAGGTACAGATAAGCTCTTTCATACACTAATGCTTCAGAAGAGCTGCAGAAACAAATATTTATTTTATTAGTAAAGAATAGAGAATGATTTGGGCTGATTTTAAGACTAGTTCAAGGCTGGCAGATCTTTTACCTGGTGCAAGCTTTATGATCTCTCTCACAGATGTCTTAGCAAAAAGCAGTGTATTTATACATACATTACAATATATATACAATATATACATATATGTATATACATATACATATANATACAGTATATATGTATTGAGACTTCTTGCCTCAAAAGGCAGCGTAAAGCTGCATATCACTCCACAGATTGACACAGGGACATGGACTGCAACTGCCTTCCCTTAGGCAACCCATAAATGGTCTAAAAAACCAGTACAGGCTCTCCTCCCATTGTAACGCAGAGGGGACGCCACATTCAAAACTTTGTCATAAATCCAGACAAATGCAATTCAGGGTCTAAATCCAAATTGCAACCCACCAAGCAGCTCTAACAGCGTATCACAAACCCGCTGGTTACTATTGATATCCAAATGAGAATGCAGAAAAATATACTCCAATAATTGTTTGGCTTATATAAATTTAAAAACTATGAAGCCTGTACAATAGGTACATAGTGCAGGTAGAAATCAAAAGGTCTTCTACCACCAGCTGTGTTAAATAGTCTGTTTTCTAGATTTCAGCTGGACAGGCTGCCAGTGCTGGGTTTTTTTCCCCTCCACAGAAGAACATGGATAGCAAAACTGGATTTCATACTCGATATCACTTCCATTTGTTTCCATTAAAATCAATAGTTTGAGGGAATTTCCACAATCTGTGATATAGGGCAAAACTGTTTTTCCTATCTTTACATTCACATCTTGTTTTCTGTGAAAAGAGAGATATGAATATTCAGTAGAATATTAGAATATAGAAAAAATACCTTTTTTTAAAAAAGAATGAAATAACAGAAGGTAGCTCTGAGTCAGTCTCACCTCATCCAGCCAAGTCCATGCTCAGACTGTTCCAGCAGCACAAGAGCTCTATTGGAAAAAACTCTGCCAGGGCATTCTGCAGCCCTATTCAGGTCTGACAAGTTTATACATCGTATGCACACATAAGATACTCCCAGCGTTAATTCATATAAAGCAATCTATAGCAGAAATGTAGTTTTGCCATTAGTAAGTGTAAATACGTGCTTGCATGATCTTTATGCAAAACTGTGAAACTGGTTAACACTCTTGCCGTTAATTGCTATAATCTCGGACATGCCATTATAAAATAGGCAGCTCAACAGCAAACATCTAGATTGAATAAATATCTCCCAGATGAAGAATCTAAATTTTAGGTAGGTCTTATTTAGAGATAGCTAGTTCTATAATATGGTGTATTTTGTAAGTGTCAAAATGCTGAAAATCTGAGTCTGTAGGAATTGACAAGTACGATGCCGGAGAGCTCTACGACACTATTTCTTTTTCTGAAGGCATTCTAATAAAGGAAGAAGTAAGTGGGAGGGAAGCTAAAGGAGAGGCTGGGAACTACCCTAAGAGGAGCACCTTCAGTTAACAGTTACCCAACTCCTTCACAACCCGTTTTGGAAGGAATACTACCTTCCCCAGAAATGCCAGTGCAGCAGTTGAAAACGTGGATGTTCCTAAGACCATGAAGACTCAGGTAATTTCCAGCAGCGTAGCCAGATGCTAGATGACAAAAACTGCCAGCTCAAATACTGTTGAGGCTTCTTTGCTTGTTTGTTTTACAATGACTTCACACACACATGCAACACTATCATAGAGTTTGGGGTACAGGTCCTTTGGTTTGGAGGGCTGCATTTTTAAGACAACTTCTTTCACACCTAACCCTCCAGCTCTTAAGCTCCAGAATGCTCACAGCAAATGGCTAACTTCAGGTAGAGATTCATTACAGACCATTTCATTAATCTCTTACAGGTCAGCTATCATTTCTTGATATCCATTTATCTGCAACTGCATTTATTACACGCCTGGCAAGCACTGGTTGTATTGTCCACTCTTCTTCACCAGACCTGTCTTCTACCTTCTAATTGTGGAAAAAAGAACACCACTTTTAGTCTAAAGAAGCAGAGATTTCTACTTGGAGACACAAAAATGCACAGCTATATGGCTAGATTTACATTCTAAAACAGGTGCTACACTTAAATGCTCCTATTAGGAAACTAACAAATAGAAGTTAAGACTATGTATTTCCAGTGTTTCCTCTTCAGAAAAAAACATCTTCTATTCTTAGTGATCATTGAGTTATAGTCCTTTCTCACTCCGATCTAAGCAATAGCTCAGGAGTAGTACTTAGGGAAAGAATGATAACTTGTAAAGTTTTGAATACCTTTCAAGTGATACCCGCTCAGGCTACTAAAATACAGTAAGAAAAGCTGAGGTAAATATTCAAAGTCATCCCTCACAAGTTATGGGCCACAAAATTGCTACTCAAAGCCAGAAACATAATACCAGTTGTATATTCAGAGCGAAATTGTACTGTGGTAAGATGTTATGACTGCCAGTCGCTGTTTTGACTTCCACAAGGTGTAACGACCTGTAATTAAGCCTATGCAAGTACAGCAAAGGATGAAGCTAGAGAACTCAGACAACATTTTTACTTTGTTATGCAGTTAAGAAGCTTCCTTCAGTTCTCATTCACAAATCTGGGGTGAAATTATAACAACTCAAAGCAACAGAACTTCTTCAAGATCGTAAGTTCCCTGTGGCGCACCCACACGTGTGAAAACCATCATGGCCACCATCGGGCAACTCAGAGCTCCCGGGCAGAGGATTCGCACTCATTCACCAGTGCCCTAGCTGTTTAACAAATAGTTAACTGACACTGTGTCCATCAAACTCATCTGCAGATCTTGCCTGAAAAGAACTAAGGAATTGTACTCCTGCACTGGGAGTCAAATTGACCAGGAAGCCTATTCTCAGCATCTGCTATTAAAGTTTTTGTATTGCATCTCTCTTGAAACAATAACAACTTAATGCAACTCATACTCCAAACTGAACAAGAATGATTTACAGTTGTAAACACAATGTCAGTTCAACAGAAAATAATGCAATAACCCATGTGGCAAGGGTAACCAGGAAGGGGCACAGGACATACAAAGGGAACTAGAAAATTAAACGTGACGCAAGCCCTGTTCCCTGACAGTGACTTTTTCTTTGAGCAACAGGAGAGAAAGTCTTCCCTATTTAGAGCCACAAGCCTTCAGAACCCAGTTTATAAGGGAAAGCTCTCAAGATAAGCACCTTCTCCCCTCCTTAGATTTATGTATGCAAAAGACTACTCAAATAAGGCTATACTTTCTCTTTTCAAGATATGGAATATGTATTTGTCTCAATCCCAAATCTATAGAAAAACCACATAACTCCAGGATTTCCTAAATTTTCCCAAGTTAATTGTACTTCAAAGAAAAATCCCAAGTGCTTCCCTGGCTACTGCTGAGAATATTTATTACATCCCTATTTCCCTTGTTCCAGCTTCCTGTGTATCATACTCTCGGGTTCAAATTCAGCAAGGTGGGAACCTGCAGCACCTAATTTTTCCCTCTGGACCATCTAAATTATATTCATGACTACCTTCACAGAACACTTGCTTCTCTTCCAAGCATTGGCAACCGTCCTTCTCTGTTATAAACTTCTATTATGGACTTGGCCAAATTGTCATTCCTACCACCTTTGAATATGACTTTGAATATAAATGTAAAAAGACATCCCTTGACTAGACTGGAATACAAACACACACAGAGTGATCTCTTCTCACCAGTCTGTATTGCCACTACCCTCAGAATTGTGCTCCACTTACTGTGACCCTCCCCAACACAAATCAACACAAAAAGCGCAAACAGGGTTCTAGCAGGGCATGAGCACCTATCATAGAATAGTTCAGGTTGGAAGGGACCTTAAAGACCATCCAGTTCCAACTCCCCTGCCAACTCCCCTCCCACTAGACCAGATTGTTCCCACTAGACCCCATCCAGCCTGGCCTTGAATACCTACAGGGATGGGGCAACCACAGCATCTCTGGGAAACCTGGGCCAGAGTCTCGCCACCCTCACAGGAAATAATTTCTTCCTAATATCTGGTTTACATCTCCCCTCTTTCAGTTTAAAACCATTACCCTTCATCGTTATCTCTCCCCTCCTTGATCAAGACTCCCTATCTCTCCTGCAGCCCTTTCAGGGAATGGAAGGGGTGCTAAGGTCTCCCCAAGGGCCTTCTCAGCCTGAACATGGAATNGGAATCATGGAATTGTTAAGAGTCTGAAGGAATCTCTAGAGATCATCTAGTCCAACTCCCCTGCTAAAGCAGGATTCCCTAGAGCATGTTACTCAGGACTGCATCCAGGCAAGTCTTAAAAATCTCCAGAGAAGGGAATTCCACAACCTCCCTAAGCAGCCTCTTCCAGGGCTCTGTCACCCTCACTGGAAAGAAGGTTTTCCTCATATTTGAATGAAGCTTCCCATGTTCCAGCTTGTGCCCATTGCCCCTTGTCCTGTCATTGGGAACTACTGAAAACAGTCCACCCTTTACATACCTGTAAGCATTAATAAATGAGGTGTCCCCTCAGTCTTCCCTTCTCCAGGCTAAAGAGTCCCAGCTCTCTCTCAACCTCTCCTCACAGCAGAGGGGCTCCAGCCCTCAGAGCACCTTTGTGGTCTCCTCTGGACCCATTCCAACAGGTCTGTGTCCTTCCTGTGCTGAGGGCTGCAGAGCTGGATGTAGTGCTCCAGGTGGGGTCTCCCCAGAACATAGCAGAGGGGCTCCCCACGCTGCTGGGGATGCAGCCCAGGATTTGGTTGGCTTTCTGGGCTGCCAGCACACATTGCCGGCTCATGTTGAGCTTCTCATCCACCAACACCCACGAGTCCTCCTTCACAGGTCTGCTCTCAATCTATTCTCCATCCAACCTGTGCTTGTGCTTGGGATTGCTGTAACTCAGGTGCAGGACTTTGCACTTGAGTTGAACCTCATCAAGGTTGAACTAGTTGAACCTCATCAAGGTTGCACGGGCCCACCTCTCAGGTCTGTCCAGGTATCACCTATCATCTGATCAAACACTCACAGGAGAGAAAAATGTCATTTCCAACTGTCCTTCAGGATTATTACTCCTGAGGCTTTCCTTCTTTCTATGCACAGGTCTGCAAAAGAGTATTTCCCCTCCTCTTTCTCAAATATACTAGCTGCTTCTACTCCTTTCCATTTTATATTGGTTGTGGGCTTTTTGGGGTTGTTGTTTTTTCCCTCTAAACTCAGTTCAGACTTCCTAGTTGCTTCCTTGTCCTGCCTGGGATTCACAACCTGGTGTAACTCACCTCTTGCTCCTCTTCCATTAGGAGGGCAGCTGACACTAGATGTCTCAGTTCAAGACAGACTATTTATATATTTTGAAGTCTTAAGCAAATTAAGCCTTAACCTTCTCAAATACAGTGAAGATAAAAATCCTCCGTCTTGGAGGCCTATTATCCCTTTGTATTTAACATTCAGTAAATAAACATAAAACATGAGTAGGGTGATCAAAATGAAGATTAGCACAGACACCAAGGCATGTCCATGTCTTGTATGTACAAGGTGTGTAATTTACTGGCCCCCTACTCTGTTACTGCCAATTTCCAACCAAAGCCTGGCCTGCAAACCTAAAATTTACATTCTCCCACAACATAATAGCTTGCAAACCAATTTAGCTCCTTGCTTAATCAAGCACTAAGCCACCACTCCCTCAACTATTTAGTCCTGCTCATTCTTCCAGAGACCACAAGTCTATGCCTCACTCCCAATGCAGTTAGCACACTGCGATGCTGCAGACAGAAGTAACACTTTTCCTCACATACCAAATCTCTCCTGCAGCTTCCAAAGGAGAAAGTTTCCCTTACTTCCGGGAGAGCTTCTATTTGCTATGCTCGTTACCCAGCCCCTTTTTCCAATGGACAGCAAGTCTGGCAACCTTGGCTTTCAGTACGTTAATTCAATAGCCAAATCTACTTTGATTTTCTGAGTGAAATCAAAGGCTGTAGCACACAAAGGTGAAGCGACATAAGAAGATACAGGAACTATAGCTGAAACCTACACAGAGCAATTCAACTCTTCAACACTTGCTGGTTCGTGAAAAATCCCCAGGGCTTTTGACCTGTTATTTTATTCAAATGTCAGAAACAGATTTAGTTTGTGTCTCAAAATGCAATGAGACATCAAAAAATTATACTGTAAACCCACGTTATCTAAACTACTACCAAGAATCATTATAGAAAAGTTCTGCTTTTTAAACCCCCCTAGGAGCTTGAGATGAAATTGTAACAGGAGCCACGAAACTTTTCATACTACCCCATCTTCTTCCTCATGTATCTGTCAACTTGATCTTCACGTAAAGCTCCATTAAGTCTCAAGTCTTCCTGAGAAAATACCACAAATAAAAAAAATCTGCATCCTATGTATGGCATCAAGACCCATTTTATGTATTATATGAAGAACAGAGTAACACTTGCACTGCATATCACTATAAAAATGTTACATTTTCCAGAAAGCTTAAAAAGAACCTACTGTGGTGTTTAGTTGGGAGTTTTAACCAGTATTTTACAAAATGTGAGGTTTCCAACATGTTTTATGTAGTTTTATGTGGCTTGATTTCAGTGGCTTTGAAGGTAGATCACATTAATCGCAATACTTCAAGCCAGACTGACTGAGCCCCAGAATTGCACCACTGTGGGGGTCACAAGTGACCTGACCCAACACAGCTCTAAAGACATGATGGGGACAGAGAGCACGGAATAGTATTTGGGAAAGAAACAGGATTAGAAGTTCTGACAGGAAACAAGTTCTTAAACATTAGTGAAAATTTCATAGCATTAGGGCCCTTATGGTTGGGAAAGTATTAAACAGCAGGACCAACAAGACTGATAATTTATCCCATGAGGTAAAGATGAGGTCTTATCTCTCAGCATAGCATCCCCTCTCACATGCTGCATACCCAATGAGCTGCCCCCCAAAGAAAACAATGGGTCAAAAGGTGAGGGATAAGCACCCTTCAAAAACACCTACACTTGTGGCAACAAAGCAGACCTTAACATTCCTGCAGAATCAAACTGTGCTGAACATCTTGACTTTCTTGCTTCAAGCCTAAGGAGTGCTTTGGCAAGAACAGAAATGAAGCTGAATTGTGTGGCAGAAGAGTTATGGTGTCCAACAGAGGTGTTGCTGGCGGCACATGGTTCAGATTAATTAGAAAACAGGAAATATTGTTACCTTTTAGGCCCTGAGGAAGTTCTGTCCCAAAGGCAAGGAAGTGTATGGCAACGCTCCGGAATATAACAGTATGTAACAACTCTACCAAGGATCTGGAGATAAACATGAGCAGAGCCTGAACAGGTACCAGCAACACCTGCTTTCTCTCTCCTGCACCTTCATCTTATCAGCAGCCCTTCACCTCTTTGCTTGGTGCTCGCTCTCATCCCAAACTTCATGCTTTTAATCAGGCAAGAAGGGATTTTTTTTATTTTTTTTTAATGCACTTAAATCCCTAGATAAGAGACAGTATCAACCAAAAACAAAGAACTAAATATTCATGGGATTACATCCCAAAAACCTAAGTTAAAGGACATACAGACTTTTTCTTAAAATTACTTTTTTGTACCATGATGCTCTAGTTCTATGGGTTCTCCTCAAAAAATGACTTACAGATGGTACATATCTCCACATGCTCCTCTCCCCAAAACAGTAAGCATCTGGCGTGCCTACTGCTTAATTACACAACAGACTCAGGCAGGAGGAACCATTTTCAAGCCTGGAAGCTTATGTTCCAGCTCAGATTATACTCAGTAGCATGAGCTGTTCACAGTCAAGAAAAGCGGTAAGAAAAACACTACAAACCACTACAAACACACAGCAAGTATGCTTTGGTTAAGTCTTTTATACATATGAAGGCAACCATGTAAAAGATGAGGGGTAATGGTTTTAAACTGAAAAAGGGGAGATTTAGATTAGACATTAGGAAGAAATTCTTTCCTGTGAGGGTGGTGGTTGCCCAGAGAAGTTGTGGCTGCCCCATCCCTGGAGGTGTTCAAGGCCAGGCTGGATGAGGCTTTGAGCAACCTGGTCTAGTGGGAGGTGTCCCTGTCCATGACAGGGGGTTGGAACTGGATGGCCTTTAAGGTCCCTTGCAACCTGAACCATTCTACAATACAGTAGAACGTGAAGAGGCTGACACCATGCAAATTTCACAAGAAGCCCTATGAGAATTTTGTCAAATTGTTGACCACTACTGATCATAAATGCAAGGACTCAAGCCACAAAACAGCCTAGTTTATTCTGGAAACCAACCTCATTTGGCTGCATCTCTGGATTTTTAGGTGTAGACAGCATTCAAGTAGACCTCAACTATTATTCTAGCCTACTATCTCCAGGAATGTGTGTTAAAATAGTTCATCTGTTAACTTTTCTATTCTAACAATAGGAAGACTGACACCCCAAATTCCTTAATCACTGAAGAGTGCACTCCCTCTGCTGGCACAGCTCAGATGTCACACCTCAACAGAAGTGCATTGCTGATTACACTAATCTCTAGTTAAGAAGTCCATGCATCACAACACTTCTTCACATCTATACCTGCTGTAGCCATGCTACCGTTAAAAAAAGTCTGCGTAACGACTTCCGTAAGAGAAACTTTCAAAGCTGTCCATTAATAACTGACTTCTCTGACAGAAATCTTGCAGGAGAGCAACAAGACACTATGGGTCACAACCCCTGGTCAACTGAAAATCAGCACTCATCAGGTTAGCAGTAATTTTCCAGGTGAAAAGCATCAGAAGACTCGCTGTTGTAGCATTCCTAACTTTGCAACACATAGTTAGTTATAAGTCGTCAAATAAAACATGGACAAAAGCAAGAGTCAGCAGCAGCAAGCTGACAGTAACAGTTCCATTCAGTCACGCAAGAGTTGCATTTTCACTGTTTGCTTGTGTTTTAATAAGGTGTGAAAAATCTTACAGAAGCACTGTTTTACGACACCCTGTGCCGCCTCACGAGGAAACAGAACACTTACAGTTTAGACTCCCCAAGAGCACCGTACTAGATTAATATAGTACTTAACCTAATCAGAACAGCCACAAAAAAAGTCAAATCTTTCAAACCAGCTGTGAAACATCTAGTATTTTGGCTTTGAGACAAAAGCTGATGGAGATGCAAGTTTTGTTATGTATAAGAAAATTAAGATTTAGCAGTGAACGATCACAAGGAGTGATCACAAGGAATGATCACTCACATTGACTCTGTATTGTGTCAGCAGCTGCTCTTACCTTTGCCACTTTTAAGTTTTGAAATGCTAGTATGAAAATCTGATTTTTGCATGGACCTCATATGTTAATAAACAAGGGAAGAGCCATATGTTTTAGCCTGAAGTCAGGTTGGTTTCTTCCCAATAAGAAATTCAGATTACATCTCAAAAAGGAATGGTATCTTTACTTCAAAAGTTAATGAACACTTCTGTGAGCTTGGTTTTCCTTCTATTTCATAGAAAATAAATACTTTCTTAGTACAGCGTACAAAAAAAATCCCCATTAGGTACACAGAAATACTGGTCTACCCCAGGAAACACACATAGATGGGAAGAATGATTTACAAGGACTAGAATGACAAGCATGAAGAAGCACTAAGTGTTGTTTTGGGTATGTACCTTGCTCATCTAAATAGCTAACAGGTATCTTTGCAACAAACTGCACTTCATACAACAATCACAAGAGTGATACAACAATCATACAATCATAACCTCTCGGTTACTCCAAGACGAAAAGTGAACCTGTGGCCCAACAGGTGAAAGTCATTACTTCAGACAATGGAATTTTAATTGCTTCCTGCTGGTTTTGAAGACCTCAAGAACAAGCATTGGTAACAGGGCACTTACCTTGCAAACAGCCATGATGTTAATGTTGATCATTTTGTCAATGGTCTGCAAGAAAACAAAGTTTGGGCTTTTGTTGTTTCAAGTTATTCAATCAATATTTACACACCCTCTGGGTTATAGGCGACAAAATAAATTCAGGCTTACACTTAAAACAACCACCTTCACTCCTTGCCTTCCTGCTTACGTTATCAGGATTGCATTGTTCTTGGTCACGTTTTATCTCTGCTTAGGGACTCACACCAATGAAGAACAACTCAGACCTATCACATTGACACTATATTTCCTAACACTATAACACTAAATATTTGCAATATTTATGAACTTTAATAAATTCTGCTATATTAGACATGAACAGATATAAATATTATGAAGCTTAAAGGCAAACCAAGAACCAGATACATTTATCAACGCTTAAGCAGAAAGCACAAACCCACAGTGAATATAGTTAGTGACAAGGGGTTTAGAACTGAAAATCATGGACCAATGGAAGTGTTCATAGTCAGAGTTTTCAAACTACTCAATGCAACTAAGACTGTCCCTACACTGCAAAATGTCTAGAACTATCATATTTAAGTTTCATAACAGTGTTATGGAACATGCAGCTTCCATTCATGAAATCGCTCGCTTCCCTTCATCACTTAAGAATCCCCCCCTCCCGCAAGCTAAAGGAGCTCAAGAAGAGCTGCCAGGTGAGGCCGTGGACAGGAGAGGAATTCAAATACTGACCCCAGAGCTTCTGCCTGAAATAGAAATATAAAATGAAGAGGCAGGGAAGAGTGGACATTAAAAAAAAAAAAAAAAATCACAAAAAACCATCACCTGAATTGTGTTCTGTCACTTATGGAAATCACTTAGCTTTTTGAACCCTTAATTCTAATCAGCCAGCCTTGTTATGTGAGTATCTTAAGCAAATCTAAATACTTGTGCCATATCTGTTAAACATTTAGCACTAAAAGTGAGAACACTAGAAGGTACTATAAAAGCAACTTACATTATCCAGGTCTGGAACATCAAGAAAATATTCAGGATAAACATACGAAATGCCCACGTTGTTGACTGAAAGAAAAGCATAAGGTTTTAATTAGATTGCTCGGATTCCATCTGATTTCTAATGCTCTGATTAATGACCATTTTCAAGCAATACTCTTCAAATGTTGCACTTAAAATATTCCAACCCCTTTAGCCAAGTTTTCTTAATATAAATATGAAACCATAGCTTCCTCTAGCAGAAGGTGTCCCTGTCCATGGCAAGGGGGTTGGAACTCGATCTTTAAGGCCCCTTCCAACCCAAACCACCCTATGATTCTATGATTAATATACTTGTGCACACACAAGTGGAATGGGAGAGTGAATACACACGACATTTTAGGATCTGTAAATGTTAAAGCTCCAATTGTTTAAAAGCTGGCGTGTTTAGCATGTTGTACCCATCTTTTACTGCCTTTCCCAGTGCAGGGGGAGAAGGTTCCCTCTTTTGGAAATGTTGGCTGTATGCGTCTGACATCGCTGCAACACGGAGATGCTGTTGCAGAAATGGAGTTTTGAGATAAAGGACAGCTCTCCGTGCCTGGCAGGACATTATGTGAAACTGTTTTAACATGGGTTTTTTTGACAGATAAATAAGCGAAATGAGCTACAGAAGAGCCTCCTGGCAAATTTCCCCAACACTCCTCCAGCCGGTCACTCCCTCTTCCCTCCCGCGGTGTTCCGAGGGC